>JABWTJ010000119.1:79353-155422 GCA_016801875.1 Solanum sitiens | reverse complement strand
GAAGTGTTTTGAAACGGAACCTACAACGTCCGTCGTGTCTGTGACGGTCCGTCCTGCAGGTCCGTCACAGAGTTCAGAGAGTCGATTTCAGCACTCAAATATAAGAATTCCAAGTGTTTGGAACGAGACACCCTCGACGGTCCGTCGTGCCAATGACGGTCCGTCGTTGGATACGTCGTCTCAGACAGTTTTTCCAGAAATAAAATCTGCTGCTCAAAACGACTAAGCAGGTCGTTACATATATGCATGGAATCAAATATTACTTATAAGCAAATATTTACTACAATTTTCTCATATAGTGAACATTTATTACATCCGCTGGATATTACATAAGACAAATACAAACAAATGATTGATTTTAGATGATTATTTTAGAGATATTATAATATTTTTGCATACTTCAAGTAATTTATACATAGGAAGATTTTATAGCAATCACACCTAATAAAATAAATGAGAAATAATTAGCACCTAATTTCCCCTTTCCCTTGAACGATCCCCAAATATTTCATATATAATAGAGAATTAGAGTTATACACATAAAACAAGACAAAGTAAAGAACAAATGAACAAAAGATACAACTTTAAAATAAACAATATAGCTCTGTTAGGAATTCTATTCTACATTTTGAACTCTAAGTTCATAACATGCTAGAAGGGATAATAACACACACACATATATAATGGCAAAATAATCATAACATCAAATTCACACACACAGGAGATCAAGAAAAATACAGAATAACCATAGACATTATCTCACATAGAGAGAGGAAGAGCGCAAACTAACTTAAGTGCTTCCTTTTATTCATTCTAACACACAAAAACATTCGACGTAATAATGCAAGATGAAATTTAAACTAATGGAGGAACAACTAACCAGTTAAAGCAGAAATATTTATCAGCAATGAAGACAAACTCAATCAGCTATTTTACCCGAACACAGCATAACCAATTGGAGAGCCCTCGTAGAGTTCACAAGACTTTTGTTTTAATTCTTTTCTTTAGAGTGGAGAGAGTTTTTGATAATTGCTAAGTGTAAACCTCTAAGTCTTTTTCTAATTATTAAAGTCTATACTAATTAGAATAAGGGCATCTCTTTATATAGTGGAAGAGAGGTCATGTATTATATAGCAAGAAATTACTTAGGATCAATCACATATTATTTACCTTATTTAAAGAAAAAAACCAAATAAGTAATCCTATTTTAAATTATTCTTGGCTCAATCAAATATAGTTTTACTAAAATATAACAAGTGAGAATCAATTCAACTTTAATGAAGGAAATTATGATCAATTAACATTAATAAATAAATATTAAGCAAAATTTACCATACCCAAGAGACACAAAATCTGTCCGGATTAGCACAATACCATAAAAATCACCTTAGTATCAATTAATCAATTTCAAGCAAGGATATAATAATAATAATAATAATAATAATAATAATAATAATAATAATAATAATAATAATAATAAAAATAATAATAATAATAATAATAATAATAATAATAATAATAATAATAATAACAACAAAGGAAGAAAACATAAGTCAAGAAGTATTTACACATTCTTAATATAATATATTCACAACAAGAAATGAAAAATATGTCGAGGATCAATCTAAACTCAAGTAGCAATCCAAATTATCCTACAAAAATATTGCCACTACTACAAGTAAAATTGCATCAATTAAAGGGATTAAATGACATTATTGGAGGTACTAAACAATAGGTACATCTCATCAAGCTAATCAGTGATTTCATAATCAAATTTATCAACTTTAACCAAGAATCGACAGTCAAGATATTGTTAAAAATATAAGAGAAAACTTCCACACAATATTCTTGTGATGCAGACAATGAGCTAAGCGATAAAGACGAACAAGCACATGCAGGACACTATATTTCAACTTTCTACCACACATATATATTTTGTAAAATCTCAAAGTCATAACGAGTAGTTCAATTTTTGGACTAAGAGAACTTCTACACGAAACATGCATCGAACTTTCATCACATAGCATATAAGAAAAAGAATAGAATTTCTAAGATGAGATAATGATTTTAAAAGAAATGTACCCGGACAGATCGATTAAATATCCGTCATTCGACTAGTTTGAAACATTCAAAAGCTTTGCCGGAGTTCGCCTTGTTCACTGGTTCGGAGCTGTTGTCCGGAAATGAAAGAGGGGAGAGGAGGCAGGTGACTTGGCGCCGCTGTTGGCGTCATT
The DNA here is from genome assembly GCA_016801875.1 of Solanum sitiens. Taxonomy (NCBI): domain Eukaryota; kingdom Viridiplantae; phylum Streptophyta; class Magnoliopsida; order Solanales; family Solanaceae; genus Solanum; species Solanum sitiens. Next base: position 153,188 of record JABWTJ010000119.1, on the reverse strand, counting down.
TGATTCATGGCTTTTCCTGAGCACGCAGTCCGGAGGTTGTCTGGTCACTGCTGTTCTTCCCTGTCTGGCTGCTAATTTTGTGCGGGAGATGGCTGCTGCTGTTGTTGTTTACGTTTCGCCATCTAGTTGCGTTTTTTCCGCCGGCTGGAGCTTCTGGCACTGCTGCCATCACCAAAGTTTCTTGGTTGCTTTCGTTTGCCACACCAGAGAAAGGAGAGGAGCGAAACAGTGGCAGCCAGCGGCTGCTGGACTCACTGGAGCTGCTGTTTTCCTCGCTTGACTGTCCATTGCCGGAAAGAGAGACAAGGGAGGAGAGAGGAGAAGAGGCAAGGGGAGAGAGAGAGAGAGAGAGAGAGTCATCGGTGGAGAGAAAAGGTGGTATAGACAGCGGCTAGAGAGGAAGGCGAGGAAGAGTAGAAAAATGGAATAGTCAGGGTTTAGGTCTTTTGATATCAAAAAGGAAAGAAAGGATGGGTGAATCTGAACCATTAATTTTTAAAGAGATGAGGGGCTGATATTCAATATCAAAAGATGGATGCTCCAGATTATAAGATGAAATCTCAAAATCACATTGGATTGGATTTGAATGGCCAAATTTGCAGTAAACATTTGCTAGAATTGGAACGGAAGAGTGGATATAATTGAAATACACTTGGAATTGAATAGACTATAATTGAAAGAAATTAAATAGAATAAGCTAAGATTTAAATGATTTTGGGGAAAATTGAAAAGATGATATCCAATTAAAATACGATATATATTATAATATTTTTTATATAATTAAACTCACTTAAATTTTTAAACATTTTAGTAAAATAATTATTTTGAAATTTATTAATAATTCTAAAATATTTTAATAATAATATTTTTTATAAAGTATGCATACTAAAATATATTTTTTTGGACAAAATCGTCTAACATTTAAAACTCAAAATATATTTTAAAAAATATGTATTTAATCGAATAACATTTTTGAAATAGTTAAAGGTCAAATTTGGGTGGCGACAATCATCCAAGAATGACATACAAAATAAATAAAAAGTTGAATCGAACATAATAATGAACCCCTCCCCCCCTCCCCCCAAAGTTACATTCTAATTTATCTTTATAATTTTTTTTGGAAAGAACGAAAAAGAAAATCAAAATTGTAGAATGTGAAATTACAACAACTTATTTACCAAAATCATCATTTTCATTTTAGAAAAAGGAAACCCAAAAATTACAAAAAACACCTTCATCAATAGTCTCACAAAGTAATTTTGAAGATATCGACCATAGACGACACAGATTAACAAATTGATTCGATAACTCCTCCTTGATGAGCAAAAAAATAAACATAGAATAGAACGTAACAAACAAAATCTTAACTCCAAGATTATGAAATAACAAAAACAAATAATTTATCATCATCCTTAAAATATAAAAAATAAACCCCCCAAAATGAAGTTAATTAAAATGATTTAATTTTTTTCACATCCATGACAACATTCTTCAATAATTGGGACATCTTTGCATAGCTTTTTGTAAATTCTACGTGTCAAAACACGCTTCATCCTAGCTTGCCGTTTATAAAAATCAGTCTTATTTCTTTTATACATTGCAAAACAAAATTAATAAAAAGGAAACCAAACCAAATATTGTTTTGTTTAATTGTAAATATATACATTCTATTATTTGCACTAAAATACCCTCAAAGTATTGAAAATGGTACAAAATTACCCTCCATCCACCTATTGGCTCCAAAATACCCTTCCCACCAATCTATTGGCTCCAAAATACCCTTGTCATCCACCTTTTGTTCAAAATTGACTACTTATTTAACGGTTTTAAATTTAAACTATTTAAATATTTTTTTAAATACGTGAAGCTCAATTATTTTTTATAATTTAACTTATTAGTATAATTTAGAAATCAATCGACTACCCACCCAGTACTAATTAAATCCCACCAAATTAATAAACCCGTCACATTACTAATGCAACAACAAGAAAGCTACTTCCAATGAGAGTTTTTAGAAATTTGAGGCGAAAATATCTATAGAAGTAAATTACCATACATTCAAGTGTCTAAATAAAAAATTAACGATAAACTTAAAAATCTGACAATGTTCATCTTAATTATTCTTTCGTCTCAATTATGTGATGTTACTTCATAGATAATTTTTTTTAAAATAATATATTAAAGGTTTTAAAACAAACCATAAATATTTATAAAATTATATTAAAAAAAAGTTCATGAATTAATTTGGGATGTACTACTTCTTTACCTTTAATAATAAATTTCGAATTCAAGCTTGAAATAGGATCCTATTGAAAGTGTCCTCCTAAATAAGGGGCTCAACCTAAATTTAATTGGGGCTTTGATTCTGACTCGAATAATTTTGGATGTCATTTTCAGGAATCTATAATTTCGTCGTATTTTAGTAGTGTTTATGACAATTTTGATATTATAATTGTTTATTAATTGGGTGGGATTTAGTTAATAATGAGTGGGTAGTGAGTTGGTTTTAGAAATTATATTAATAAATTAAATTATAACCAATAGTTGAGCGACAAATATTTTAAAACATATTTAAATTGTTTAATTTTAAAATAGTTAAATAAGTGGTCAATTTTGAACCCAAAGGTGGATGACAAGGGTATTTTGGAGCCAATAGGTAGATGAAAAGGGCATTTTGGAGCCAATAGGTGGATGGAGGGTAATTTTGTACCATTTTCAATACTTCGAGGGTATTTTAGGCCATTTTCCGTAAAAAAAATCATATCAATAGCAATAAAAACACAACAAAAAGTACCTTGGTTTCTTGATTCTTCATTTAGTGCGCATAAAAGAACAAAAAAAGAAACTAACAAAAAATTAAAGAAGTTTGATTTTTTATGGACTGTTATAATTTGAATAGGTAATGTGTGAAGAGTTCTTTTGAATTAGAAAACTAAAGATAATATTTGGACAAATTTGGATGATAATAATAGTTAATCTCAACTATTTCTTCCATGACTTATAAAACACAGATGATCTGGGCTTTTCCTTTTTCTTGTTCGTTACCTTATTCGAAGTGTGTTTTGATCAACCTGACTACGACTTTTTTTTTTTTTTACTATATACAACTTCCTATCAACACCCGTATCAGGTAATCTTAGATTGACGCAAATCTATGATTTCTAGTTTATGAATTTCTATTGTGACTGACACTACAAAATAAGGCATAATTATCAACAAAAACATTTGTTGGTAAATCTATCAAATCGATTGGTAAATCGAGTTACTTAGCAGTTACTAACGAAAATCATAGTTTTGCTAAAAGGTTTGTCGGTAAATTTTGCCAACAAATGATAATCGTTGGTAAACATACTTACCAAAAATTAGTTGGTAACCACGAGAAGATTTTGTTGGTAGTTTATGAAAATTGGCTCTAACATTTTCGTTGGCAAATTTACCAACAAAAACATGGTTGGTATTCGGTTATTATCTTCACTAACGGATAGCAAATAGGTTAGTAAATTTTGTTGTTTATATTTTAAATTTTGTAAGTAATCAGTTGGAAAATACAATAACAAAAAATCTACATTAGTAATCTGTTAGAAATTTTAGTAACGTAGAGAAAATATGTTGATAAATAAATATTGTTTTTTCAAAAATTGGTAATAGGTTAGCAATTTATAAGTTTTACGTATGGAATAAAAGTACATTAGTAAAAAATTTAAGGTACTTGATTCTTTTGTAAGTATGTGTCAATCGAGTAATCTTATAGAGAATTTTACAGTAACAGATATATTATCTGTTACTTTAAGAATATAAAAGAAAAGTTAAATAACTTGAGAACCCCTCGTCTTATTATAAAAAGCTGACATTTACTAGGAGAAGACAAATCAAATATTTCAAAATCATATATCATATATATATATATAAAAGAGAACCTTAGTCCAGCTTATGTGGCGCAAGCACAAACAAGAATTCTCTTTTAACTTATTTATTTCCAAAATTAGCCTTTCCTTTCATGAAAAGTTGTGACTTTTACAAAAAATTGTGACTTCCTATAAAAAGTTGCAACTTTTACAAAAAGTTGTGACTTTTTATGAAAAGTTACGACTTTTACGAAGAGTTGTGACTTTTATGAAGAGTTGCAACTTGAATTAAGAGTTGCGAATTTTATGAAGAGTTGCAACTTTTATGAAATATTGTGACTTTTATGAAAAATTATGACTTTTCAAAAGAGTTTTGACCTTCGTGATAAGGCACAATAAGCATTTATTGATACTACCCTTTGTTGTCTATAAATAGAGGAATTTCCTCTCATTTTAAAACAACGAAAATTCTGAACTACTATTACTACTACTTCTTCTTCTTCTTCTGTAGAATTATATTCGTGTAATTTGCTCATGTTGAGTGACTGGCTGATACCATTGTTTTTGTATCAACACACTTGTGAATAGAATCGCTCTATCCTGAGAGGATCTATTTCTTTAAACTTCAGGTAGTAGAATGGACTAATTTCTTAAGGGAACAATGTGCATTCACCGGGCTCTATTTTTTCCTTTATGTTTCATTTTGTTAGTAAAGATTCTTGTATGTTGTTTATAGTCACTAATTTATGCTTATTTTATTAATTTTTATTTTTTATTTTTGTGTACATGTTTTAAACTTTGTTGTTTATGTTTATACTTTTGATCATTATGTTGAAGTAAAGATATGTTAATCAAGAGTTTGATGTAATCATTAGACTATTGGTGTCATGTAGATTAGAATTTTTAAACTTATAAAATAAATGACTTTAATCTTTATAGAGTGTTCAGTGGCTAAAAGATCCATGAGATGTGCAACAAAGGACTTTCAGTGTTCAAAAGTTAGGGTGGTTCAACACTACCTTGGAGTTTTATTTATTCAACTTTCTATCTTATCGAGGTATTCAATCTATTAGTGACACTCAAAAAATAAAGAAATGTAGTGGGATGGTAAAAATTTTGCTCAACCTTAATCAAACGTTTGGGGTTCAATGTTAACTTCGAGTCAATGAATTACCTCTCACTGTAGGATGAATCTATATTAATGACATATTAAGGAAATAAATACCTCCTTATAAACTTTAGATTAAAAGTCCCAAAAACAATAAAGTTTTAACCATATTGATAAAAACATAAACAATAAAATATGTTTTTTAGTTATCAAAGGAGTGTCATCGACTGCGTATGATTTTGAATAAGGGACCTGCCAAGACATCATTTAATCCAAATTATTTGAGCAACATACGTTATTTCATTGAACTCCAAGAAATGTGTTTTTATATTTTAATTAACTTATCAACTACACAACTAATTATATAAGATATATCATATTTAGATTTTGTATGTAGCGGCCTTGAGTAGGAGAAAAACTCTCGCAATTAATGAATATAATGTTTTTACAACTTTTTCAAAATACAAATATAGAAATTGAAACAATTACATATCTTTTGTAAAGACTTTTGTGATGAACAACTATATTAAAATGAAGAATTAATAACAATATTTGTAAACACTTAGAATCAAATTCTTTTCTTTTTAAGATTAAAAAAAACATTTCATATCATCTTTGGATAAAATATTATTGACAATTTATTGTAAGGTTGTAGCCTCTCAATAACACATGTATTACCATATGTTCATAAGTTGATTATTGATATAGTTCACAATGGCGCGAAGCGCGGAAAATTTACCTAGTTACATATAAAGCAATACACAAGAAATGGTTTCCAGAATACAACATAAAACAATGGCTTCAATAACATCAAATAACTAATCTCTACCCACAAGAAAAAGAAAGAGCTCATCATCATCCATAGAACAATAGTTGACGTCTGATGTATCAGAATGATATTGTGTCCACTTTAATTACACCAGATATCCCTAAGCCTCTTTTCCTAGCATAAAAAAGGGAAAATAAATGAAAAAAAGGAAAGTAAATCACATGCACAATACCATGCAGATTTTTGGACACTGTTCAATACACAACTTACCTCATAGAAGATTTGCACCAATCTAATTGATATCTCCCTGCAGTAGAGATTAAATCACGTAATAAAATGGAAACTTTGGTAACCAAAGAGGATATGATGGAAAGAATCGACAAGCATGTTGAACTATGTGATATACAGGGGGGTGAATTAAATTATTTTTTAGTCGGCTACTTGTAATGTTCAGTCGACTCACGTGCAAGTTAGTAGAATGAAGAAACAGTAAAAATATCTTGCAGAAAATAAATAACACAGGATGTTAATACTGGTTCGGGTCACTGTTTGTGGTGCCTATTCCAGTCCCCTTAGGTTTCAAGGGTTTCCTTTAGAGCGTTTGAAGTTAGCCTTGAGAAGTACAAAGTTTCCTTAACTTGGTCCTGTCTGATATGCAAATCAGAATTCTATCTTGACACTTCCTCGATAGGTAAACCTACACTCAGAATCGTTCTCTCTCTCTCTCTCTCTCTTTTATTTTCAATTGTGTTCACTCGCGTGATTACAAAGTTTGATGAAAGATAAAACATGATTGTAATATAAGATCAAGAGAGGTTGCTTACTTTTAATCTAAGACGGAGAGAGGTTGAAATAGCCGTGAGAGGTGATGCTCTATTCGTACACCCAGGGAGTTGTAAATCAAGGATCGTGGTATGATCCCTTGATTTTGTTGAATTGATTTGCTGAATCATGTCCATATCTGATGTGTACATGATTAAATCAATTCCTTCACTTGTTGATAATTTCCTGAGATATTGTTTGAACTTCCTTGAATTTGGCTGATTTGTTAATATTTTCCATAAGTCCTGGTTGATTGATATGCCAATATATCTTTTCCTTCTTTAGCCGTTTGTTTTGCATGATTGAAGATATCTTCCGTTTTATGGTTGCTTAGTAAATCCAGACTGGATTAATTCTGTTTGATTTGATCCTTGGCTTTGTGTTGTTTCTTCGTAATGTTGTCATGACTTCATGCTGATCGTATTAATCTTTGTTCATTCCTGCGATTTATGATTAATCAGAATATAACAAGTTAATAATCTCCCCCTTTTTGATATTGACAACTATAATTAATGAAAGTGTAAGACGACTTCCCTGTTCGATTGTTCTTGGATGAATTTTCACTTGAGTGCTCCCCCTGTCTTAGTGCTTCCCCTTTATGTATGCCTATGTATAGATTCTCTCCCTTTTACATAATTGAAAAGGACAACACAATAACAAGAGAGATAAAGAAAGAAGGAAAAACTAAGCAGAAAAAGAATATGGGGTCAGAAGCCTCAAATAAACAATCCAAAAGATAAGGAGAAAGATCTCCACATAACTAAGTGTCTTAAACAAAAGCAAATGAGGTCATAATATTAATGTTTCACGAGAAAATACGTCAGAGTATTGACCACGTTCGTTCAAAAAGTGGAAAGAGATTTCTCAATCGTCGTAGAGATAGATCAGTATGAAGTGTTCATAGTGACAACCAGTTGATTGTTAGTAGAGTCATCTTTAGTTTTGATGTTGACTTCTTTAAGAATAATGTTAACATAATGAGAGGCATCCTTCTTAAGTCCTCCCATCCCATGCCGAAGCTTTCCAATACTGATACTGGAGTCCTTGTGGAGTTGCAACAATTTTACAAGGGCATCTTGTAAAACCTACATATGGAATTCAAGACCATTGAGCCGTACCTTAATGTGTTCAGCCTCCTTGAGGAGTAATGCTGCAGAGTCAGCACAGATTATAGTAGCCCTGGGTGTATCAGCCCTAGATTAGATAGACTCCTTCTAATACCATTTCTTGTTAATAAATACATAATCCATGCTCTAAATAGTTCGAGTATCATATGTAGCATCAATAAATGAAGGCCTGTAGTTAGAGAGATCCACAAGAGAATCAACAATAATAATTCTAGAGATAAGTAGTCCATAGGGTAAGCTTGCACTGGAGTTCGTATCTTCAAAAGATTTAACCATGTATTCGCGGACCTACAGAGCCCAATTCATACTGAACTTCTTCAGCAGACAGTAAACAATAAATATAAGTCTGTTGGAGATTTTGCTAAGAGATCCCTTTCGTGGAACCAGAGTTGTAGCAAGAATATGGGCGAGATTTGATTCTCGAAACCAAGTTATAGGGGACCAAAGTTACAGACGTGATCCTCAGTTTCAGCCAGAAAAACTTTAGCATCTTCCAACGAGGTTTCAAACTGATTAGGCCATACATTTCCATGCATTAACGGTGTATCACTGGTATATTCAGAGCCAAAAAGTTCCTTAAACAGAGAATCATTAATAATGATATGGTGACGTTTACTAGTGGAAGAAAAAACAAATATTTAAAAATTACATATAAAGCAATATACAAGAAATAGTTTGCAAAGTACAATAGAAAAAAATGGCTTCAATTATATCAAATAACTAATGTCCACCCATAAGAAAAAGAAAGAGTTTGCCCCGATGTTATTGATGTCTCCCTACAGTAGAAATTAAATCACGTAACAAAATGACCACTTTGAGAACCGAAGAGGAGATGATGGAAAGACTCGACATTCGTAGAAAACTTCACAATTCCCTTTTTATAGTAAAATTCACTTTTCTCCCTTTTTATAGTCATGCTTGAATGTTTCTTTAGATCCCATAAATTAACAAAGACTTCATTTCTTTTTCTTGATACCTGTTGAGCTAGAATCATCCTTATCTTGAATGTTTTTTCTACTTTTCTTAGTATGCATTGAATGATAAGCGAAAAACACAGGTATACTATCTAGTACACGCTATTAGACATATATTTAATGTTTTAGAAGCCTTTTGTTTTTTTTTTAAATTTCTTTCTCATAATAAAATTTCTAACAAAAGTGATCAGTACTAATATAATAGTACTTATCAGTTACATCCTAATACATTTTTTTTTAATTTTCCATTTTCCATTTTATCTATGGTATATTATATTCTCTAAACATGTGTGACATTACCTCAACAATTTAACTTTCAATGTTTAATACACCTCAGCAAACCGATCACTATTTCTAGCTAGCTAATGTTTTCAATTCGAGTTTCCTATAATAATCTACAAGTGGAAAGTAGAAAGAGGAGAGATGTTCTTTGCTTCTGTTAAGAAGGGTTCACTTTACTTAAATCAAGGGTCTATGGGAAACAACCTTTACCTTATAGGAATAACGTGTACATTCATACTGTCATTTTCAGAACCCATTTGTAATATTGCACTTTGTAACGACCTGATTTCAATCGTTAGGGAAAAACCAATGTGAAAAGAATTGGGGCCAGAAACCTTTTCTCAACCTTGTCTAGATTTGGACAAATTCGGAGTCATTAAGGTGTAGGGAAATGTGATAGAAATCGGGTGATTCATTTATAATTTTGATTACATGAGTAGTTAAATAAGACGTTAAGGAACCTGTATGACTTTATAAAATTGAATTCGGGTGAGTAGAACTTCCGGAATTGATCTTAGCATAAATGGTATTTTCTGAGTGTCATTTGTAAGTGGTGTGTTGTGGAATGGTGGTCTTGGAATTAATTAAATAGCTCACTGTTTCATGCAAGCAACTTTGATGCTCAATTTGGTGTCTCTGGCAGGGCCGCTATATCGGGGTGGGTGTCATTGTGGCGGGTCAGACACAACTTAAAGTCGTAAATAAATCCTAAAATATCTTTACTCTGAACTTTTTGACTTTGAGAACTAAGGAACGACCCCGTACGACTTCTTGACAGTTGTTTTACCATACTTGAGGCTAAAGCTAATCTTTTCACCTTCCGAATCCATTTTTCGATTCGTGGAATCTATTTTCTTGTCCTATGAACAATGGGGGAGGGTTTTGAATTGGAAACTATGGTGGGAAAAGCCCTTGTTTGGATACATGAGATCAACAGTTAACCTAGGGTTGAAAATATTGATTATAATCCAGGTATTCAGATATTTTTTTGTTTATCCTTGCATATATTAATTATTTGTATACCTAGAACAAGCCAAAATAATACGAAAAGGGAACATTCAAGCTCCTTAGCGGATTCAAACTTGGATTCGAGGTAGGTGATGGTTGTGATTCTGTGATTGTGTAATGTATGTATGTTCATGCTTCATTATGATACTTATATGTATATGAATGTTGCATTATTGATCACACTTTTTGTAAATGATATAGCTGAATGAATTTAAGCATGAATCACTTCTTGATTGGGTAACTTGAGAGTGTACTTGCATTTGTGATTGTTGTGTGTTAAAGGATCGGATTGCCACGTTCCAATATAACTAACTAGGATCAGATTGCCATGTTTTGACATATACGTGGGATTAGATTGCCACGTTCCAGCCTAACTAACTGGGATGAGATTACCACGTTCCAACATAACTATGGCATTGGGTACTACGTTACAGTATGCTAATTGTTTTGGTTTCGATTTGATGAGTCCTCAAATTGTACTCATCTAGGGCCTTATTTAATGAAAATAGTGTCCTCAAATGTGTATGTTATCTCAATATATGATTAAAACTTCTAAGTTTCAGGTATTTGGGGATTTGGTAGGATCATGAACACTTAGACACAACACAGACGAAAAGAGATAAAGATTCAAAGTACGCATCGCCAAGCACACTTGGCGATACGCCGTATACCAAAGTTCTATTTTCTATTACAGCAAGTGAGTCCTGAAGGAGGTGGATAAAAAGTCGCCGAAAAGAAGTAGTCAACGCTTCACCGAATAATTCCGTGAAGTAGAGTTATTCCGCCCAACGATACCGCATGCATGGATATTAATTCAAGTCACAAACGGCGATGAACTAGAGAAATGGCGAGTCGCCGAATTGCTCTGTGATTCACGACTAAAGATGACAAATGGATCCACCAACACTAAATTTAAAGTTTATAAACACTGAACTGTTTTATTGTTTAGAAGAAAATCTTAGAGAGTAAAAAATATAAACTTAATATTTTATTTTAGAAACTTTATTCTGAAGTTTTCTCTCAAGTTTGTAGAGAGTTTTTATGAAGCTTGAAGAAAGAAGTTCTTCTTCCAATTTTGGAAGTGGTTCTTCTCATTTACCTTCCTTTGCTATTTTTAAGGTTTAATTTATTTTACCCACTTGATTACTTTATCATTTTAAGTATATTTGATTATTTCTTGAATGTGACTAAAACCCCCCATTTTTTGGGTGTGATTTAGCAAATATGTGTTGATATTAGTGTTGGGTCTTGCTTGCTGATAGGATTATATGCACTTTAATTATGATTTCACCTACATGTTGTGGTTTAATTTAATGGGTTTTTAGTTGGAAATACAAAACCACCCATGTATTTTCGCCCTGCCCAAGAGGGAGATCGCGAAACCAAGACTAGTAGACTGATGACCTGAGGAGTGGGTCGACATGAGGTTCAGCCTGAGAGGCTGAGCCCTAGTCCCATATTTAAGAAATCTCTATCGAATGGTCAGGGTGTGGTAAAGGCGTAGGTGGTTAGTTTAGACGAGTGGTGTCCGAGAGGAACCCATTTGATATGAGGTATGTTGCCCGCGAGGGAACTTACTTTAACCAAAAGCTTAGCCTAGTCACCATTGTCTTGCAAATTTTCATATCAAAATCATGTACCCATTAGTTTGTGTTAACATAGATTGCAGTCACGCCCCAAGAACTCTCTCCAATACTTGTTTTGTCCTTTATTTTTGGTATTCTACTACTTGTGACAAAATTCCTTTTTTCTTGATATTTGACACTTTGGTGTAACAAATTGAATCTAATTTTTGTATAACTAGAAAATGTTATGAGTTATCACTATGTAGAACTAAATTCTAAGTAACTACTACTTTCACTACCACTCCCTTGGGAGACGACGCCAACCCTTGGTTGGGTGACTTTACTAGATTTGATTCGTAGACACTCAAACTATTGGTTAGTGTCGTTGATCAATAAATATAAAAGATACACATAATGAAGTATCAAAATGGTGCCGCTGCCAACAAGTGTAGTTAATTTTAACTATAGGGTTTGTTGGTATAGTTGTATATTAGTGGTCTAATTACTAAAGCTACTTTGTGCACTGATTTTCTCCTCCTATGTATGAACTTTATGTTGGTATCATTCTCTAACTTGCTGCCTGTTTGTATTGGTTTGATTTTTTTATATCTTAAATAGGTTTTGATTGTTCGATACTGATGTATATTTTATCGGTTCTCTGTACCTATTGAATAAGTGGTTTTAGACATAAATTAATGTAAGTGTACGTATGTATATGTATTGTACATCCAGTCTGCGAAGTTGTTAATGTGCTTCCGTTCTTTCATGGTTTGTTGCTCACACTATGAATATGCTTCTGCTTTTTCTTTGTTTCTTGTCTAGGTTATGAATGTCTTCATACTGAAGTGTCTTTTTCATACTAGGGTCATTGGTATTTGCACATAGCTTTTTTTATGTAATATTTTTGTTTGATGTCCTGATATTTTTATCAATTGAGTTTCATCTTTTAACCCATTTATTTTATTATTTCAGGAAATGCTGTATGATTTTCAAAAATAATGCCTATAAAATATTTTAATATGGCGCACCATTGTATAAATTCATTGAAGACACTACTTTATTGGATTTGTTATATAATGATACTGGTTCGTTTATATAAATTTAGTTTTAAAGTTCTGATTCTATAGTTTGGATTAATGATTTATTTTGTTTTGATTTGATGATATCTACTATGTTCTATGAATTATATTATATATTTTTTAGCATTTGACAAACATCATTACATCTAATAGGATCTCTTTCGATTAGAATTTTGTTGGATTTATCGTTATAAGTGTGAACAAGATAATTTTATCAATGGATGTGGTCATTATTATTTACGACTAAAAAATGGTCTTTAAACTTTGTGAATTTTAGCGTCAAACTAAGTGAATTTTCTAGAAAAAAATATTAGTCTCTAAATGGGGGAAATTCAAATGGTTTCAAAAGGATATTCTAGCCTTTATAATTACCACCAAACTATTGTCGTTAAAGATATGAACTTTTAGCGAAATTTTTATCGAATTTACCAGCTAATAAAATGGACGCTACATGAACATGATTGTTGTAGTAAATTTTATTTAAAATATATCTTTATTGCAGTAAAACTAATGCGCTTTAGCAGCAATTTAGTAGGATTTACTGGCTAAAAAATGGACACTACAAAAGTATAACTACTATTTTTATTGGATGTAACAGGCATCTTAATTGCCGCAAGCAATTGCTGGTAGAACAAATGTGTTTTAGCGACAATTTACTTGGTTTTAGTTTCTATATAAATAGATGCTACATGAGAAAACTAACCGCTTTGGATTGAATTTTGTAGACTTTTTAATTGTTGCAACCAATTGCCACTAAATCAAATGAGTTTTAGAGGCAAAAGAGTTTGATTTACCAGAGTTTATCCAAATGGATGCAAAAGCCTTTGACGACCCTCGATACAGCGACCAAAGCGCATTGGCTGGTAGTAGCTATAGCGGCCATAGTTATGGATGCTAATTTCATTTTTAATTTCCGCTATATCCCCTTTTTTTTTTTGTAATGACTTAGTCATTTTGTTCTAGGTACTTTGGAGGAACCAATTTGTTCCAAAAGCTACTTGGAAGCTGAAGAGGACATGAAGAAGAGATATTTGCAATTGTTTGAATCCGGAGAAAATGCAGACGAAGGCACAAAGTTTCTTCTAAGGACTATCCAAATTTTAGTAAGCATGTTGTTTGGCTTCAATTGCTTGTGGGTGTTTTGAAGTTGATGTTGTTGGAAAACTATATTCACAGCGGAAGCATATCAAGGATCTTTACTACTTACATGAATAATAGACAACCAATGCCGTTTATGCTAGAACACATTAATCATGCTAGAACACATAAACAAATTAAAAGTTAATTCGATAAATACCTCTTGAAGAGTGAGCGGATACCTTCAAGCGAATCTCCAAGTTAAACAGATCTTCAAGCGAATCTACAAGATAGCTATGGTCTTCTACAGTGATCCCAAGTCACAACTGAACTCTCTCAATACTTGGGTGGGCAAGCATTGAATAGAATACTAATCATCCTTTTTCTAGGTTAGGAGAATCTCTATTTATAGAGATGTCTTCCTAATCCAAAAAGGACTAGAAAACCTAGTTTTTCTAGAAGACTAGAAAAACCCATATTATTCTTCCTTTTTGCATAGAAATAGGATTCTGAGTTCTAGTTAAATATGGGCACTTTAGGGACCACATAATTAATTACCGAGGCTTCCTATTATGAACATAATTCCAAATAATTAATTTGAATTATTCTTACCATAATAAATTACAAATCATTCCACTAGAAATTCGTAATTACACTCCTCTATTTCGTAATTCCCCATTAAACACTTATGTAATTCCCCATGTTAAGATTTCAGATACTAATCAACAAATTAAATTACTGACGAATTTAACTTAATGATTAATTTCCTTTAGAGCACTACTTAACTTATTTCATGTGTCGGATTCATAAATCCACTTGCAAGATTTGACACAATGAAAACTTATAAGTTTCTCAAAAAGGCATATCAATCAATCTCTATAACGAGACATGGATTCCATCAACTAACTTATTATTTCACCAATATATATTATTATCATCCAACTTACCAGGCATATTGACCCATCTCAGAATCTCACCTTTTAATAAATCAAAACGATAAATAATATATACAGATCATAATAGTTATATCAGGATTAAGAATATAAGTACATTTAATAGTTTAAAGAATATGTTTTTATCAGTCAGTCTAAAACAACTATCTCTACTCGGTCCCGTTCAATACATACAAAATGTACTAGCACAAGAAGTTGGAACTATACCGTCCTCATAATCAGGAAAAATTACATATAATCTTGTGCTACAATCGTACTGGATGGCATGTCCAATTTCCATCCTAGATTGTGAACAAAAATTTTATACTTATAAGAATCGATGATTTAATCCTCTGTGTATAAGCTAAAACTCTACACACTAAATCATCTACTATATAAGTAAATAGACACCATAAACGAATATATGATCTATTGAAATTGAGCAAATATTTATTCTCTAATAAATATTATTTCTTAACACATGGTTAATAGTATATATCCCAACAATCTCCCACTTAGACTTTTAACCATCACAATTGTTATAATGTACTATATCCAAATGCATGGTTAATAGTATATACCCTAACAATCTCCCACTTAGATGTTTAATCTTGAAATTTGTTAGAATACTATGTCAAAACACATCATTAATAGTATATACCCTAATAATCTCCCACTTAGACTCTTAACTATGCATTTACAACTTTCGCTGGCATTCCTTTATTTCTTATCGAAAGAAAATTTACCAAGCTATTTTCTCATGCAATTTTGTCTAGTAGTGCTTCGTCGTAACAAATCGATTTTGTACTAGATCTTTAGATACCTTATCATGAAACTCTCCAAGAGTGTACTTCTTTTCAGGAGCTCTATCATAAAAGTTCTCTCAAGCAAACAAAACAACTCAATGTTCGTTATGATTCTCCCACTACGACTATGTACTACTATTATAATCACACTTTCATGTTCTTGAGTTTTAATATTTTCTTCAAAATCTTTCGATAATGAAATATTAACAACTTCTCATGAAGTGTTCTTTTAATTTGCTCAACATCACTCCAATTACTTGAGATAGTAGTTTTCTTATGTCTAGTAACGTTTCTCCCACTACTTAAGTGCAATGGGACGTCAATTCTGACATACCTATTAGATGTCTCGTAAAGATAATTTACTTCTAGGAACATGGTTTACTAAAATTATCCTTTTCTAGAAATCAGAAAGTTGTGTTAACAATTGACTTATTTTCTTTAGGACATTATAATAAACCTTGTTTCATTGTTTAGGATATCCAATTAACACACACATTCCGTTCTTAATTCCATTTTTTTATTCTCCCACTCAGCACATGTGCTGGACAATTCTATATCTGAACATGTCACAGATTAGATTTACGTCAAACCCAACTAGTTCTATAGTTGTTCAAGGTACTAATATGAAAGAAACTGAAATCAGAATGTAATATGTAGTTATTAGAACCTATCCCAAAAGAAATAAAATAACTAATAATAAGTCAATAATTAATCTCATCATCTTCATAAGTGTCTAATTCTTTTCTCTTCTACACCAATCTATTATAGAGTGTCTAGTGTAGACAATTGAAAGACAATTATTCTATAAGATAAGTGACTTATGAGCTAAGAGGTTTACGTCACTACAATCAGATTGTAGTGACTTTATATATTTTTCATGATGATACTTTTATCTGTTTAAATATCTTGAGTTTATCAAGACATTTAGACTTATAAAACATCAAAAAATATATTCATATCACGAGTAATTTTCTTGAAAACTCAAAAACTCAAATTCACCTCTTGCCTATGTGCTCATTTATTATACAAATCAGAATAGATTAATTATAACTTATCACTACCTCTTAGATACTTTTTAAGAGGAAAACTAAGGTCTCTTAGTCATTTTTCCTTCTAAACAAAACGTACATGTTGGTAGTGACTTCACTTTCAATGAACAGTTATGTCCATCCATTAACCAACCTCAAAATTCTATTCAGAATAAATGACTTAGACCCTAATATACAGATAAGTCTCATTCAATTTAAAAGATATTTTCCCTTATGAGACAGATTAGTATAAGTTAATTGTCTCATACTTATAAAATAATCATGCATCAATATACCACAAGAAATAAAATATTTATTAAACTCAATGGTAGAAGAGTTACAAAAATATATTATATACTCATCTCTTATCTGGTTAGAAACTGAAAAAATAATTTCTTCTAACATAAGGTACATACACAATGCATTCATTAAGTTAATATCTTATCTCTACCAAGAGAAAATCTTAAGTAGTACTAAGTGGGTGTGTAAAGTCTATTGAGAATATGAGACACAATACTTTAAATAGATCATAATATTTCGAATAATCCCGAATAACAAAATTCAGGGCTCATTTATACATATATATCCATGCATCTCGAATAGCCAATCGTTGGGATTGGAGAACTACTCATGCAATACACATGTACAATGACCGATTATTCACTCCATAAACATATACTGACCTAATTCAGTTGGAGAATCTACTGTTAGTTTAAGTCAAGTGAAAATCCTCTAGCTACATTGATCCAATCTTATATTACTCAGTTTAGGAGAGTTAATATAGATTATCAAAACTAGACAATTAAATACATAGTGACTTGTATCAATTTCATCTGTTAGGGAGGAAGGTCTAAGCCAGCACATAAAACTAATACTTCACTACTATTTAATCAATTATGACCAAAAAATCATATAACGATCCAAAAAAATTAATTTATTACTAGGTCGTTCTTATAAATCTACCAAATTTCAGATCAATCAGATTTCTTTTTTTTTGAATTCCAAAACTATGATCAATTTGGTTGAAAACGTTGTTTGGTCATAATAGAATTTAAGATTTTCTCGCTCAGTAATTCTTATCATATATCATCATTTTGTGAAATAGATAAATGAATTAAGAATAAAGAACAAAATTCTAAAATTCCAAAAGGTAAGCATGTTTATGTATACATTGAATATTAAAATTCAAAACACGCCTTTTAGATATCTATGCATCTTGAACAACAAATTTTGATTAAAAAAAAAACTACTCATGCAACACATATATATGGTGTCAGATATTCACTTCAACAAATTTAGAACAAAAGTCAACTCAGATGGAAAGTATATGTTAGCTTAAGTCAAGTGAATATCATTATCCCTAGATCAATTGATCCAATCAAATATTACTCAGTTTAGTAGAGTCAATACAGATAATCAAAACTAGAGATTAAACTTTAATGACTTGTATTAATTTCATCCGTTATGGAGGAAGGTGTAAGCCAACACATGAACTTAATACTTCACTAAAATTTAGTCATCAAGACCATAGAGAACAAACTCTATCACCACTATATTATAGTCCAGTAATTTTTCGGTAAAATTAATTTTTCAAGATACAAAAATTATCTAAAATCATCATATAAACGATCTCAAATTACCAAATCATTCCATAACAATGAGTATTTTAAAATTGATAGTTTCTGATGAACCTACTGAATTTCTGATCAATTGGAGTTCAAAAACAATATTTATCTCCAAATCTATGATCAAATTCAGATTCAAACGATTTAAGAAAAAATGTATATATCTACATCCTTATCATATATCAATTTATGTTAACTCATCAGCTGTGATCATGTACCACATATAACATAAATAAAATCAATATAAAGGATGTCATTCATACTAAATCACACTTTAATTCCAAAGAACAACTTTAAAATCATTCGAAGGACCTCAAAGAAAAATATAATCACATAGCAATGACTACTTTTTACTAGGCCTTTATTAATGAATTTACCAAATTTCAGGTCAATTGGTTAGATTTCACAGAAGCTAGTTACTTCATTACATATAGTGCCACGTAGGCCAACAAGGGGTAGAAAATTACTTATAAAATAAGTTCAGGAGGGTAATAGGACCTTAGTATAGTATAAGTGTGTCTCTAAGATTTCGGGCATAGGTTGAGGGGGTAGTTGTGCATTATCCCTGTAATTTTTCATTAACATATGAATAATAAGAATTCTAATCACCATAAACATTTAGAAGAATAATCTATAGTTGCATTAGAAGTGTATTTTTGTTCTTATAATTTAAGCCTATAGTCAACATAAGAAAGTCAAAATATGTAATTTCACTATTAATTCTGTTCAAATTCTTCAATTTTTTTTAAATAATTAATTAAATTAAAATATATTGTAAGTCAAGATAAAGAATTATTCAAAAGTAAATTGTGAGAACTACAATCAAAGAAAAAAATTGTTTGACTCTCTAAACAATAATACATTCACTTAAAATAGGGTGAAGGAACAATATGACTATCTCGGTTCTATCTTATTTGATACAATTTTGGTGTCTTTTCAAATAAAATTTACTTATTAGAAGTAAAAAAAAAGAAGATAAATCACAATATATAATCGTTCAAAAATAATTAAAAGACAATTAAAAAAATTCGAATTAGAGGACATACCTGATTTTTAGCGAGGAGACAATACCTAAATATGTATTGCATTTTTAACAAACTTGCACTTTCTCTTCTTTAACCTTCCTCATGATGCAATTATTGAAAACTACAAGAAAAATATTAAACATAAATAAATAAAATTCCATTAAAAAATTGATAAAAAATAATTATTTTTTTCACCAAAATATAATATTAATGAATTAACAAATAAAAATGAAAAGAAAGAAAGGAGAAAAATGTTGAAACATATTGCAAAACTCACCTCTTTTAATCAAAAAATTCCAAATTAATAATACACAAAAAAATAGTAGTGTTAATGACTAGGGACAAATGTAATAAATTGATCACCGTCGCGCTCCATTTTTCACAAAATGTGTTTTAATCACGACCTAACAACACTTTTGGGACTTCTAAATATTTTGAGGAGTCTCCACCTAAAGAATTGATGCACGTTAGGTCATTTATCTAACCTAACTAAATCTAACTTAGTTCAACGAACCAGAGAACAGGGTAAGAGTTCAAATTAACTCGAGGAGAAGGTGTTAGGCCTCCCTCGAGGTCCACCAATGTGCATCACGATCGTATTTCATGCAACTTATGTGGGGGGTTAAAAGTAGCAAGTATGGTCACTTCATTTAGGTTATTCAATTTAAACATGCCACCTAGGTGATGAATAATATTAATCACTTCATTATTTTAATTAATTATTTAAGCATGCGAGATTAGGTGATAACATAATGTAAAACAAAACAAATACTAAGCAAATAATAAAGGAAAAAGCAAGGTGACAGATATTACACAATTAAATAATCAAGAGCAAAATTTTATTTTATATAGTAAACCACCCCAAATAAATATAATTACAACACATAAAAAGGGAAAAGGGAAGGGATACTCTAAAAGACTTTACGGATCAACGCTCGGCTTCTATATAGGAAAAGACAAAACATATGTTTGTCATTTACGGGTCAAGGTAATGTCATCATATCTATAGGGCCTAAAGTACCCCTACCCCACAAACGCATTCATAACGTCCTAAAAGATACCTAGTGCCCCCGCTTAATTTCCCAGAGACATTGGACCATTTAAGGAGGTTTTAGACTGAATGAAAAAAGTATGCTCCTAATAGGCCCTCTAGACACCAAGTCAAACAAATAGGACGAGAATTTAGCACATAGATCTCACATTGACCTCTAAATTTGATTAAACATGCTTTCAAACACACATAGTTGTGAAGGTCTCATGTTAGGTATGTGTGCAAACAAAAACATAATAATAAAGACTAAATAACAAGTAATAAAATAATATTAACAAGCAGAATATTACAAGGGTCAATGCTGGTTTTAAGTGGCAAAACATTATTCAAAATGCAGAATTTATTTACTAACATATTTGAACAGGGCAGATGAGCATGCAGAGAAAGATTTAGCATCTTATTTTATGTGGCAAGAATTTAAAAGTAGCAGATTTACAGTAAAGGATTAATTTATTTTCATATTGGAGGACAGTTTATTACAAAGCAAACTAGCATGTAGGAGGGAAAAATGAGTTATTAATTTTTATCTTTAGATAAAATATCATGGTATGGTGGCAGAAAATGCATAAGAATAACTCAGTTATTTAACATGCTATCAAATAATTGATTTATTTTAAGTGACAAAAAAATAATTGTAATACAGAATTAGCTGTGGACAACAAATACCCAGAGAATTGTCATAATTTTTGTGGGCAACAAATACCCAGAGAATTGTCATAATTTTTGAACATGCTGAAAATTACTTAATAATACCTAAGAACATGATTCTAAATGATTGAAATGTCACACATATTGCATAATACCTAGATCCATGATTACTAATCAATTTGCATGTTAGAAAATATTTGACCATAATTATAACATATGAGAATGAGTTAACATGCCAATATTAATATGGAACACATATAGACATGATTTATTTTGTAGATAGCATTAAAGCCTATATGCTGATTATTATATCCCAAAATATACCCTTAAATGAGTTACCAAAATTAATTGTTCCATCCTAAACAAGATCTCTAAACAGAGTAATATGCAGGCAGATTCCGACACTTAAAGGGCATAACCAACGGGAGGCTCGAACAAAGAGTCAAAATTTATGCAACATTACGTTGTATATGCATGGAATCAAATATTGTTTATAAACAAATATTTACAACATTTTTCTCATATAGGGAACATTAATTACACCCGCTGGATATTACATAAGGCAAATACAAACCAATGGTTGATTTTAGATTATTATTTAAGAGATATTATAATATATTTGCATTCTTCAAGTAATTTATACATAAGAAGATTTTATAGCAATCACACCTAATAAAATAACTGAGAAACAATTAGGACGTAATTTCCCCTTCCCCTTGAATGATCCCCAAATATTTCATATATAATAGAGAGTTAGAGTTATACACATAAAACAAGAAAAAGTAAAGAACAAATGAGCAAAATATACAACATTAAAATAAACAATATAGCTCCGTTAGGAATTCTTTTCAACATTTTGAAGTCTAAGTTCATAACATGCTAGAAGGGATAATGTAACACACAGACATAATCGCAAAATAATCATAACATCAAATTCACACACACATAAGATATAAAAAAAATATATAGAATAACCATAGATATTATCTCACAAAGAGATAGGAAGAGCGCAAACTAACTCGAGTGCTTCCTTTTATTCATTCTAACACACAACAACATTCGACGTAATAATGCAAGATAAAATTTAAACTAATGGAGGAACAACTAACCAGTTAAAGCAGAAATATTATCAGCAATGAAGAAAAACTCAATCAACTATTTTACCCGAACACAGCAGAACCTATTGGAGAGCCCTCGTAGAGTTCACAAGACTGTTGTTTTAATTCTTTTCTTTAGAGTGGAGAGAGTTTTTGATAATTGCTAAGTGTAAGCCTCTAAATCTTTTTCTGATTGTTAAAGCCTATCCTAATTAGAATAAGGGCATCTCTTTATATACTGGAGAAGAGGGCATGTATTATATAGCAATAAATTATTTAGGATCAATCACATATCATTTACCTTATTGAAAGAAAAAAACAAATAAGTAATATTATTTTAAATAATGTTTGGCTCAATCAAATATAGTTTTACTAAAATATAACAAGTGAGAATCAATTCAACTTCAATGATGGAAATTATGATCAATTAACATTAATAAATAAAATAATAAGCAAAATTTACCTTACCCAAGAGACACGAAATTTGCCGGATTAGCACAATACCATAAAAATCATCTTAGCATAAATTAATCAATTTCTAGCGAGGATATAATTATAATATTAACGGAAGAAAACACAAGTCAAGAAGTATTTACACATTCTTAATACAATATATTCACAACAAGAAATGAGAAATATGTCGAGGATCAATCTAAACTGAAGTGGCGATCCAAATTATCGTACAAAATTATTACCACTACTACAAGTAAAATTGCATCAATTAAAGGGATTAAATGACATTATTGGAGGTAATAAACAATAGTTACATCTCATCAAGATAATCAGTGATTTCATAATGAAACCTATCAACTTTAACCAAGAATCGACAATCAAGGTATTGTTAAAAATATAAGAGAAAACATCCACACAATCTTCTTGTGAAGCATACAATGAGCTAAGCGATAAAGACCAGCAAGCACATGAAGAACACTATATTTCGACTTTCTATCACACTTAAACAGGTTGTAAAATCTCAAAGTCACAACTAGTAGTTAAATTTTTGGACTAAGAGAACTTCTACACCAAACAAGTATCGAACTTTCATCACATTGCATATAAGAAAAAGAATAGAATATCTACGATGAGATAATGATTTTCAAAGAAATGTACCCGGATGAATCGATTAAATATCCATCTTTTGACCAGTTTGAAACATTCAAAAGCTTCGCCTGAGTTCGCCTTGTTCACTGGTTCGGAGCTATTGTCCGGAAATGAGAGAGGGGAGAGGAGGCAGGTCACTGGGCGCCGCTGCTGGCGTCATTTGGTTGCTGGTTTTGCCTGAGCACGCAGTCCGGAGGTTGTCTGGTCACTGCTGTTCTTCCCTGACTGGCTGCTGATTTTGTACGGGAAATGGCTGCTGCTGTTGTTGTTTATTTCGCCGGCTAGTTGCGTTGTTTCCGTCGGCTGGAGCTTCTAGCACTGCTGCCATCACCGGAGTCGCTTGGTTGTTGCTGTTTCGTTGCTTGTATGGCCAGTTGCTTTCGTTTTCCACAACAGAGAAATGAGAGGAGAGAAACAGTGGTAGCCAGCGGCTGCTGGACTCGCCGGATCTGCTGTTTTCCTCGCCTGGCTGCTGTCCATTGCCGGAAAGAGAGACAATGGAGGAGAGAGGACAAAAGGCAAGGGGGAGAGAGAGTCATCGGTGGAGAGAAAAGGTGGTAGAGACGGCCGCTAGAGAGGGAGGCGAGGAAGAGTAGAAAAATCAAATAGTCAGGGTTTTGGTCTTTTGATATCAAAAAGGAAAGAAAGGATGAGTGAATCTGAACCGTTAATTATTAAAGAGTTGAGGGCTGAGATTCAATATCAAAAGATGGATGCTCCAGATTCTAAGATGAAATTTCAAAATCACATTGGATTGGATTTGAATGGCCAAAATTGTAATAAAAATTTGCTAGAATTTGAACGGAAGAGTGGATATAATTGAAATACACTTGGACTTGAATAGACTATAAGTGAAAGAAATTAGAATAAAATAAGCTAAGATTTAAATGATTTTGGGGAAAATTGAAGAGATGATATCCAATTAAAATACTATATATATTATAATGTTTTTTTGTATATAATTAAACTCACTTAAAATTTTAAACATTTTAATAAAATAATTATTTCAAAATTTATTAATAATTCTAAAATATTTTAATAATAATTTTTTATAAAGTATACATACTAAAATATATATTTTTGGACAAAATCGACTAACATTTAAAACTCAAAATATATTTTAAAGAATATATATTTAATCGAATAACATTTTTGAAATAGTGAAAGGTTAAAATTGGGTGTCAACAATCATACAAGAATGACATACAAAATAAATAAAAAGTTGAATCGAAAATAATAATGACCCCCGCCCCCCCCAAAGTTACATTCTAATTAATCTTTTTTTAAAAATTGGAAAGAACGAAAAAGAAAATCAAAATTCTAGAATGTGAAATTACAATAACTTATTTATCAAAATCACCATTTTCTTTTTAGAAAAAGGAAACCCCAAAATTAGAAAAAGCACCTTCATCAGTAGTCTCACAATGTAAGTTTGAAGATACCGACCGCAGACGACAGTGATTGACAAGTTTTTTCGATAACTCCTTCTTGATGAGCAATAAAATTAACATAGAAAAAATTGTAACAAAGAAAATCTAAACTCCAAGATCATGAAATCACAAGAACAAATAATTTATCATCATCCTTAAAATAAAAAAAATAAACCCCCAAAAATGAAGTTAATTAAAATGATTTAATTTTTTTCACATCCATGACAACATTCTTCAATAATTGTGACATCTTTGCATAGCTTTTTGTAAATTTTACGTGTCAAAATACTCTTCATCCTAGCTTGCCGTTTATCAAAATCAATCATATTTCTTTTATACATTGCAAAAAAAAATTAATAAAAAGGAAATCAAACCAAATATTGTTTTCCTTAATTGTAAATATATACATTCTTATTTGCATGCAAACCATATAATATTTTTAAAAAATCATATCAATAGCAAGAAAAACACAACAAAAAGTAGCTTTGTTTCTTGATTCTTTATTTAGTGCGTATAAAGGAACAAAAAAAGAAACTAACAAAATAATAAAGAAGTTTGATTTTTTTTGGACTGTTATAATTTGAATAGGTAATGTGTGAAGAGTTCTTTTGAATTAGAAAAATAAAGATAATATTTGGACAAATTTGGATGATAATAATAGTTAATCTCAACAATTTCTTCCATGACTTATAAAACACAGATGATCTGGGCTTTTCCTTTTTCTTGTTTGTTTTACCTTATTCGAAGTGTGTTTTGATCAACCTGCCTACGACTTTATTATTATATTTTACTATATGAAACTTCCTTTCAACACCTGTATCAGGTAATCTTAGATTGAGCTATGATTTCCAGCTTATGAATTTCTATTGTGACTCACACTACAAAATAAGACGTAATTATCAACAAAAATATTTGTTGGTATCGGTTGGTAAATCGAGTTACTTAACGGTTACTAACAAAAATCATAGTTTTGCTAAAAGGTTTGTCGGTAAATTTTGCCAACAAATTATAATCATTGGTAAGCATACTTACCAAAAATTAGTTGGTAACCACCAGAAGATTTTGTTGGTAATTTATGAAAATTGGATCTTACATTTTCGTTGGCAAATTTACAAACAAAAACATTGGTATCCGGTTATTATCTTCACTAACGGATAGCAAATAGGTTAGTAAATTTGGTTGTTTATATTTTAAATTTTGTAAGTAATCAGTTGGAAATTTCAATAACAAAAAATCTACTTTAGTAATCCGTTAGAAATTTTAGTAACGTAGAGAAAATGTGTTGGTAAATAAATACTGATTTTTCAAAAAATTTTGATAATAGATTAGAAATTCATAAGTTTTACTTATGGAATAAAAGTTCATTAGTAAAAAAAAATTGAGGTACTTGATTCTTTTATAAGTATATGCCAATACAGTAAACTTATAGAGATTTTTACAGTAGTAGTAGATATGTTAACTGTTACTTTAAGAATATAAAAGAAATGTTAAGTAACTTGGGAACCCCTCGTCTTATTATAAAATGCGGACATTTACTAGAAGAAGACAAATCAAATATTTCAAAATTACATATAAAGCAATATACAAGAAAAGGTTTCCAGAATACAACAGAAAACAATGGCTTCAATAACATCAAATAAGTAATCTCCACCCACAAGAAAAAGAAAGAGCTCATCATCATCCACAGAAAAATAGTTGATGTCTGAAGTATCAGAATGGTATTGTGTCAACTTTAATTACACCAGATATACCTAAGCCTCTTCTCCTAGCATAAAAGAGGGAAAATAAATGAAAAAAGAAACTAAATCACATGCACAATACCATGCAGATTTTTGGACACTGTTCAATACACAACTTACCTCATAGAAGATTTGCACCGATCTAATTGATATCTCCCTGCAGTAGAGATTAAATCACCTAATAAAATGGAAACTTTGAGAACCAAAGTGGAGATGATGGAAAGACTCGACATACCTGTTGAACTATGTGATGTACAAGAGGGTGGTGGTGGTGGTGGTGGGAGTGATTTAAATTATTTTTTAGTCGGCTACCTGTAATGGTCAGTCGACTCACGTGCAAGTTAGTAGAATGAAGAAACCTTAAAAATATCTTGCAGAAAATAAATAACACAGGATGTTTATACTGGTTCGGGTCACTGTTGTTGTGCCTAGTCCAGTCCCCGTAGGTTTGAAGGGTTTTATTTAGAGTGTTTGAAGTTATCCTTGAGAAGTACAAAGTTTTCTTAACTTGGTCATGTCTGATATGCAAATCAGAATTCTATCTTGACACTTCCTCTACTGGTAAACCTACACTCAAAATTGTTCTCTCACTTTTATTTTCAATTGTGTTCACTCACGTGATTACAAAGATTGATGAAAGATAAAACACGATCGTAATATAAGCTCAAGATAAGTTGCTTACTTTTCATCTAAGATGGAGAGAGGTTTAAATAGACGTGAGAGGTGATGCTCTATTCGAACACCCAGGGAGTTGTAAATAAAGGATCCTGGGATGATCCCTTGATTTTGTTAAATTGATATGTTGAATCAGGTCCATATCTGATGTTTACATGACTAAATGAATTCCTTCATTTGTTGGATGATTTCCTGAGATATTGTCTGATCTTCCTTGAATTTGGCTGATTTGTTAATCTTTTCCGTAAGTCGTGGTTGATTGATATGCTAATATATCTTTTCCTTCTTTAGAAATATTTTTGCGTGATTGAAGATCTCTTTCCTTTTATGGTTGTTTAGTAAATCCAGACTATATTCTGTTTGGTTTTATCCTTGGCTTTGTGGTTTTTTTTGTAATGTTGTCATGACTTCATGCTGATCGTACTATTGTTTGTTAATTCCTGTAATTTGTCATTAATCAGAATATAACAAGTTAACAATCTCCCCCTTTTAGATATTGACAACTATAATTAATGAAAGTGTAAGACGGCTTCCCTGTTCGATTGTTCTTGGTTGAATTTTCAATTGAGTGCTCCCCTGTCTTAGTGCTTCCCCTTTTTGTATGCCTATGTATAGATTCTCCCCCTTTTACGTAATCGAAAAGGACAACACAACAACAAGTGAGATAGAGAAAGAAGGAAAAACTAAACAGACAAAGAGTATGGGGTCAGAAGCCCCAAATAAACAATCCAAAAGATAAGGAGAAATATCTCCACAAAACTAAGTGTCTTAAACAAAAGCAAATGAGGTCATAATGTTAATCTTTCACGAGAAAATACGTCAGAGTGTTGACCACGTTCGTCCAGAAAGTGGAAAGAGATTTCTCAACCGTCATAGAGAAAGATCAATATGAAGTGTTCATAGTGACAACCAGATGATTGTTTGTAGAGTCATCTCCAGTTTTGATGGATTTGACTTCTTTCAGAATAATGTTAACAGAATGAGATGCATCCTTCTTAAGTCCTCTCATCTCAAGCCGTAGCTTTCCAATATCGATACTGTAGTCCTTGTGGAGTTGCAGCAATTTTCCAAGGGCATCTTGTAAAACCTACACATGGAATTCAAGACCATTGAGTCGTACCTTAATGTGTTCAGCCTCCTTGAGGAGCAATGTTGTAGAGTCAACACAGATTCTAGTAGCCCGGGGTGTATCAACCTTTATTGGACGGACTCCTTCTAATACCATTTCTCGTTAATAAACACATAATCCATGCTCGAAAAAGTTCGAGTATCATATGTAGCATCAATAAATATAGGCCTGTAGTTAGAGAGATCCACAAGAGAATCGACAAAAATTCTAGAGATAAGTAGTCCATAGGGTAAGCTTGCACTGGAGTTCGTATCTTCAAAACATTCAACCATGTATTCGTGGACCTACAGAGCCCAATTTATATTGATCTTCTTCAGCAGACAGTAAACAACAAACACTACAATAAAAACAGACTCTGAGGAAGGGAATTCTAGTCCCTCAAAGTTAAAATCTGGTCTTAAATTTGCAACTAAGACCAGAAAAACATGGTCGTCACTCGTCCTAGAAAGTACAATCGCTATTGGTAAGTAAACTCGTCCCTAAATGGTTTTGCGATGGGACAAACTCTTGTCGTGAGATCATTTTAGGGACCAAATACGTGGTCTCAATTAGACCTCTTATATCATTGGTATTCATGTCGTTAATACTCTTTTGTGACTGAACGCAATGTGGTCCTAATAAAGTTTTAGAGACGAGTGTGACCTCATCCTAAAATAGCATTAGAGACTATGATAAATTTGTTCCTAGAACATCTAAAACGACCTTAAAAAACTGGTCATAGAGTAGTTTAAAAGATGACCAACAATTTGGTCCTAAAATAGCTTTAAAGACGAGCAGCAACTTTGGTCCTAGTTTGACCATTAGAGACGACCAATAATTGTGGTCTCTAACAGACCACCTTTGATCAGAGAGCCATTAATATCACAAGAAACTATATTCATCAACAAATACAAAAATAATTACTAAACTATATGGATACAAAAAGGATCATATAGTGAAACGGCATAGGAAGATAGAGATAATAGTGCGTTAATTACAATAAATTGGTTAACCACCCATGATGTTAGTTTCGATATATTCATTGAACAAAAATACTTGGATAACATCCAAAGTTTTGCAAAATATTAACAACAAATTACTAATAAAGAGTTAGTACATCTTCTAAACTTGCATGTTCACTGAAGTATGAACAAAAGTCTGGCAAAAAAACAGTCTTTGTCAAGTGATATACGGAAACATCAACAGAAACTGCAAGAAATAAGAAAAATCTATTAGAAAACATTGAGATACATTAGCAAGGAATCCAAAATCTATTTTGAAAAAACAAAAAATAACATTAGGTAGATAATATAAACAAAAGGAATGAATTAGCATAATAGACCAGCTAGATTAACAATATCTCGGAAGAAATTATTTAAATAGGGTAGCTGGCAGCGATATTGTTGCTGCATAGCAGAAAATTTCAAAACAAATTTATGTCGTTAAGAAGTTGTGTGGAAAATTAAAAAACAGAGTCATCATAAAAGATATTTACAATTGTTGTTAATTCATCTAGGTGTTACGCCTTTTTATTTTTATTTGAAGGCAATGCATCAGTCTCTCGACTCATCTCGTCTTATCTCGTCACCTCACCTCAACTCGTCTCCTCATCTAACTGCTCATCTAACTGACTTTGTTTAAATAAATTAAGAGTTCAAATGTAACTCCAACTATTATCTAAACAATCACTAACTTTGCATACAACTATAGACAAGTAGGTGGTGCAAACAGAGGTGGGTACAGCCGTAGTCGGGATACAAACTAAACACGAATTGCTTTAATAACTAATCTACAAAAAATGCGGGAGCTGGAGGAGCCATGTGTGACAACAACGTCTCTTGGATAACAGGACTTTCAGCAAGAACAAATTTTGTCAACGCTTTACATTCAGAACTACTAGCTCTAGTAATAGGACTGAAAATGACAAGTCTGCGAAATATCTCCAATCTACAAATTAAAACTGACCTGGCAGAAATAGTGCACCTGATTCACAAAGGTCATTATTCATACACTAATATAATATTTGAATGCAGGCAACTGCTCTATAGGCCTGGGAACCCATGGATCAGCCATAGTCGCAGGGAGCAAATCAAGGTGGACTATAGTATTTTTGTTGAGTCAGTTTCAAATGGACTTAAATTACCATACCAGCTAACTTTCAGGGTCACAAAGTTTACACTCCTCTAGCTTGCAATTCCATATTAAAATAATTAAAGAACCTTGTTGTACAGGATACTAAGAGTAGAAGAAAAAAATTTGACATTGTATGCTGATTGTTGAAATGGTACAGCATATCCTAGCATGTAGGGGTGGACACTAAATCCCAATAGATGAGGCAATAATATTCTCTTCCAACTAAATTCAATATGACATACTAAGAGAATAAAGCTGAATTATAATGGAATAAATCTTAAATATGAACCATTAGAACTGATTAAGGCAATGGATCAGTCTCTCGCCTTACCTCGTCTTGTCTCGTCAACTCTCCTCAACTCATCTCCACCTCTAACCAACTTTATTTTTAAAGAAATTAACAGTTCAAATTTAACTTTTACTATTCTCTAAGAAGTACTAACATAAAAGACGAGATGGAGTAACAACATGTGGCATAAAATGTTAAAATAGAGCAACAATGTTACAGGAAACAAGTTTGTTATTCCATATTTCTGGAAGCTGGCAGCAATGTTACATGAATATTTTTCACATTGAAAGACCCATATATTCATATATGATCACACATTGATTATGGTGTTAAATTTCAACAAAATAAATTAAAAAGTTGGGTATATTGTTACTAACTTGGTTAGCTGAAAACGCAGTGGTCATTCAATTGAAAAGGACGATGCTGGAGCTGCTACATGTTATTGATGAGCCATGAAGAGTTCTCTCATTTTCATTACTTGTTTCATCGCATCTTCTAAGGTATACAAACGATTGTTCAAGGATTTGTTTTCCTCATTCAAGGATTTGTTCTCTTCATTCAAAGATTTGATATCTTCTCGAGTTGAACGTAGCGCAAATAGCAATTTAGCTTTCAAAGAAGTTCCGCCTTTCAAGTCTTTTTCCTTTAATCCACCCCCAAAACCAAGAATGTGACTACGAGTTTGAGGTCCACAACATTTTTCAACAATCTCTATGGAGGTAAGGATGGATCTGCTTGAATTATTTTTTCGAGTTGAGCCTACAAAATATATCTAAGAACATTTTCTATTATAACATATAACAACTTTAAGTAATTAAAATATTTAATTTACGAAACTCACATGTTTTTCAATTGCTTCATGTTCAACAAGCCTGTTATCTTTCTTACAAGTCTCAAAGAAAATAGTTGCCAAATATGGTGGATTTCCATCTTTTCCGCCCTTTACATCAAAGTCAAACATGTCAAACAACACACCTCATAAATATTTCATTTATAAAAATAATATTATGATAATACCTTTTGATAAATAATCTTACTACCAATATGATGAAGCATCTTCAACTTTGCTCGATTAGTTGCATTTATAGTGCTTCTTGCCTGTATTTGTTCACAGTAAGCTTTTAATGCAAGTTCTTAAAAAAACTGAGATCATAGACAGAAATGATTTATTTTCAAATTTGAGTCATCAATGTGAGCTAGTCATAGCAACATCTATCCACAGCACAACAACAACTCGATATGAAGAATAGACACACCTGTAATCTTTTCTCGAGCAAAGCTTTAATGGATTATGTTTCTACCAGATCGAGCACCAACAACGCGAGGAAGTAGAAGACAACTTTATCAATATGTCGTTGAGGTTAGGGGAGACAACAATTGCACAAAGAAGAATACACATCTATCCACAGGACAATAACAACTCGATTAGAAGAATAAACACACCTTAAATTTTGTCTCGAGCAAAGCTTTAATGGATTCTATTTCTACCAGATCGAGCAGCAACAACGCGAGGAAGAAGAAGAAACGTTTATCAATATGTCGTTGAGATTAGGGGAGACAACAACAACATCACAAAGAAGAATACACATCTATCCATTAAAGGGGCAGAGCATCGTTAAGATTAGCTAGGGCAGCTAGGTTTCTTTCTGCATCAGTTGTAGTGGTGAGCTGAAGTGATTAGGGCAATTTTTAGGACAAGCTTCTATTTTGAGAATAAGTTTTTTTCATTTTACTTTTAGAATAAATTTTATAGCGCCTCAAATTTTGATAAAGAAAATTTTTCATATTGGTGGAAAACTTTCCCACTGAAGCCTCAAAATATGTATCCAATTACATTTAGGGACTAGTAAGTAACTCTTTTAGAGACCGAATTTAATCTCTTCACAACAACATATATCAATAAGGAACGAAATATAATCTCGTCCCAATAGTTTAGAGACAAGAATATAGACTCGTCCTTAAATATTGGTCTTAGTAAAGAATTTTTCTTGTAGTGAAATATAACTATGCTGGAGATTTTGCTAAAAGAGCCCTTTCGTGGAACCAGAGTTGTAACCACAATACGGGCGAGATTCTATTCTCAAAACCAAGTTATAGGGGACCAAAGTTAGAGATGTCAGCCCCAGTTTCAGCCAGAAAAACTTTAGCATCTTCCAACGAGGTTTCAAACTGATCAGGCTGTACATTTCCACACATGAACGGTGTATCACTGGTATATTCAGAGATAAAAACTTCCTTAAACAGAGAATCATTAATAATGATATGGTGACATTTACTAGTACAAGACAAATCAAATATTTCAAAATAACATATAAAACAATATACAAAAATTGGTTTCGAGAATACAACAGAAAAAAATGGCTTCAATTATATCAAATAACTAATGTCCACCCATAAGAAAAAGAAAGAGATTGCCCCGATGTTATTGATATCTCCCTACAGTAGAGATTAAATCACGTAATAAAATGGCCACTTTGATAACTGAAGAGGAGATGATGAAAAGACTCGACATTCGTAGAAAACTTCATAATTCCCTTTTTAAAGTCAACTTCACTCTTCTCCGTTTTTATAGGCATGCTTGAATGTTTCTTTAGATCCCATAAATCAACAAAGACTTCATTTCTTTTACTTGATACATGTTGAACTTTAATCATCCTTATCTTAAATGTTTTTTCTACTTTTCTTAGTATGCATTAAATGATAAGCGAAAAAACACAGGTATACTATCTAATACAAGCTATTAGACATATATTTAATGTTTTAGAAGCCTTTTGTTTTTTTAAAAAAATTCTTTCTAATAATAAAATTTCAAACGAAGGTGATCAGATCAGTACTAATATAATACTACTTATCAGTTATATACTAATACATTGTGTTTTTTTTTCATTTTACAGTTTATCTATGCTATATTATATTCTCCAAACATGTGTGACATTACCTCAACCATTCAATTTTCAATGTTTAATACACCTCAACAAACCGATAACTATTTCTAGCTATCTAATGTTTTCACTTCGACTTTCCTATAATAACCTTACAAGTGGAAAGTAGAAAGAGGAGAGATACTCTTTGCATCTTTTAAGAAGGGTTCACTTTATTTAAATCAAGGGTCTAACGGAAACAACCTTTACCTTATAGGGATAACGTGTACATACATACTGTCATTTTCAGACGCCAATTGTAATATTACACTTTGTAAAGATCTAATTTCATCGTTAGGGAAAAACCAATGAGAAAAGAATTGGGTCCAGAAAACTTTTCTCAACCTAGTCAAGATTTGGATAAATTCAGAGTCATTAAGGTGTAGGAAAATGTGGTAGAAATAGGTTGATTCATTTATAATTTTGATTACATGAGTAGTTAGATAAGACGTTAAGAAACATGTATGACTTTACACAATTGAATTCGAGCGAGTAGAACTCCCAAAATTGATCTTAGCGTAAACGGTATTTTTTGAGTGTCATTTGTTAGAGGTGTGTTGTGGAATGGTGGTCTTGTAATTAATTAAATGGCTCACTGATTCATGCAAGCAACTCTGATGATGAATTTGGTGCCTCTTACGGGGCTGCTATATCGTAGTGGGTGTCGTTGTGGCAGGTCTGACGCAACTTAAAGTCATAAATAAACCTAAAACATCTTTACTCTGTACTTTTTGACTTTGAGAACTAAGGAACGACCCCGTACGACTTCTTGAAAGTTTTTTTTACCATACTTGAGGCTAAAGCTAATCTTTTCACCTTCCGAATCCATTTTTCGATTCGTGGAATCTATTTTCTTGTCCCGTGAACAATGGGGGAGGGTTTTGAATTGGAAACTATGGTGGGAAAAGCCCTTGTTTGGATATATGAGATCAACAGTTAACCTAGGGTTGAAAATATTGATTATAATCCAGGTAATCAGATATTTTTTGTTTATCCTTGCGTATATTAATTATTTGTCTACCTAGAACAAGCGGAAATAATACGAAAAGGGAAGATTCAAGCTCCTTAGCGGATTCAAACTTGGATTCGAGGTAGGTGATGGTTGTGATTCTGTGATTGTGTAATGTATGTATGTTCATGCTTCATTATGATACTTATATGTATATGAATGTTGCATTATTGATCACACTTTTTGTAAATGATATAGCTGAATGAATTTAAGCATGAATCACTTCTTGATTGGGTAACTTGAGAGTGTACTTGCATTTGTGATTGTGGTGTGTTAAAGGATCGGATTGCCACGTTCTAATATAACTAACTAGGATCAGATTGCCATGTTTTGACATAAACGTGGGATTAGATTGCCACGTTCCAGCCTAACTAACTGGGATGAGATTACCACGTTACAACATAACTATGGCATTGGGTACTACGTTACGGTATGCTAATTGTTTTGGTTTCGATTTGATGAGTCCTCAAATTGTACTCATCTAGGGCCTTATTTAATGAAAATAGTGTCCTGAATTGTGTATGTTATCTCAATATATGATTAAAACTTCTAAGTTTTAGGTATTTGGGGATTTGGTAGGATCATGAAAACTTAGACACAAAACAGATGAAAAGTGATAAAGATTCAAAGTACGCATCGCCAAGCACACTTGGCGATACGGTGTGTAAAAAAGTTTCATTTTCTGTTACAACAAGTGAGTCGTGAAGGAGGTGGATCAAAAGGCGACGAAAAGAAGTAGTCTACGGTTCACCGAATAATTCCGCGAAGCAGAGTTATTCCACCAAACGATACCTCATCCATGGATATTAAGGCAAGCCACAGACGGCGATGAACTAGAGAAAGGGCGAGTCGCCGAATCGCTCAGCGATTCACGACTGAAGATGACGAACGGATCCACTAGCACTAAATCTGAATTCTATAAACACTGAACTATTTTATTGTTTAGAAGAAAATCTTAGAGAGTAAAAAATAAAAACTTAATATTTTATTTTAGAAACTTTATTCTTAAGTTTTCTCTCAAGTTTGGAGAGGGTTTTTAGGAATCTTGAAGAAAGAAGTTCTCCTTCCAAACGTGGAAGTGGTTCTTCTTCATTAACCTTACTTTGATATTTTTAAGGTTTGATCTATTATACCCACTTGATAACTTTATCATTTTAAGTATATTGATTATTGCTTTATGTGTGGCTAAAAATCTCCATTCTTGGGGTGTGATTTAGCAAATATGTGTTGATATTACTGTTGGGTCTTGCTTGCTGATAGGATTATATGCATTTTAATTATGATTTCACCTACATATTATGGTTTAATTTAATGGGTTTGTAGTTGTAAATACAAAACCACCAATTTATTTTCGCCTTTCCCAAGCGGGAGGTCGCGAAACCAAGATCAGTAGACTGATGGCCTGGGGAGTGATCGCCATGAGGTTCATCCTGAGAGGCTGATACCTAGTCCCATATCCAAGCAACCCCTATCGAATGATCAAGGTGTGGTTAGGCGTAGGCTGGTTAGTTTAGACGAGTGGTGTCCTAGAGGAACCCATTTGATATGGGGTATGTTGCCCGAGAGGGAACTTACCTTAACCTAAAGCTTAGCCTAGTCACCATTGTCTTGCAAAGTTTCATATAAAAATCATGTACCCATTAGTTTGTGTCAACATAGATTGCGGTCACGCCCTAAGAACTCTCTCCAATACTTGTTTTGTCCTTTATTTTTGGTATTTTACTACTTCTGACAAAAATCCTTTTTTCTTGATATATGACATTTTGGTGTCACAAATTGAATCTAATTTTTGTATAACTAGAAAAAGTCATGAGCTATCACTATTAAGAACTAAATTCTAAGTAACTACTACTTTCACTACCACTACCCTGGGATACGACCCCAACCCTTGGTTGGGTTAGTTAACTAGCTTTGATTCGTAGACACTCAAACTGTAGGTTAGTGTCATTGATCAAGAAATATAAAAGATACACATATTGAAGCATCAAAATGGCGCCATTGCCGAGAAGTGTAGTTACTTTTAACTATAGGCTTTGTTGGTATAGTTGTATAATAGTGGTCTAATTACTAAAGCTACTTTGTGCACTGATTTTCTCCTCCTATGTATGAACTTTATGTTGGTATCATTCTCTAGCTTGCTGCCAGTTTGTATTGGTTTGATTTTTTTATATCTTAAATAGGTTTTGATTGTTCGATACTAATGTAAATCTTATCGGTTCTCTGTACCTATTGAATATGGGGTTTTAGACATAAATTAATGTATCTGTGCGTATGTATATGTATTGTAGATCCAGTTTGCTAAGTTGTTAATGCGCTTCCGTTCTTTCATGGTTTGTTGCTCAGTTTATGAATATGCTTCTGCTTTTTCTTTCTTTCTTGTCTAGGTTATGAATGTCTTCATACTGAAGTGTCTTTTTCATACTAGGGTCATTGGTATTTGTACATAGCTTTTTTATGTAACATTTTTGTTTGATGTCGTGATGTTTTTGTCAATTGATTTTCATCTTTCGACACATTTATTTTATTATTTTAGGTCATGCGATATGATTTTCAAAAATAATGCCTATAAAATATTTCAATACCACGCTCCAACATAACAATGGCATTGGGTACCACGTTCCAGTATGCTAATTATTTTGGATCGGGTATGATGAGTCCTCAAATTGGACTCATCTAGGGCCTTATTTAATGCAGATAGTGTCCTCAATTGTGTATGTTATCTCAATATCTGATAAAAACTTCTAAGTTTCAGGTATTTGGGGATTTGGTAGGATCATGAACACTTAGGAACAAAATGAATGAAAAAAGCTAAAGATTCAAAGTACGCATCGGCAAGCACACTTGGCGCTATGCTATGTAAAAAAGTTCCATTTTCTGTTACAACAACTGAGTCGTGAAGGAGGTGGATCAAAACCGATGAAAAGAAGTAGTCGATGCTTCACCGAATAATTCCGCGAAGCAGAGTTATTCCACCCAACGATACTATATCCATGGATATTAAGGCAAGCCACAAACGGCGACGAACTAAAGAAAGTTCGACTTGCCGAATCGCTCGGCGATTCACGATTGAAGATGAGGAATGGATCCACCAGCACTAAATCTGAAGTCTATAAACACTGAACTGTTTTATTGTTTAGAAGAAAATCTTAGACAGTAAAAAATATAAACTTACTATTTTATTTTAGAAACTTTATTCTTAAGTTTTTTCTTAAGTTTGGAGAGGGTTTTTAGGAAACTTGAAGAAAGAAGTTCTCCTTCCAAACATGGAAGTGGTTCTTCTCCATTTACCTTCCTTTGATATTTTTAAGGTTTAATATATTATACCCACTTGATTACTTTATCATTTTAAGTATATTGATCATTGCTTTATGTGTGGCTAAAAAACCCCATTCTTGGGGTCTGATTTAGCAAATATGTTGATATTATTTTTGGGTCTTTCTTGCTGATAGGATAATATGCATTTTAATTATGATTTCACCTACATGATGTTGTTTAATTTAATGGGTTTGTAGTTTCAAATACAAAACCATCCATGTATTTTCGCCTTGCCCAACAGGGAGGTCGCGGAACCAAGACCAGTAGACTGATGACCTGAGGAGTGGGTCGACATGAGGTTCAGCCCGAGAAGCTGAGGCCTAGTACCATATCCAAGCAACCTCTATCGAATGGTCAGGGTGTGGAAAAGGCGTAGGCTGGTTAGTTTGGACGAGTGGTGTCTGAGAGGAACCCATTTGATATGGGGTATGTTGCCCGAGAAGGAACTTTCTTTACTTTAACCAAAAGCTTAGGCTAGTCACCATTGTCTTGCAAATTTTCATATCAAAATCATGTACCCATTAGTTTGTGTCAACATAGATTGCGGTCACACCCCAAGAACTCTCTCCAATACTTGTTTTGTCCTTTATTTTTCATATTCTACTACTTGTGACAAAAATCTTTTTTTCTTGATATTTGACACTTTGGTGTCACAAATTGAATCTAATTTTTGTATAACTTGAAAATGTCATGAGCTATCACTATTTAGAACTGAATTCAAAGTAACTACTACTTTCACTACCACTCCCTTGGGATACGACCCCAACCCTTGTTGAGTTACTTAACTAGCTTCGATTCATACACTCAAATTGTAGGTTAGTGTCGTTGATCAAGAAATATAAAAGATACACATATTGAAGCATCAAAATGGTGCCGCGGCCTGGAAGTGTAGTTACTTTTAACAGCAGGCTTTGTTGGTATAGTTGCATATTAGTGGTCTAATTACTAAAGCTACTTTGTGCACTGATTTTCTTCTCCTATGTATGAACTTTATGTTGGTATCATTATCTAGCTTGCTTCCTATTTGTATTGGTTTGATTTTTTTACATCTTAAATAGATTTTGATTGTTCAATACTGATGTAAATTTTATCAGTTTTCTGTATCGATTGAATAAGGGGTTTTAGACATAAATTAATGTATGTGTGTGTATGTATATGTATTGTACATCCAGTCTGCTAAGTTGTTACTGTGCTTCCGTTCTTTCATGGTTTGTTGCTCGGGCTATGAATATGCTTATGGTTTTTCTTTGTTTTTTGTCTAGGTTGTGAATGTCTTCAAACTGAAATGTCTTTTTCATACTAGGGTCATTGATATTTGCACATAGCTTTTTTTAAGTACCATTTGGTCTAGTAAATATTTTGTTAGAGTATAAGAACTTATTTGATCTCGTGATGTTTTTATTAATTGAGTTTTATCTTTTGACACATTTATTTTATGATTTCAGGTCATGTGGTATGATTTTCAAAAATAATTCCCATAAAATATTTCAATATGGCGAACCATTGTGGAAATTCATTGAATACACTATTATTATTTACGACTGAAAAATTGGTCCTTAAAGTTTGTGGATTTTAGCGTCAAACTAAGTGAATTTTCTAGGCAAAAATATTAGACGCTAAATGGGGTAAATTAAGATGGTTTCCAAAGGATATTCTAGCCTTTATAATTACCACCAAACCGTTGTCGTTAAAGATATGAACTTTTAGCGATATTTTTATCGAATTTACCAGCTATCAAAATGGACGCTACCAAAAGAAAGAAGTTGTTTTAAAAAAATATGAGCTAAGTATATTTTTGGGAGTAGTATTGAGCACCGATATGGGGATGCGAGTTCATATTAACTCAAGTCTCCATGAACCATGTAGCCATCATGGTTATTAAAGGGTCATACTTTTTAGATGATCACTTAAGTTAAGCTAGTAGTTCCACTAAGTTAAGTTGTTTTATGTAACGACAAAGTATATGATAGTTCTAGCAGCATGGGAAAGACGTTCTATCACCACTTAGGCTCATAATGGTGGTTGTTGGTTAGATTTCACAGAAGCTAGTTACTTCATTACATAAGTAAAGTTGAGTTTGTTATTGAGTTTTGTGAAAAGAACTAAGTTTTTCCACTATCTTACAAGCTTTATATATATTTCATGTGTGTTATTGCTTTATGTTGAGTTAAGTTATTCATTGAGTTGAGAAGATCCAAGGTTAGTGTTCCCTTCACATCCTTTTCAAGCATAAGTTGTGTTTAGCTTTCAAACTCGCATACTCATACATTTACTGTACGGATGCCAGATGGTGTGCATCGTCTTATGATGCAGACGCATGTAACTAGGATCAGCGTTGATCCAGTGAGCAACTCAGAGTCAGTTGGTGAGCCTCCTTACATTCTAGATGACATCTTTTATCGCATTATAGTCATTTTCAGTCGTTAGGATAATTGGAGGTCTTGTCCCAACATCCCTCTTTGTTTATAGGCTTAATAGACATATAAAATAGTTCTTTAATGTTATTCAGTTCAGTTGTAAACATTTCAGACATGAGTTGCCACTTTGGCTAAGTATTACTTTTAAGTTATCTCTTGTGTTTAAGTCTTCCACTTTGTAAGCAAGGTCAAAGGTCCACTCGAGACCAACAATGGTCTTCGAGTGTCGGCCACACCCAGGATTTAGGCTCGGGGTGTGACATTATGATATGCAAAATTATAAGGCTTGAAACTATTTATTTTAATATAAATTCTTTAAATTTATAAAAATGAAATGTTTATAGATTTAAAGAGTACACGAAAAGTCCTCCAATAAACATTCATTGAATTTGATTTTTTTTTCTATTTTATTCTATTTTTACATATCCTGGTATGTCTTTACACTCATTAATTAATCCATATAATATTAATTATTATTTTTGAGTACATGTTTTAAACTCTGTTGTTTATCTTTCTGCAAAGTTATTCTGTCCGGTTATATTGAACATATACACATATAGTACGTGTATTAATTGTGCAAAAACTAATTATTGTACTCAGTTCCAAGAATTGATGTTTTCATATTCTATATTAAATTCTATAATTTAAAAGTACTACATATAATCTTAAATACTATCTATTTTTACATAGATATGTAATTTCTCACTTATCTGTTGAAGAAATTCATCATGCAAGTTCAAAAGTTATAATT
Organism: Solanum sitiens; assembly: GCA_016801875.1. Taxonomy (NCBI): domain Eukaryota; kingdom Viridiplantae; phylum Streptophyta; class Magnoliopsida; order Solanales; family Solanaceae; genus Solanum; species Solanum sitiens. The sequence goes on along the minus strand of JABWTJ010000119.1, from coordinate 112,432 downwards.
GTTTTCATGTTCAACCGTGCTTTCTTTGTTCATGTTAAACAAATTGAATTTTCTCCTCAAACATAAATCACAATTGTATAATCTATGCAACATAAATGTTTCTTTTTCTTACGAAATGCCTCTGTATATATTCTTATTTTCTTTTTTATTTTCCTTTTGATTGTTGATTAAAGAATCAATCATTTATTATTTCGTTAATAATTCATTCATTAGAGGTTTTTGAGTTATGTGATAATAACAAATAATAAAATTCATGTTGGAATATTGCTAATATTTTTTTAAGAACCTATTTTCCCATTTTTTTAATGTATGGATATTAATAAAAAATATTTGAAAGTTTGATAATATTATTATTTACCGCGCGAAGCGCGGACAAATTACCTAGTATATATATATATATATATATATATATGTATATATATGTATATATATATATATACATATATATATATATATAGATATAGATATATATTATTCTCCACTTAAAATATTTTGAATTGTTAATTATAGTGGTATATATATACACCACTATAATTAACAATTCAAAATATTTTAAGTGGAGAATAATATATATCTGATTTTTTGCAAGGGAGCAACACCTAAATTTCATATTGCATTCTCGACAAACATCCCCTTTTTCTTTTGATATCTTCCTCCTTATACACTTATTGCCAACTGTTAAAAAATATTAAACATAAATTAATCAATTTCATTAAAAAACATAAAACTAAAGAAATTTCTCATGTGATATTAACAATAAAAATTCATTACATGACAAATTTCTTTATTTTTAATGGTTTTTTTCTATGAAATTTGATTAATGTTTATTATTTTTTACCAGTTTGCAACAAATGAATAACGTGTAAGATATCAAAAGAAATATGGGATGTTTGTCCAGAATGCAATATGGATTTAGGTATTGCCCCTTTCATAAAATCAGGTATATATTTTTCTACACTTAAAATATTTTGAATTGTTAGTTATAGTAAGAGTATATTGTTTTTAGCTTCCACCAAGTAAGTTTTATTGAAAAAGCATAAAAACTGTATTCATAAAGTGGAACAAATAAAGTTATATAATTCTTTTGTCTCTTTTTACAGTGGATGAGTTAGTATTTGGAGAGTCAAATAATATTTTCTTTTAACTATAGTTTTTTCTCAAAAAAATCAAACATTTTAAATCATTCGCTATATTGACATGCAATATTTTTCATGTAATTTTCAAAAATATATTTTTATTTTTAAAAATATGAACGATTTGTACCTACGCTAATTAAAACCATAATGTGGCAAGAAGCAGTACAAAAACACAACTAGTTTTATATGGCCTTGACAAGAGTACTTATGCACTACGACGGTAGAGGTTGATCTATCATTTTAATTTTAAGGATTCTGAATTCTAAAAGAAAACAAATTAGCTTATTAAGTTACGGATACATTGTTTATACTCCCTCCGCACTATTTTATGTTAAAGTGTTAATATTTTTGGTGTCCAACAATATTTTACGAAACAAATGTTGATTCATTAGCAATGTTTATTGGAGGACTTTTCGTGTACTCTTTAAATCTATACACATTTAGTTTTTATAAATTTAAAGATTTTATATCCAAATTAAAAGTTTCAATCCTAATAATTTCACATATTATAAGTAAATTTCAAATACAAGTAAAAAATTTCTATTGGTTCTTTCTATTGGTTCAACATATATATATATATATATATATAAATGAACTAAAAAAAGTTCCTTATAATGATTAATTTTAATGCCAGATCATCAAATGTAAGGGATTAGACACAAATTCTCACATAAAAGAGGAGAATTAATTGAGCTTGGACTAATGGAAAAATCCAAAAAAAGTTAGCTCCTAAGGATATTCATATTAATTATATTTCTGACATGCTCATTGATAATTCACATCCCCTCCTCCTCCTTCTCCTGTTATTGTTTCTACAAACTCAAGGAGAAATGAGGATTCAGTTTCTTCCACGGTAAAATACTACATCACGTGTTGTTGGTGATCAAGTTCCGAATCAACACACTCTTCCGCTACCTCTATCTCTACCTCTTCCCCCTTCAGTACTACTCGATATGATGTATTCATTCGAAACTTGATCATAATCAACAAGTAGTATAGCATTTACGTTGGAAGAAATTGATTTCTCCATTCTCTTTAAACTTGTATCAGCAACAACAGGAGGAGGAGGATGTGATAGTGGAGTATCAATGAGCATGTCATGACTTTTATTCACAGCAATATCCTTACGAATGAATTTTTTGGGTTCTCCTTTTTAAATTTTTTCAATTAGTCCACGCTCAATAAATTATCTACTCTTACTTGACATATTATCTCTGATCTCTTACACTTGGTGATCAGGCTTAAAAACTTAAGTATTATACGAAGTTGTATCAATTATTTTTCACACACATTTATTTGTACTATGAATGAAATTACAGTTGTCTAATTATTTGACATAAACCTAGAGTCAAAATCTTGTACATGTATTTGAAAATTTTACTTATAATATGTACTTTCTTTATCTTGAATTACGTGAAAAGGTATGGATTACGAAGATTAAAACATATTAATTTGACTAGGAATTTGGGCATAAATTCTTCAACTTTTTAAAGTAAAAATGTATACACAAAAAGTGCTACAAATCAACACAGAGAATAAATCAAAATATTTTATAAAAGAAGTTGTTTGATTCCTCAAATAATAACACTTAAACATATAATAGGATGAACATAGTATAAATAATGAATCCATATAACATGAATCAAATGGAAAAATAAAGCCAATATCAAATGACAATGGTCATTTTTACATTTTAAAAAAGAGTGGTGTGTAGCTCAATTTTGATACAACCTGAACTTCTTTTACTAAGTACGTGTTATTTTTCATTAACATATGAATAATAAGAACTATAATCACCATAAACATTTAGAAGAATAATCTATGGTTGCATTAGAAGTGTATTTTTGTTCTTAAAATTTATGCCTATAGTCAATATAAGAAAGTCAAAATACGTAATTTCACTATTAATTCAGGTTCAAATTCATCAAATCTTTTTTTTAAATTAATTAAATATTTAAAATATATTGTAATTCAAGATGAAGAATTATTTAAAAGTAAATTGTGAAAACTACAATCAAACAAAAAAATTGTTTGACTCTTTAAACAATAATACATTCACTTAAAATAGACGAAGGAACAATATGACTATCTCTGTCATCATCTCTATAGGGCCTAAAGTACCCCTACCCCACAACCGCATGCATAACGTCCTAAAAGGTGCCTAGCTCCCCTGCTTAATTTTCGAGAGGCATTGGACTACTATTTAAGGAGGTTTTAGACTAAATGAAAAAAGTATGCTCCTAATAGGCCCCCTAGGCACCAAGTCAAACAAATAGGACGAGCATTTAGCACATAAATCTTACATTTACCTCTAAATTTGATTAAACATGCTTTTAAACACACATAGTTGTGAAGGTCTCATGTTAGGTATGTGTGCAAACAAAAACATAATAATAAAGACTAAATAACAAGTAATAAAATAATATTAACAAGCAGAATATTACAAGGGTCAATGCTGGTTTTAAGTGGCAAAACATTATTCAAAATGCAGAATTTATTTACTAACATATTTGAACAGGGCAGATGAGCATGCAGAGAAAGATTTAGCATCTTATTTCATGTGGCAAGAATTTAAAAGTAGCAGATTTATAGTAAAGGATTAATTTATTTTCATATTGGAGGACAATTTATTACCAAGCAAACTAGCATGTAGGAGGGAAAAATGAGTTATTAATTTTTATCGTTTAGATAAAATGTCATGGTATGGTGACAGAAAATGCATAAGAATAGCTCAGTTGTTTAACATGCTAGCAAATAATTGATTTATTTTAAGTGACAGAAAATAATTGTAATACAGAATTAGCTATGGTCAACAAATACCCAGAGAATTGTCATAATTTTTGTGGGCAACAAATACCCAGAGAATTGTCATAATTTTTGAACATGCTGAATATTACTTAATAATACCAAAGAACATAATTCTAAATGATTGAAATGTCACACATATTGCATAATACCTAGATCCATGATTACTAATAAATTTGCATGTTAGAAAATATTTAACCATAACTATAACATATGAGAATGGGTTAACATGCCAATATTAATATGGAACACATATAGACATGATTTATTTTGTAGATAGCATTAAAGCCTATATGCTGATTTTTATATCCAAAATATGCCCTAAAATGAGTTACCAAAATTAATTGTTCCATCCTAAACAAGATCTCTAAACAGAGTAACATGCAGGCACATTCCGACACTTAAAAGGGCGTAACCAACAGGAGGCTCGAACAGTGAGTCAAAATTTATGCAACATTAGGTCGTATATGCATGGAATCAAATATTATTTATAAACAAATATTTACTACAGTTTTCTCATATAGGGAACATTAATTACACCCGCTGGATATTATATAAGACAAATACAAACCAATGGTTGATTTTAGATTATTATTTAAGAGATATTATAATAGTTTTGCATTCTTCAAGTAATTTATACATAGGAAGATTTTATAACAATCAAACCTAATAAAACAAATGAGAAACAATTAGCACGTAATTTCCCTTTCCCCTTGAACGATCCCCAAATATTTCATATATAATAGAGAGTTAGAGTTATACACATAAGACAAGACAAAGTAAAGAACAAATGAGCAAAATATACAACATTAAAATAAATAATATAGCTTCATTAGGAATTCTCTTCTATATTTTGAACTCTAAGTTCATAACATACTAAAAGGGATAATGTAACACACACACATATATAATCACAAAATAATCATAACATCAAATTCACACACACATAAGAGATCAAAACCAATAGAGAATAACCATAGACATTATCTCACATAGAGATAGGAAGAGTGCAAATTAACTCGAGTGCTTCCTTTTATTCATTCTAACACACAACAACATTCGACGTAATAATGCAAGATGAAATTTAAACTAATGGAAGAACAACTAACCAGTTAAAGCAGAAATATTTATCAGCAATGAAGACAAACTCAATCAACTATTTTACCCTAACACAGCAGAACCTATTTGAGAGCCCTCATAGAGTTCACAAGACTTTTGTTATAATTCTTTTTTTTAGAGTGGACAGAGTTTTTGATAATTGCTAAGTGTAACCCCTAAGTCTTTTTCTGATTGTTAAAGCCTATCCTAATTAGAATAAGGGCATCTCTTTATATAGTGGAGAAGAGGGCATGTATTATATGGCAAGAAATTACTTAGGATCAATCACATATTATTTACCTTATTCAAAGAAAAAACCAAATAATTAATATTATTTAAAATTATTTTAGGCTCAATCAAATATAGTTTTACTAAAATATAACAAGTAAGAATCAATTCAACTTCAATGAAGGAAATTATGATCAATTAACATTAATAAATAAAATAATAAGCAAAATTTACCTTACCCAAGAGACACGAAATATGCCCGGATTAGCACAATACCATAAAAATCACCTTAGTATCAATTAATCAATTTCAAGCAAGGATATAATAATAATATTAAAAGAAGAAAACCCAAGTCAAGAAATATTTATTTATTCTTAATCTAATATATTCACAACAAGAAATGAGAAATATGTCGAGGATCAATCTAAACTCAAGTAGCAATCCAAATTATCCTACAAAATTATTACCGCTACTACAAGTAAAATTGCATCAATTAAAGGGATTAAATGACATTATTGGAGGTAATAAACAATAGGTACATCTCATAAAGATAATTAGTGATTTCATAATCAAACTTATCAACTTTAACCAAGAATCAACAATCAAGGTATTGATAAAAATATAAGAGAAAACATCCACACAATATTCTTGTGAAGCATACAATGAGCTAAGCGATAAAGACCAGCAAGCACATGAAGGACACTATATTTCAACTTTCTATCACACATAAACAGTTTGTAAAATCTCAAAGTCACATCTAGTAGTTCAATTTTAGGACTAAGAGAACTTCTACACCAAACATGCTTCAAACTTTCATCACATTGCATATCTGAAAAAGAATAGAATATCTAAGATGAGATAATAATTTTAAAAGAAATGTACCCGTACGGATCGATTAAATATCCATCTTTTGACCAGTTTGAAACATTCAAAAGCTTCGTCTGAGTTCGCCTTGTTCACTGGTTCAGAGCTATTGTCCGGAAATGAGAGAAGGGAGAGGAGGCAGGCGACTGGGCGCCTCTGCTGGCGTCATTTGGTTGCTGGCTTTGCCTGAGCACGCAGTTCGGAGGTTGTCTGGTCACTGCTGTTCTTCCCTGGCTGGCTGCTGATTTTGTGCGGGAGATGGCTGCTGCTGTTGTTGTTTACGTTTCGCCAGCTAGTTGCGTTGTTTCCGCCGGCTGGAGCTTCTGGCACTGCTGCCATCACCGGAGTCTCTTGGTTGCTGCTGTTTCGGTGCTTGTATGTCCAGTTGCTTTCGTTTGCCACAGCAGAGAAAGGAGAGGAGAGAAACAGTGGCAGCCAGCGTCTGCTGGACTCGCCGGAGCTGCTGTTTTCCTCGCCTGGCTGCTGTCCATTGCCGAAAAGAGAGACAAGGGAGGATAGAGGAGAAGAGGCAAGGGGGGGGAGAGAGAGAGTCATCGGTGGAGAGAAAAGGTGGTAGAGACGGCGGCTAAAGAGGGAGGCGAGGAAGAGTAGAAAAATGGAATAGTCTGGGTTTAGGTCTTTTGATATCAAAAAGGAAAGGAAGGATAGGTGAATCTGAACCGTTAATTATTAAAGAGATGAGGGGCTGAGATTCAATATCAAAAGATGGATGCTCCAAATTATAAGATGAAATCTCAAAATCACATTGGATTGAATTTGAATGGCCAAAATTGCAATAAAAACTTTCTAGAATTGGAACGGAAGAGTGGATATAATTGAAATACACTTGAAATTGAATAGACTATAATTGAAAGAAATTAGAATAGAATAAACTAAGAATTAAATGATTTTGGGGAAAATTGAAGAGATGATCCAGTTAAAATACTATATATATTATAATATTTTTTTATATAATTAAAATCACTTAAATTTTTAAACATTTTAGTAAAATAATAATTTCAAAATTTATTAATAATTCTAAAATATTTTAATAATATTTTTTTATAAAGTATGCATACTAAAATATATATTTTTGGACAAAATTGACAAACATTTAAAACTCAAAATATATTTTAAAAAATATGTATTTAATCGAATAACATTTTTGAAATAGTTAAAGGTCAAAATTGGGTGTCAACAATCATACAAGAATGACATACAGAATAAATAAAAATTGAATTGAAAATAATAATGAACCCCCTACAAAGTAATAATGAACCCCCTACAAACCAGAGTGACTCAAACTACAAAATAAGGCATAATTATCAACAAAAATATATGTTGGTAAATCTACCAAATCGGTTGTTTAAATCTACCAAATTGGTTGGTAAATCGAGTTATTTAACGGATACTAAAGAAAATCATAGTTTTGCTAAAAGGTTTGTTGGTACATTTTGCCAACTAATTATAATCGTTGGTAAACATAATTACCAAAAATTAGTTGGTAACCACCAGAAGATTTTGTTGGTAATTTATGAAAATTGGCTCTAACATTTTCGTTGGCAAATTTACCAACAAAAACATGGTTGGTATCCGGTTATTATCTTCACTAATGGATATCAAATGGGTTATTAAATTTGATTGTTTATATTTTAAATTTTGTAAGTAATTAGTTGGAAAATTCAATAACAAAAAATCGACATTAGTAATCCGTTAGAAATTTTAGTAACGTAGAGAAAATGTGTTGGTAAATAAATATTTATTTTTCAAAAATTGTTGATAATAGGTTAGAAATTCAAAAGTTTTACATATGGAATAAAAGTTCATTAGTAAAAACAATTGAGGTAGTTGATTCTTTTATAAGTATATATCAATACAGTAAACTTATAGAGATTTTTCCAGTAGTAGATATGTTAACTGTTACTTTAAGAATATAAAAGAAAAGTTAAATAACTTGGGACCCGCTCGTCTTAATATAAATGCGGACATTTACTAGCATAAGACCAATCAAATATTTCAAAATTACATATAAAGCAATATACAAGAAAAGGTTTCCATAATACAACATAAAACAATGGCTTCAATAACATCAAATAAGTAATCTCCACCCACAAGAAAAAGAAAGAGCTCCTCATCATCCACAAAAAAATAGGTGACGTCTGAAGTATCAGAATGGTATTGTGTCCACTTTAATTACACCATATATCCCTATGCCTCTTGTCCTAGCATAAGAGGGAAGATAAATGAAAAAAGAAACTAATCACATGCACTATACCATGCAGATTTTTGGACACTGTTCAAGACACAACTTACCTCATAGAAGATTTGCACCGATCTAATTGATATCTCCCTGCAGTAGAGATTAAATCACGTAATAAAATGGAAACTTTGACAATCTAAGAGGAGATGATGAAAAGACTCGACATACCTGTTGAACTATGTGATGTACATGGGGGTGAATTAAATTATTTTATAGTCAGCTACCTATAATGGTAAGTCTACTCACGTGCAAGTTAGTAGAATGAAGAAACCTTAAAAATATCTTGCAGAAAATAAATAACACAAGATGTTTATACTGGTTCGGGTCACTGTTGTGGTGCCCAGTCCAGTCGCCTTTGGTTTCAAGGGTTTCCTTTAGAGCGTTTGAAGTTAGCCTTGGGAAGTACAAAGTTTCCTTAACTTGGTCCTGTTTGATATGCAAATAAGAATTCTATCTTGAAACTTCCTGTACTGTTAAACCTACACTCAAAATTGTCCTCTCACTTTTATTTTCAACAGTGTTCACTCACATGATTACAAAGCTTGATGAAAGATAAAACATGATCATGATATAAGCTCAAGAGAATTTGCTTACTTTACATCTAAGACGGAGAGAGGTTTAAATAGCCGTGAGAGGTGATGCTCTATTTGAACACCCAGGGAGTTGTAAATCAAAGATCCTGGGATGATCCCTTGATTTTGTTGAATTGATTTGTTGAATCATGTCCATATTTAATGTGTACATGATTAAATCAATTCCTTCATTTGTTGGATAATTTCCTGAGATATTGTCTGATCTTCCTTGAATTTGGCTGATTTGTTAATATTTTCCATATGTCGTGGTTGATTGATATGCTAATATATCTTTTCCTACTTTGGCCGTTTGTTTTGAGTGATTGAAGATCTCTTTCCTTTTATGGTTGCTTAGTAAATCCAGACTAGATTCTGTTTGGTTTGATCCTTGTTTTTTTTTTTGTAATGTTGTCATGACTTCATGTTGATTGTATTATTCTTTGTTAATTTCTGCGATTTGTCATTAATCAGTATAAAAAGTTAACAATCTCCCCCTTTTTGATATTGACAACTATAATTAATGAAAGTGTAAGATGACTTCCCTGTTCGATTGTTCTTGGATGAATTGTCACTTGAGTGTTCCCCCTGTCTTAGTGCTTCCCCTTTATGTATGCCTATGTATAGATTTTCCCCCTTTTACATAATTAAAAAGGACAACACAACAACAAGCGAGATAGAGAAAGAAGGAAAAACTAAACAGACAAAGAGTATGGGGTCAGAAGCCCCAAATAAACAATCCAAAAGATAAGGAGAAAGATCTCCACAAAACTAAGTGTCTTAAACAAAAACAAATGAGGTCATAATATTAATATTTCACAAGAAAATACGTCAGAGTGTTGACCACGTTCGTCAAAAAAGTGGAAAGAGATTTCTCAACTGTCTTAGAGAAAGATCAATATGAAGTGTTCATAGTGACAGACAGTTGATTGTTAGTAGAGTCATCTCCAGTTTAGATGGATTTGACTTCTTTCAGAATAATGTTAACAGAATGAGAGGTATCCTTCTTACGTCATCCCATCTCAAGCCGAAGCTTTCCAATATCGATACTGGAGTCCTTGTGGAGTTGCATCAATTTTCCAAGGGCATCTTGTAAAACCTTCATATGGAATTGAAGACCATTGAGCCGTACCTTAATGTGTTCAGCCTCCTTGAGGAACAATGCTGCATAGTCACCACAGATTCTAGTAGCACGGAGTGTATCAACCCTAAATTAGACAGACTCCTTCTAATACCATTTCTCGTTAATAGACACATTATCCACGCTCAAAAAAAGTTTGAGTATCATTTGTAGCATCAATAAATGTAGGCCTGTAGTTAGAGAGATCCACAAGAGAATCGATAAAAATTCTATAGATAAGTAGTCCATATAGTTAGAGAGATCCACAAGAGAATCGATAATAATTCTATAGATAAGTAGTCCATAGGTTAAGCTTGCACTGGTGTTCGTATCTTCAAAACATTTAACCATGCATTCGCGGACCTACAGAGCCCAATTTATATTGATCTTCTTCAATAGACAGTAACAACAAAAGATAACTCTGTTGGAGATTTTGCTAAAAGAGCCCTTTCGTGGAACCAGAGTTGTAACCACAGTATGGGCGAGATTCGATTCTCAAAACGAAGTTATAGGGGACCAAAGTTAGAGACGTCAGCCCCAGTTTCAGCCAGAAAAACTTTAGCATCTTCCAACGAGGTTTCAAACTGATCAGACCGTATATTTCCACGCATGAATGGTGTATCACTGGTATATTAAGATCCAAAAACTTCCTTAAACAGAGAATCATTATAATGATATGGTGACATTTTCTAGTATAAGACAAATCAAATATTTCTAAATTACATATAAAACAATATACAAAAAATGGTTTCGAGAATTCAACAGAGAAAAATGTCTTCAATTGTATCAAATAACTAATGTCCACCCATAAGAAGAAGAAATAGTTTGCCCCGATGTTATTGATATCTCCCTACAGTAGAGATTAAATCACATAATAAAATGGCCACTTAGATAACCGAAGAGGAGATGATGGAAAGACTCGACATTCGTAGAAAACTTCACAATTCCCTTTTTAAAGTCAACTTCACTTTTCTCCCTTTTTATAGGCATGCTTGAATGTTTCTTTAGATCCCATAAATCAACAAAGACTTCATTTCTTTTACTTGATACATGTTAGAACTTTAATCATCCTTATCTTAAATATTTTTTCTACTTTTCCTAGTATGCATTGAATGATAAGTGAAAAAACACAGGTATACTATCTAATACAAGCTATTAGACATATATTTAATGTTTTAGAACCCTTTTGCTTTTTAAAAAAATTTCTTTCTAATAATAAAATTTCAAACGAAGGTGATCAGTATTAATATAATACTACCTATCAGTTACATCCTAATACATTGTGTATTTTTAATTTTTCCATTTGACAGTTTATCTATGCTATATTATATTCTCCAAACATGTGTGACATTACCTACCATTCAACTTTCAATGTTTAATACACCTCAGCAAACCGATCACTATTTCTAGCTAGCTAATGTTTTAAATTCGAGTTTCCTATAATAACCTTACAAGTGAAAAGTAGAAAGAAGAGAGATATTCTTTGCATCTGTTAAGAAGGGTTCACTTTACTTAAATCAAGGGTCTATCGGAAACAACCTTTACCTTATAGGGATAACGTGTACATACATACTGTCATTTTCAGACCTCATTTGTAATATTGCACTTCGTAAAAACCTGATTTTCATCGTTAGGGAAAAACCAATGAGAAAAAAATTGGGGCCAGAAATCTTTTCTCAACCTAGTCTAGATTTGGATAAATTCGGAGTCATTAAGGTGTAGGGAAATGTGGTATAAATAGGTTGATTCATTTATAATTTTGATTACATGAGTAGTTAGATAAGACGTTAAGGAACATGTATGACTTTACAAAATTAAATTCGGGCGAGTAGAACTCCCGAAATCGATCTTAGCTTAAACGGTATTTTTTTAGTGTCATTGGTTAGAGGTGTTTGTGGAATGGTGTTCGTGTAATTAATTAAATGTCTCACTGTTTCATGCAAGCAAATTTGATGCCAAATTTGGTGTCTCTGGCAGGGCTGCTATGTTGGGGTGGGTGCCGTTGTGGCAGGTCAGATGCAACATAAAGTCATAAATAAACCCTAAAACATCTTTACTCTACACTTTTTGACTATGAGAACTAAGGAACGAACCCGTACGACTTCTTGACAGTTTTTCACTATTCTTGAGGCTAAACCTAATCTTTTGACCTATGGGGAGGGTTTTGAATTGGAAACTCTGGTGGGAGAATCCCTTGTTTTGATACATGAGATCAAGGGTTGACCTAGGGTTGATAATATTGATTATAATCCAGGTAATTGGATATTGTTTGTTTATCCTTGTGTATATTAATTATTTGTAAATCTAGAACAAGTGGAAAGAATACGAAAATGGAAGATTCAAGCTCCTTAACAGATTAAAACTTGGATTTGAGGTAGGTGATTGTTGTGATTCTATGATTGTGTAATGTATGTATGTTCATGCTTCATTATGATACTTGTATGTCTATGAATGTTGCATTATTGATCACACTTGTTGTAAATGAGATAGATGAATGAATTTATGCATGAAACACTTCTTGATTGGATAACTTGAGAGTGTACTTGCATTTGTGATTGTGGTGTGTTAAAGGATCGGATTGCCACGTTCCAACATAACTAACTAGGATCGGATTACCATGTTCTGATATAAAGATGGGATCAGATTGCCAAGTTCAGCCTAACTAACTGGGATCATATCACCACGTTCCAACATAACTATGGCATTGGGTACCACGTTTTGGTATGCTAATTGTTTTGTTTTTGGTTTGATGAGTCCAATTTGGGGCTTATTTAATGCAAATAGTGTCCTCAATTGTGTATGTTATCTCAATATCTGATAAAAACTTCTAAATTTCAGGTATTTGGGGATTTGGTAGGATCATGAACACTTAGGCACAAAACAGATGAAAAGAGATAAAGATCAAAGTATCCATCGCCAAGCACACTTGCAATACGCCGTGTAAAAAAGTTCCATTTTCTGTTACAACAACTGAGTCGTGAAGGAGGTGGATCAAAAGGCGACGAAAAGAAGTAGTCGACGCTTCACCGAATAATTCCGCGAAGCAGAGTTATTCCACCCAATGATACTGCTTCCATGGATATTAAGGCAAGTCACCAACGGCGACGAACTAGAGAAAGGGGGAGTCGCTGAATCGTTCGGTGATTTACGACTAAAGATGACGAATGGATCCACCAGCACTAATCTTAATTCTATGAACACTGAACTGTTTTATTGTTTAGAAGAAAATCTTAGAGAGTAAAAAATATAAAATTAATATTTTATTTTAGAAACTTTATGCTTAAGTTTTCTCTCAAGTTTGGAGAGGGTTTTTAGGAAGCTTGAAGAAAGAAGTTCTCCTTCCAAACTTGGAAGTGGTTCTTCTCCATTTACCTTCCTTTTCTACTTTTAAGGTTTAATATATTATACCCACTTAATTACTTTATCATTTTAAGTATATTTGATTATTGCTTTATTTGTGGCTAAAACCCCCCATTCTTGGGGTGTGATTTAGCAAATATGTGTTTATATTACTGTTGGGTCTTGCTTGCTGATAGGATAATATGCATTTTATTATGATGTCACCTACATTTTGTTGTTTAATTTAATAGGTTTGTAGTCGCAAATACAAAACCACATATGTATTTCGCCTTGCCCAAGAGGGAGGTCGCGAAACCAAGACTAGTAGACTGATGGCCTGAGGAGTGGAACGACATGAGGGTCAGCCCGAGAGGCTGAGCCCTAGTCCCATATCCAAGAAACCTCTATCGAATGGAAAAGGCGTAGGCTGGTTAGTTTAGACGAGTGGTGTCCAAGAGGAACCCATTTTATATGGGGTATGTTGCCCGAGAGGGAACTTACTTTACTTTAAGCAAAAGCTTAGCCTAGTCACCATTGTCTTCAAAATATTCATATCAAAATCATGTACCCATTAGTTTGTGTCAACATAGATTGCGGTCAAAACCCAAGAAATCTCTCCAATACTTGTTTTGTCCTTTATTTTTTGTATGCTACTGCTTGTAACAAAAATCCTTTTTTCTTGATATTTGACACTTTGGTGTCAAAAATTGGATCTAATTTTTGTATAACTAGAAAATGTCATGAGCTATCACTATTTAGAACTAAATTCAAAGTAACTACTACTACTTTCACTACCACTCCCTTGGGATACCACCCCAACCCTTGGTTGGGTTACTTTACTAGCTTCGATTCGTAGACACTCAAATTATAGGTTAGTGTCGTTGATCAAGAAATATAAAAGCTACACATATTGAAGCATCAAAATGGCGTCGCTGCCGGGAAGTGTAGTTACTTTTAACTACAGGCTTTGTTGGTATAGGTTCATATTAGTCGTGTAATTACTAAAGCTACTTTGTGCACTGATTTTCTCCTCCTATGTATGAACTTTATGTGGGTATCATTCTCTAGCTTGCTGCCTGTTTGTATTGGTTTGATTTTTTTATATCTTACATAGGTTTTGATTATTTGATACTGATGTAAATTTTATCGGTTCTCTGTACCGATTGAATAAGGGGTTTTAGACATAATTTAATGTATGTGTGTGTATGTATATGTATTGTACATCCAGTCTGCTAAGTTGTTAATGTGCTTCCGTTCTTTCATGGTTTGTTGCTCGGGCTATTAATATGCTTATGGTTTTTCTTTGTCTCTTGTCTAGGTTGTGAATGTCTTCAAACTATAAATGTCTTTTTCATACTAGGGTAATTGGTATTTTCACATAGCTTTTTTTATGTAACATTTGGTCTAGTAGATATTTTGTTAGAGTATGAGAACTTGTTTGATCTCGTGATGTTTTTATTAATTGAGTTTTATCTTTTGACACATTTATTTTATTATTTCAGGTCATGCGGTATGATTTTCAAAAATAATTCCTATAATATATTTCAATATGGCGAACCATTGTGGAAATTCATTGAAGACACTATTATTATTTACGACTCAAAAATTGGTCCTTAAAGTTTGTTAATTTTAGCGTCAAACTAAGTGAATTTTCTAGACAAAAATATTAGACGCTAAATGGGGGAAATTAATATGGTTTCAAAAGGATATTCTATCCTTTATAATTACCAGAAAACCATTATCGTTAAAGATATGAACTTATAGCGACATTTTTATTGAATTTACCAGCTATCAAAATAGATGCTATATGAACATGATTGTTGTAGTAAATTTTATTTAAAAATTATCTTTATTGTCATTAGAACTAATGCGCTTTAGCATCAATTAGTAGGATTTACCGTCTATAAAAATGGACCCTACAAAAGTATAACTACTATTTTTATTAGATTTAACAATCATCTTAATTGCCGCAAACAATATCCTCTAGAACAAATGTGTTTTAGCGACAATTTACTTGGTTTTACTTTCTATATAAATGGATTCTACATGAGAAAACTAACCACTTTGGATTTGATTTTGTAGACTTCTTAATTGTTGCAACCAATTGCCACTAAATCAAATGAGTTTTAACGACAAAAGAGCTTGACTTTACTAGCTTTTGTGCAAATGGCTGCAAAAGCCTTTGCTGACCCTCGATACATCAGCCAAAGTGCATTGGCTGATAATAGCCACAACGTCCATAGTTATGGACACTAATTCAATTTTTAATTGCCGCTATATCCCTTTTTGTTGTAATGACTTAGTCCTTGTTAAGTTGGTTCATATAGAATTTCCAAGAGGATAGGAAAGTAGCTTATGAGTTGGAGCTACCACAAGAGCTAGCGGCGGTTAATATGGTGTTTCATGTATCCATTTTGAAGAAGTTCATGGGTGATCCTTCCTTGATCATTCAATCTGAGAATACTGAGATCAAAGATAACTTGTCTTATGGGGAGATTCCAGTGCTAATCATAGATCGCCAAGTTCGCAATTTGAAAGCAAGAGATGTAGCATCAATAACTGTACTTAGGAGGAACCAATTAGTTGAAGAAGCTACTTGGGAAGATGAAGAGGATATGAAGAAGAGATATTTGCATTTGTTTGAATCCGAGGAAAATGCAGACCAAGGCACAAAGTTTCTTCTAAGTACTATTCAAATTTTAGTAAGCATATTGTTTGGCTGCAATTGCTTGTGGGTGTTTGAAGTTGATGTTGCTACCTTAAGTCTAGTAAGAGTAACCAAATTTGAGATCAAATGTTCCCAAGGTGGAGATATTGTAATATATCTCAACTAGAAATAAATGGAAAAGAGTTTTAAATCTGAAAATACATATTTTTGGAAAGAATAAGAAAATCTGGAAATTTTAAATAAGTGAAAAGTGTGTTTTGGTAAACTTCAAACGACCATAACTCCAAGCTCAGAATGAGTTAGGTGTAGTTACATATATGGTTAGAAAGCCATTAGAATAATAATTCCAGCGCCGCGGAGTTTGCGTGATACCGAGATCGGATGAGTGAGTTATGCCTTTCGGAAGTTGAGATGTTGGATTAAGGAAAGACCAATCCAAATTTGGGAAGGCAAAAGTTTTCTTTCCCTTACCTAATTAAATTAATACGTTTTTAGAAATTAATTTGGGTCAAACCAGACCTTTTTTCTGTTTAGAAAAAATAGAATTCATGCTAGGGCTTGGAGAAGAGAGAAAAGAAGAGAAAAGAGGAGATAAATCAAGAATCGTCAACAACGCTCAAGCTTTGCGTGTGGAATTCTTCAAGGCTGATCCATAAATCAAGAATCGTCAACAACGCCAGGACTTGGGTTAGTTCAGCCACGCGCCAAGTATGTTTTAATTCAGCGAATTCAAGTTTTGAATGTTAATAAATTGAGTTCTTGACGAACATTGTTGAAAGTTTTGTTGAGGTCTTGATTGTCTGTTGAAATTTCTTGATGATTTGATTCATGTTTCCAGGTGAAATTTCGGATTGAATCTATTGTATATTGATTGTACTAGTGATCCAAAGTATTTGGGGGAAAGAACCATTGAATTTTAGAAGGTTTAGAAATGAAAAAACGAAGGAGAAAAGTCGGAGAACCCCTCGGGATAGCCCAGGTGTGTCGCGCTTCCTAGAGCCCCAAAGGTATGTCTTTTTCTATTGGCCTCTGGATCGCCGCTCCAGCAAGAACGCCCCACCCAGCTCTCTGATGTTTGAGGGCTAGCACCCCACGCCTCTCAGAGCGCCATGGTCGTCAATTCTCCCTATTATTCCCCCATCTTTTCGTACTAGTTCCCTAGTGATGTAGCTATGTTTCCTAGTTGGTTCTAAAACTCTTAGGTACATCTAAACATCATGAAATTATTAATAAACATGAGATCATGAACCTTGAATCCATAATTCAATTCCAGGAAAGTTAAGATCAATGTCAAAGAAGTCAAGAGTCAAATCTAACAGTTAATAACAAAGTCAAAGCAAAGTACTTTAAAGTTTTCAAGAGTCTTTAGCAACGTTTTAACTTCATTTTTCAGACTGAAGTTTCAAGTTTAGCAAAGAGTAATGAGTTGAGTTTATTTCTCAAATGTTATAAGGGAACTAAGTATTCCTAAGAGTTTATAATTTTTTTCACATTTGAACAATAAAGGGAACATCGATTCCAAGAGAGCTTTTAAGATAGGTTTTGAGTAATTATCTCAACCCAAAGAAAGAAGTTGTTTTTAAAAAAATATGAGCTACGAATATTTTTGGAGTAGTATTGAGCACCAATATGGGGATGCGAGTTCAAATTAATTCAAGTCTCCATGGACCATGTAGCCATCATGGTTATTAAAGGGTCATACTTTTTAGATGATCACTTAAGTTAAGCTTGTAGATCCACTAAGTTAAGTTGTTTTATGTAACGACAAAGTATATGATAGTTCTAGCAGCATGAAAGAGATGTTCTATCACCACTTAGGCTCATAGTGGTGGTTGTCGGGTAGATCCCACAGAAATTAGTTACTTTATTACATATGTAAAGTTGAGTTTGTTATTGAGTTTTGTGAAAAGAACTAACTTTTTTCACTGTCTTACAAGCTTTATATATATTTAATGTGTCTTATTTGTTTTATGTTGAGTTAAGTTATTCATTGAGTTGAGAAGAGCCAAGGTTAGTGTTCCCTTCACATCCTTTTCAAGCATAAGTTGTGTTTAGCTTTCAAACTCGCATACTTGTACATTCACTGTACTGATGCCAGTTGGTGTGCATCATCTCATGATGCAGACGCATGTAACTAGGATCAGCGTTGATCCAGTGAGCAGCTCAGAGTCAGTTGGTGAGACTCCTTACATTCTAGATGACATCTTTATGGAATTATATTCCTTTTTCAGTTGTTAGGATAATTAAAGGTCTTGTTCCAACATCCCTCTTTGTTTATAGGCTTCATAGACAGATAAAATAGTTCTTTAGTGTTATTCATTTCAGTTGTAAACGTTTCAGACCTGAGTGTCACTTTGGCTAAGTATTACTTTTAAGTTATCTCTTGTGTTTAAGTCTTCCACTTTGTAAGCAAGGTCAAAGGTCCGCTCGAGACCAACAATGGTCTTTGAGTGTCGTCCACACCCAGGGTTTAGGCTCAGGACGTGACATTATGATATCTGAAATTATAAGGCTTGAACTATTTATTTTAATATAAATTCTTTAAATTTACAAAAATGAAATGTTTATAGATTTAAAAACTACACGAAGAGTACTCCAAATAAACGTAGCTAATGAATAAACATATGTTTTTTTAAAAATATTGAACTCCTCAAATAGTAACCATCATATCATATATTTATATAAAAGAGAACCCTAGGTTCATCTATGTGGCGCCACCACAAGCAAATATTTCCTTTAAAATTTATTTATATCCAAAACTAGCCTTCCTCTTTCATGAAAAATGTGACTTTTATGAAAAGTTGCAACTTTAATGAAGAGTTGCGTCTGTTATAAAAAATTGCGACTTTTATGAAAAGTTGTGACTTTTATGAAGAGTTGGGACATGTATCAAAAGTTGTGACTTTTATGAAAAGTTGTGACTTTCATGAAAAGTTGCGACTTTCTGAAAAGTTGCGATTTTTATGAATGTTTGTGAACTTTCCGAATGGTTGCAACTTTTTTCAAATAGTTGTAACCTTTGTCATAAGGTACAATGAACATTTGGTCATACTACACTTTGTTGTCTATAAATAGAGGGATTTCTTTTATTTTAAAACAGCAAAAATTCAGATCTTTTTCTTCTCCTTTCGCAAAATTAAATATTCATGCACTTTGCACCTGTTGAGTGACTTACAGACACCACTATTTTTTATCAATAAGTTGGTCAATAAAATCGTTTGATCTTGAGAGGATGTAATTGTTTAAACCTCTGGTATTGAGGGAAATATTTTTTTTAAGGGAACATTGTGCATTTAGTGGACTCAATTTTTGTTCCTTTCTATTGCATTCTATTTTTACATATCCTGATATTTTTTTGAACTCATTAATTTATGCTTATGATATTAATTTTTATTTTTGAGTACATGTTTTTAACTTTCTACAAGGTTAGTCTACGGTTATATTGAACATATACACATATAGTACGTATTTTCATTGTGCAGAAAATAATTATTGTACTCAGTTCCAAGAATTCATGTTTTTATATTCTATATTAAATTCTATAACTTAAAAGTACTATATATAAGCTTATATATTATCTATTTTTACATAGACATGAAATTTCTCCCTTATCAATTGAAAAAATTTATTATGCAAGTTCAAAAGTCATAATTGCTTTCATGTTAAAGAGTAATTTCTGTTTTGAATATGTTAACAATTTTTTTAATTTTCTCCTAAGATATATATCACAATTGTATAATCTATGCAACTTAAATGTTTCTTTTTATTATGAAATGCCTTTGTATATATATATATATATATATATATTCTTATTTTCTTCTTTATTTTCCTTTTAGGGTATGTTTGGTATGAAAGAAAATGTTTTCCTGGAAAACAAGTAATTTTTCAACTTATTTTCTCATGTTTGGTTCGTGAGTAGAAAATATTTTTCAGAAATGATTTTTAGTGTTTGATTTATGAATGAAAAATGTTTTTTGAGAAACACCTTTTACTTTTAATACAGTAGAAAATAATTTATGAAATTGAAAATATTTCTTAGAAACAATTTTTTTTGGGGGGGTGGGGAGGGTGGGTGTGTATGGGGTAGGTGAAAAAATAAAATTTTGAAGTTGAAAATATTTTTTAAAAATAAAATTAATTTTTTTGGGGTTTGGGGGGGGGGGCTGGTGGTAGGGGGGGCTGGGCGGGGGGGGGGGGGGGAGGAGTTAGGTTGAAAAAAAAAAAAATTTTTGAAGTTTTAAAATATTTTTTTAAAATAATTTTTTTGCGGGGGGGGGGGGCGTAGGAGGGGGTAGGGGCGTGTAGGAGGGGGGAGGGGGGTTGGCGGGGGGAGGGAAGGGAGTAGGAGTTTTAAAATAAAAATATTTTTAAAAAGAGAACTCAAATTTTTTTGGGAGGGGGTGGGGGTGTGGTGGGGGTGGGGGGCTGGCCGGTGCTGGGTGGGTGGGGTTAGAGGGTCAGGGATCAGGTGGAAAAAATTTTGAAATTGAAAAAATTTTAAAAATTGATGTTTTTGCCCAAAAAATATGTAATTTAAAGTTGGAGAAGAGTTTTGGAAAATGTTTTCCTTAATTTTTGAAGGGAAGTCATTTTCCTTAATTTTGTGGAAAATAAGTTGATTTGGAAAACATTTTCCAAGACTTTTGTCCCAACCAAACATTTTCAGAAAATATTTTCCTTCATACCAAACACACCCTTAATGTTGATGAAAGAACCAATGATTTATTATTTCCTGAACAAATCATTTATTAGAGGTTCTTCAGTTATGTGATAATGACAAATAATCAAATTCATGATTGGAATATTGCTACAATTTTTTAAGAACCAATTTATACATTATTTTTAATGTATAAATATAGGTAAAAAATTATTTGCAAGTTCAATATTTTGAAATTGAAAATATTTTAAAAATTGATGTTTTTGCCCAAAAAATATGTAATTTAAAGTTGGAGAAGAGTTTTGGAAAATGTTTTCCTTAATTTTTGAAGGGAAGTCATTTTCCTTAATTTTGTGGAAAATGAGTTGATTTGGAAAACATTTTCCAAGACTTTTGTCCCAACCAAATATTTTCAGAAAATATTTTCCTTCATACCAAACACACCCTTAATGTTGATGAAAGAACCAATGATTTATTATTTCCAGAACAAGTCATTTATTAGAGGTTCTTTAGTTATGTAATAATGACAAATAATCAAATTCATGATTGGAATATTGCTACAATTTTTTAAGAACCAATTTATACATTATTTTTAATGTATAAATATAGGTAAAAAATTATTCGCAAGTTCAATGCAATTATTATTTAAAATTGCGCAAAGCGCGAGCAAATTACCTAGTATAATATAAAATAGGACGAAGGGAGTATAAACAATGTATCCATAACCTCATAAACTGATTTTTTTTTTGGTTAAAAAGCAGAATCTATAAACATAAAAGGATAGCTTCGCCTCTACCGCCATAATAACATAAGTGTTCTTGTCAAGGCCATATGACACTAGTTGTGATTCTGTACAGCTTCTTTCCACATTATGATTTTAATTAACTCGGGTAGAAATTGTAAAACATTTAAAAATAAAAATACATATTTGAAATTACACGAAAAATATTGCAAGTCAGTATAGCGAATAATTCAAATATTTTGATTTTTATTTGGGAGAAAATTATAGTCAACAAAAATGTTATTTGACTTTCCAAATAGTAACACGCCCAAATTAAAATGAGAAGAAAGAAGTACATAACTTTTTACATTCTACTTTATGAATACGATATTCATGATTTTTCAATAAAATTTACTTACCGGAAGTTTTATATATATATATATATATATATATATATATATATATATATATATATATATGCCACTATAATTAACAATTCAAAATATTTTAAGTGGAGAATAATATATATATAATTTTTTTGCAAGGGGGCAACACCTAAATTCATATTGCATCCCCTTTTTCTTTTGATATCTTCCTCCTTATACACTTATTGCAAACTGTTAAAAAATATTAAACATAAATTAATCAAATTTCATTAAAAAAAAATCAAACTAAAGAAATTTCTCATGTGATGAATTAAAAATAAAAATTTATTACATGACAAATTTCTTTATTTTTAATGGGTTTTTTCTATGAAATTTGATTAATGTTTAATATTTTTTACTAGTTTGCAACAAAGGAATAACGAGTAAGATATCAAAAGAAATATGGGATGTCTGTCCAGAATGCAATATGGATTTAGGTATTGCCCCTTTCAGAAAATCAGGTATATATTTTTCTCCACTTAAAATGTTTTGAATTGTTAGTTATAGTGAGAGTATATTGTTTTTAGCTTCCAACAAGTATGTTTTATTGAAAAAGCATAAATATTGTATTCATAAAGTGGAACAATTAGAGTTATATACTTCTTTTATCTCTTTTTATAGTGGATGAGTTAGTATTTGGAGAGTCAAATAATATTTTCTTTTAACTATAGTTTTCTCTCAAAAAAATCAAACATTTTAAATCACTCGCTATATTGACTTGCAATATTTTTCATGTAATTTTCAAAAATGTATTTTTATTTTTAAAAATATGAACGATTTGTACCTGCGCTAATTAAAACCATAATGTGGCAAGAAGCAGTACAAAAACACAACTAGTTTTATATGGCCTTGACAAGAGTACTAATGCACTACGACGGTAGAGGTTGATCTATCATTTTAATTTTAAGGATTCTGAATTCTAAAAGAAAACAAATTAGCTTATTAAGTTACGGATACATTTTTTATACTCCCTCCACACTATTTTATGTTAAAGGGTTAATCTTTTTTGTGTCAAACAATATTTTATGAAACAAATATTGATTCATTAGCAATGTTTTTTGAAGTACTTTTCGTGTAGTATTTAAATATATACACATTTCAATTTTATAAATTTAAATATTTTATATCCAAATTCATAGTTTCAATCTTAATAATTTCACATATTATAAGTAAATTTCAAATACAAGTATAAAATTTTGACACTAAGCTATGTTGAACCAATAGGAAGAACTGTAATTGGTTTCCTTATATATATATATATATATATATATATATATATAAAGGAACTGAACAAAAGTTCTTTATAATGATTAATTTTAATGCCAGTTCACCAAATGTAAGGGATTAGATACATATTCTCACTTAAAAGAGGAGAATTAATTGATCTTGGACAAATAGAAAAATCCCAAAAAAAAAAGTTAGCTCCTAAAGATATTCATATTAATTATATTGCTGACATGCTCATTTATAATTCATTATCCCCTCCTCCTCCTTCTCCTGTTGTTGTTTCTACAAACTCAAGGATAAGTGAGGATTCAATTTCTTCCACGATAAATACTACACCACTTGTTGTTGCTGATCAAGTTCCGAATCAACACTCTTCCTCTACCTCTATCTCTACCTCTTCCCCTTCCGGTACTACTCGATATGGTGTATTCATTCGAAACTTGATCATAATCAACAAGTAGTACATCATTTACGATGGAAGAAATTGATTTCTCCATTCTCCTTAAACTTGTAGCAGCAACAACAACAGGAGGAGGAGGATGTGATAGTTATCAATGAGCATGTCAGGACTTTTATTCACAACAATATCCTTGCGAATGAATTTTTTGGGTTCGCCTTTTTTCAATTTTTCAATTAGTTCACACTCAGTACATAATCTACTTTTACGTGATATATTATCTCTGATCTCTTACACTTGGTGATCAGGCCTAAAAACTAAGCATTATACGAAGTTGTATCAATTATTTTCACACACATTTATTTGTACTATGAATGAAGTTACAATTTTGTCTAATTATTTGACATAAACCTAGAGTCAAAATCTTGTACTTGTATTTGAAAATTTTACATGTAATATGTACTTTCTTTATCTTGAATTACGTGAAAAGATATGGAGTACGAAGATTAAAACATATTAGTTTGACTAGGAATTTGAGCATAAATTCTTCAACTTTTTAAAGTAAAAATGTCTACACAAAAAGTGCTACAAATCAACATAGAGAATAAATCAAAATATTTTATAAAAGAAGTTGTTTGATTCCTCAAATAATAACACTTTAACATATAATAGGATGAACATAGTATAAATAATGAATCCAGATAACATGAACCAAATGGAAAAATAAAGCCAATATCAAACAACAATCGTCATTTTTACATTTTAAAAAAGAGTGGTATGTAGGTCAATTTTGATGCAACCTTAACTTCTTTTACTAAGTACATGTTATTTTTCATTAACATATGAATAATAAAAACTCTAATCACCATAAACATTTAGAAGAATAATCTATGGTTGCATTAGAAGTTTATTTTTGTTCTTATAATTTAAGCCTATAGTCAACATAAGAAAGTCAAAATACGTAATTCTAGTATTAATTCGGGTTCAAATTATTCAAATCTTTTTAAAATTAATTAAATATTTAAAATATATTGTAAGTCAAGATAAATAATTATTCAAAAGTAAATTGTGAAAACTAGAATCAAAGAAAAAAATTGTTTGACTCTCTAAACAATAATACATTCACTTAAAATAGGACGAAGGAACAATATGACTATCTCTGTTCTACCTTATTTGATACAATTTTGGTGTATTTTAAAATAGAATTTACTTATTAGAAGTAAAAAAAATAGATAAATCACAGTATATAATAATTCAAAAATAATTAAAAGACAATAAAAAAATTTGAATTAGAGGACATACTTGATTTTTTGCGAGGGGACAATACCTAAATCTGTATTGCATTTTTAACAAACTTGCACTTTATCTTCTTTTACATCCTCATTATGCAATTATTGAAAACTATAAGAAAAATATTAAACATAAATAAATCATATTCCATTAAAAAATTGATATAAAATAATTATTGTTTTCACCAAAATATAGTATATAATGAATTAACAAATAAAAAGTGAAAAGAAAGAAAAGAGAAAAATGTTGAACCATATTGAAAAACACACCTCTTTTAATTATTAAATCCCACATTAATAATATATAAAAATATAGTAGTGTTAATGACTAGGGACAAATGCAATAAATTGATCACCGTCGCGCTCCATTTTTCGCAAAATGTATTTTAATCAAGACCTAACAACACTTTTGGGACTTCTAAATATTTTGTGGATTCACCACCTAAAGAAGTGATGCGTGTTAGATCATTTATCGAACCTAACTAAATCTTACTAAGTTCAGCGAACCAGAGATCAGGGTAAGGGTTCAAATTACCTCGAGGGGAAGGTGTTAAGCATCCCTCGAGGTCCACAAATGTGGATCTCAATCGTATCTCCTGCAACTTATGTGGGTGGTTAAAAGTAGCAAGAATGGTCACTTGGTTTAGGTTATTCAATTTAAACATGCCAGCTAGGTGATGAATAATATTAATCACTTCATTATTTTAATTAATTGTTTAAGCATGCGAGACTAGGTGATAACATAATGTAAAACAAAACAAATATTAAGCAAATAATAAAGGAAAAAGCGAGGTGACAAATATTACACAATTAAATAGTCAAGTGCAAAATTTTATTTTATATAGTAAACCACCCCAAATAAATATAATTACAACACATAAAAAGGGAAAAGGGAAGGGAGACTCTAAAAGTCTTTACGGATCAAGAATCGGCTTATATATAGGAAAAGACAAAACATATGTTTTTTCTTTACGGCTAGGCAATGTCATCATCTCTGTAGGGTGTAAAGTACCCCTACCCCACAACCGCATGCATAACGTCCTAAAAGGTGCCTAGTGCCCCCGCTTAATTTCAAGAGGCATTGGACTACTATTTAAGGAGGTTTTAGACTGAATGAAAAAAGTATGCTCCTAATAGGCCCCCTGGACATCCAGTCAAACAAATTGAACGAGCATTTATCACATAAATCTCACACTGAACTCTAAATTTGATTAAACATGCTTTCAAATACACATAGTTGTGAAGGTCTCATGCTAGGTATGTGTGCAAACAACAAAATAATAATAAATACTAAATAACAAGTAATAAAATAATATTAACAAGCAAAATATGACAAGGGTCAATGCTGATTTTAAGTGGCAAAACATTATTCAAAATGCAGAATTTATTTATTAACATATTTAAACAGGGCAGATGAGCATGCAGAGAAAGATCTAGCATCTTATTTTTTGTGGCAAGAATTTAAAAGTATTAGATTTACAGTAAAGGATTAATTTATTTTCAGATTGAAGGACAGTTTATTTACCAAGCAAACTAGCATGTAGGAGGGAAAAATGAGTTATTACTTTTTATCTTTTACATAAAATATCATGGTATGGTGACAGAAAATGCATAAGAATAGCTCAGTAATTTAGCTAGCAAATAATTGATTTATTTTAAGTGACAAAAAATAATTAATACAGAATTAGCTGTGGGCAACAAATACCCAGAGAATTGTCATAATTTTTTAACATGCTGAAAATTACTTAATAATACCTAAGAACATAATTCTAAATGAATTAAATGTCACACATATTGCATAATACCTAGATCCATGATTACTAATCAATTTGCATGTTAGAAAATATTTAATCATAACCATAGCATTAAAGACTATATGCTGATTTTTATATCCCAAAATATGCCCTAAAATGAGTTACCAAAATTAATTGTTCCATCCTAAACAAGATCTCTAAACAGAGTAACATGCAGGCAGATTCCGACACTTAAATGACGTAACCAACGGGAGGCTCGAACAAAGAGTCAAAATTTATGCAACATTAGGTCGTATATGCATGGAATCAAATATTATTTATAAACAAATATTTACTACATTTTTCTCATATAGGAAACATTAATTACACCGATATTACATAAGATAAATACAAACCAATAGTTGATTTTAGAGGATTATTTAAGAGATATTATAATATTTTTGCATTCTTCAAGTAATTTATACATAGGAAGATTTTATAGCAATCACACCTAATAAAATAAATGAGAAACAATTAGCGCGTAATTTCCCCTTCCCCTTGAACGATTCCCAAATATTTCATATATAATAGAGAGTTAGAGTTATATACCTAAAACAAGACAAAGTAAAGAACAAATGAGCAAACTATACAATATTAAAATAAACAATATAGCTCCGTTAGAAATTATCTTCTACATTTTGAACTCTAAGTTCATAACATGCTAGAGGGGATAATGTAATACACACATATAATCGCAAAATAATCATTACATCAAATTCACACTCACACATAAGAGATCAAAACCAATAGAGAATAACCATAGACATTATCTCACTTAGAGATAGGAAGAGCGCAAACTAACTCGAGTGCTTCCTTTTATTCATTCTAACACACAACAACATTCGACGTAATAATGCAAGATGAAATTTAAACTAATAGAGAATAACTAATCAGTTAAAGCAGAAATATTTATCAGCAATGAAGACAAACTCAATCAACTATTATACCCTAGCAAAGAAGAACCTATTTGAGAGCCCTCGTAGAGTTCACAAGACTTTTGTTATATTTCTTTTTTTTAGAGTGGACAGAGTTTTTGATAATTGCTAAGTGTAACCCCTAATTCTCTTTCTGATTGTTAAAGCCTATCCTAATTAGAATAAGGGCATCTCTTTATATAGTGGAGAAGAGGGCATGTATTATATAGCAAGAAATTACTTAGGATCAATCACATATTAGTTACCTTATTCAAAGAAAAAAACAAATAACTAATATTATTTAAAATTATTTTAGGCTCAGTCAAATATAGTTTTACTAAAATATAACAAGTGAGAATCAATTCAACTTCAATGAAGGAAATTATTATCAACTAATATTAATAAATAAAATAATAAGAAAAATTTACCTTAACAAGAGACACAAAATCTGTCCAGATTAGCACAATACCATAAAAATCACCTTAGTATCAATTAATCAATTTCAAGCAAGGATATAATAATAATATTAAAGGAAGAAAACCCAAGTCAAGAAGTATTTACACATTCTTAATATAATATATTCACAAACAAGAAATGAGAAATATGTCGAGGATCAATCTAAACTAAAGTAGCAATCCAAATTATCCTACAAAATTATTACCACTACTAAAAGTAAAATTGCATCAATTAAAGGGATTTAATTAAGTTTGGAGGTAATAAACAATAGGTACATCTCATCAAGATAATCAGTGATTTCATAATCAAACTTATGAACTTTAACCAAGAATCGACAATCAAGGTATTGTTAAAAATATAAGAGAAAACATCCACAAAATATTCTTGTGACGCATACAATGAGCTAAGCGATAAAGACCAGCAAGTACACGAAGGGCACTATATTTCAACTTTCTATCACACATAAACAATTTCTAGAATCTCAAAGTCACAAGTAGTAGTTCAATTTTAGGACTAAGAGTAGTTCTACTCCAAACCTGCATCGAACTTTCATCACATTGCATATAAGAAAAATAATAGAATATCTAAGATGAGATAATGATTTTAAAAGAAATGTACCCGGATGGATCGATTAAATATCCGTCTTTTGACCAGTTTGAAATATTCAAAAGCTTCTCCTGAGTTCGCCTTGTTCACTGGTTCAGAGCTATTGTCCGAAAATGAGAGAGGGGAGAGGAGGCAGGCGACTAGGCGCCGCTGCTGTCATCATTTGGTTGCTGGCTTTGCCTGAGCACACAGTCCGGAGGTTGTCTGGTCACTGCTGTTCTTCCCTGACTGGCTGCTGATTTTGTGCGGGAGATGGCTGCTGCTGTTGTTGTTTACGTTTCGCTGGCTAGTTGCGTTGTTTCCGCCCGCTGGAGCTTCTGGCACTAATGTCATCACCGGAGATGCTTGGTTGCTGCTGTTTCGTTGCTTGTATGTCCGGTTTATTTCGTTTGCTACACCAGAGAAAGGAGAAGAGAGAAACAGTGGCAGCCAGCGGCTGCTAGACTCGCCGTAGCTGTTGTTTTCCTCGTCTGGCTGCTGTCCATTGCCGGAAAGAGAGACAACGGAGGAGAGAGGAGAAGAGGCAAGGGGGAGAGAGAGAGTCATCGGGGGAGAGAAAAGGTGGTAGATACGGCGGCTAGAGAGGGAGGTGAGGAAGAGTAGAAAAATGAAATAGTCAGGGTTTAGGTCTTTTGATATCAAAAAGGAAAGAAAGGATGGGTGAATCTGAACCGTTAATTATTAAAGAGATGAGGGGATGGAATTCAATATCAAAAGATGGCTCCAGATTATAAGATGATGTCTCAAAATCACATTGGATTGGATTTTAATGGCCAAAATGGCAATAAAAATTTGCTAGAATTGGAACAGAAGAGTGAATATAATTGAAATACACTTGGAATTGAATAGACTATAATTGAAAGAAATTAGAATACAATAAGCTAAGATTTAAATGATTTTGGGGAAAATTGAAGAGATGATATCCAATTAAAATACTATATATATTATAATGTTTGTTTTTATATAATTAAACTCACTTAAATTTTTAAATATTTTAGTAAAATAATTATTTCAAAATTTATTAATAACTCTAAAATATTTTAATAATAATTTTATAAAGTATGCATACTAAAAAATATATTTTTGGACAAAATCGACTAACATTTAAGACTCAAAATATATTTTAAAAAATATTTATTTAATCGAATAACATTTGAAATAGTTAAAGGTCAAAATTGGGTGTCAACAATCATACAAGAATGACATACAAAATAAATAAAAAGTTGAATCGAAAATAATAATGAACCCCCCACCCCCACCCCGAAAGTTACATTCTAATTAATATTTAATTTTTTTTGGAAAGAACGAAAAAGAAAATAAAAATTCTAGAATGTGAAATTACAACAACTTATTTAAAAAAATCACCGTTTTCTTTATAGAAAAAGGAAACCCAAAAATTACAAAAAACACCTTCATCAGTAGTCTCACAAAGTAAGTTTGAAGATACCAACCGCAGACGACAGAGATTGACAAATTATTTCGATAACTCCTCCTTGATGAGCAATCAAAAAACAAAGAAAAGAACGTAACAAAGAAAATCTAAACTCCAAGATCATATAAATCACAAGAACAAATAATTTATCATCATCCTTAAAATAAAAAAAAATAAACCCCCCAAAATGAAGTTAATTAAAATGATTTAATTTTTTTCACATCCATGACAACATTCTTCAATAACTGTGACATATTTGCATAGCTTTTTATAAATTTTACGTGTCAAAATACTCTTCATCCTAGCTTTCCGTTTATCAAAATCAGTCATATTTCTTTTATACATTGCAAAAAAAAATTAATAAAAAGGAAACCAAACCAAATATTGCTTTCCTTAATTGTAAATATATACATTCCATTATTTGCATGCAAACCATATAATATTTTTTAAAAAATCATATCAATAGCAAGAAAAACACAACAAAAACTAGTTTGGTTTCTTGATTCTTTATTTAGTGTGTATAAAGGAACAAAAAACGAAACTAACAAAAAATTAAAGAAGTTTGATTATTTTTGGACTGTTATAATTTGAATAGGTAATGTGTGAAGAGTTCCTTTGAATTAGAAAAATAAAAATAATATTTGGACAAATTTGAATGATAACAATAGTTAATCTCAACAATTTCTTCCATGACTTATAAAACACGGATGATCTGGGCTTTTTCTTTTTCTTGTTTGTTTTACCTTATTCGAAGTGTGTTTTGATCAACCTACCTACGACTTTTTTTTTTTTACTATATGCAGCTTCCTTTCAACACCCGTATCAGGTAATCTTAGATTGAGGCAACTCTATGATTTCCAGCTTTTGAATTTCTATTGTGACTCACAATACAAAATAAGGCATAATTATCAACAAAAATATATGTTGATAAATCTACCAAATCGGTTGGTAAATCGAGTTACTTAACGGTTAATACGAAAATCATAGTTTTGCTAAAAGGTTTATCGGTAAATTTTTCCAACAAATTATAATCGTTGGTAAACATACTTACCAAAACTTAGTTGGTAACCACCAGAAGATTTTGTTGGTAATTTATGAAACTTGGCTCTAACATTTTCGTTGGTAAATTTACCAACAAAAACATGATTGGTATCCGGTTATTATCTTCACTAACTGATAGCAAATAGGTTAGTAAATTTGGTTGTTTATATTTTAAAATTTGTAAGTAATCAGTTATAAATTCAATAACAAAAAATCTACATTCGTAATCCTTTAGAAATTTTAGTAACGTAGAGAAAATGTGTTGGTAAATAAATATTGATTTTTCAAAAATTGTTGATAATAGGTTAGAAATTCATAAGTTTTACTTATGGAATAAAAGTTCATTAGTAAACAAAATTGAGGTACTTGATTCTTTTATAAGTATATGCCAATACAGTAAACTTATAAGATATTTTTACAGTAGTAGATATGTTAACTGTTACTTTAAAAATATAAAAGAAAAGTTAAATAACTTGGGAACCCCTCGTCTTATTATAAAATGCGGACATTTACTAGCATAAGACAAATAAAATATTTCTAAATTACATATAAAGCAATATACAAGAAAAGGTTTCTAGAATACAACAGAAAACAATGGCTTCAATAACATCAAATAAGTAATCTCCACCCACAAGAAAAAGAAAGAGCTCATCATCATCCACAAAAAAATAGTGGACGTCTGAAGTATCAGAATGGTATTGTGTCCACTTTAATTACACCAGATATCCCTAAGCCTCTTCTCCTAGCATAAAAGAGGGAAAATAAATGAAAAAAAGAAACTAAATCACATGCAACCATGCAGATTTTTTGTAACAACCCGCTAGGTCATTTTGAGAGGCATGACTACTTTTTCTTCAAAATCTTGAACTATTTAATAACTACGATTATTTAATTAGCGATTATTTATTAAATAAAGTAAATTAGTTAATAGTTAGTGGGCTAAGTCCATATTCATTTAATATCCAAGTAATTTGGCCCATGTAAAGAGATGAATTAAGAATAATTGAGGGTTAATAATTCTTTATCACACCACAACCCACTAAGACTTATATTTGCACACGATGAGGAAAAACATCGCTTCAACAAAACCAGCAAGGAAGTTGCCAGGTAAAAGAAAAAAATAAAGTTGATATTGTCGTTCATGTATGTCTTTTATGGTTAGGAATTTTGTTTGGTTTACGAGTTAAAAATACGCAATAAATTATTATTTCCAAGGAATTAATGCTAGCAAGATTACGGCTGTGATTAATCATTAATGGATATAGATTAGTGTAAGTATGAATCGGCTGAAAAATAAATAAATAAATAAAATTAAAGGAAGAAAATTTTGAAAATTTTTACACTATACCACGTGATGAATTCTTTGTAAAGTTTAAGTTGATTGTTAATTTGGAGAAACTAATAATGATTGATTCATTATTTTAATTGATGATATAGATTTTAAAAAAGGAACTGTAGTACAGTAGTTGTGAAATCTTTGAGCTTTCATTAGATAATTGTTTGGTTTCTGTTGCTATTCTAGTCACTATTAATTATTAAGCATAAATTATATGAAGCATACTATTTAGTGGAATTGAGGTTTCACTCTAGGTTTAAAATTTAAGAATATGAAACTTGACATATTAGATTGCACCAAATTTTATGAATTTAATTATATACCATGTGTGTTAGTTTTGGTGTCATTAGGTTGGATGAGATTTATCTATCATTTTGAGTTAATGATGATCAACTATAGGGTTAACCAATCATGTAAATTATTGATAGATGAGTTGATGTATGATGTTGCGGGATGGATAGTGCAAATGTTGTTTGTTGCCTTGTTTCATATTCACTATATCACTTAGTTAAATTTGTAACATTTTTGTGTCTTGAAATATTTTGGTGGAGTCACATTTGTTACCACCAGCGGTTAATTAGTCTAAGAGTGTCCATCACAAATAAGTTGATAATATATTTTAAAGGTGTCAATTTAAAGGTGAATAAGATGGTAACATTCGTGAAGTTTGAATGAGTTTTGGGATTGGGAACAGAGGT
>JABWTJ010000119.1:0-79343 GCA_016801875.1 Solanum sitiens | reverse complement strand
TTAGGAGCGATTCCTACCATTATCCCACATCCCTTGTCTTTATCGTTCTAGCAGCTGCCAGTGTATATATATATATATATATATATATATATATATATATATATATTTATATATAACTTCCAGTAAGTAAGTTTTATTGAAAAAACATGAAAATCGTATTCATAAAGTGGAATGTAAAAAGTTATATACTTCTTTCTTCTCATTTTAATTTGGGCGTGTTACTATTTGGGAAGTCAAATAACATTTTTGTTGACTATAGTTTTCTCCCAAATAAAAATCCAAATATTTGAATTATTCGCTACACTGACTTGCAATATTTTTTTGTAATTTCGAATATGTATTTTTATTTTTAAATTTTTTACAATTTGTACTTGAGTTAATTAAAATCATAATATGGGAAGAAGCTGTACAGAATCAGAACTAGTGTCATTTGGCCTTGACAAGAGAACTTATGTCATTATGGCGGTAGAGGCGAAACTACCCTTTTATGTTTAAAGATTCTGCTTTTTTTTTTAAAACAAAAAAAAACAAATCAGTTTATTAGGTTATGGATACATTGTTTATACTCCCTTCATCCTATTTTATATTAAATGGTTACTATTTGAGGAGTCCAACATTTTTAAAAAAATATATGTTTATTCATTATCTATGTTTATTTGGAGTACTCTTCGTGTAGTTTTTAAATCTATAAACATTTCACTTTAAAAAATTTAAAGAATTTATATTAAAATAAATAGTTTCAAGCCTTTTAATTTCACATATCATAATGTCATGCCCCGAGCCTAAACCCTAGGTGTGGCCAACACTCAAAGACCATTGTTGGTCTCGAGCGGACCTTTGACCTTGCTTACAAAGTGGAAGACTTAAACACAAGAGATAACTTAAAAATAATACTTAGCCAAAGTGGCACTCATGTCTGAAACGTTTACAACTGAAATGAATAACACTCATGTCCTCTAGAATGTAAGGAGGCTCACCAACTGACTCTGAGCTGCTCACTGGATCACGATGATCCTAGTTACATGCGTCTTCATCATAAGACGATACACACCAACTATCATCAGTACAATGAATATACGAGTATGCAAGTTTGAAAGATAAACACAACTTATGCTTGAAAATGATGTGAAGGGAACACTAACCTTGGCTCTTCTCAACTCAATGAATAACTTAACTCAACATAAAGTAATAAGACACATGAAATATATATAAAGCTTGTAAGATAGTGCAAAATCTTAGTTCATTTAAGAAAATTCAATAACAAACTCAACTTTACAAATGTAATGAAGTAACTACTTTCTATGGGATCTAACCAATAACCACCATTATGAGCCTAAGTGGTGATAGAACGTCTTTCTCATGTTGCTAGAACTATCATATACTTTGTCGTTACATAAAATAACTTAACTTAGTGGAGCTACTAGCTTAACCTAAGTGATCATCAAAAAAGTATGACCCTTTAATAACCATGATGACTACATGGTTCATGGAGACTTGAGTTAATATGAACTCGCATCCCCATATTGGTGCTCAATACTACTCCCAAAATATTCTTAGCTCATATTTTTTTAAATAAACTTCTTTCTTTGGATTGAGATAATTACTCAACACTTAGCTTAAAAGCTCTCTTGGAATCGATGTTCCCTTTCTTGTTCAAATGTGAAAAAAAATTATGAACTCTGAGGGAATACTTAGTTCCCTTATAACATTTGAGATATGAACTCAACTCATTACTCTTTACTAAGCATGAAACTTGATTCTTAAAAACAAAGTTAAAACGTTTCTAAAGACTCTTGAAAACTTTAAAGTACTTTGCTTTGACTTTCTTATTAACTGTTAGACTTGACTCTTGACTTGTTTGACATTGACTTAACTTTCCAGGAATTGAATTATGGCTTCAAGGTTCATGATCTCATGTTTATGGATAATTCATGATGTTTTAGAATCAACTAGGAAACATAGCTACATCACTAGGGAACTAGTACGGAAAGATGGGGAATAATAGGGAGAATTGGCGACCCTGGCGCTCTGAGAGGCGTGGGGTGCCAACCCTCAAACATCAAAGTGCTGGGTGGGGTGTTATTGCTGGCGCGGCAATCCAGAGGCCAATAGTAAAAGAAATACCTTTGGGGCTCTAGGAAGCGCAATACGCCTGGGCTATCCCGAGGCGTTCTCCGACATTTCTCTTTCGTTTTTTATTTCTAAACCTTCTAAAATCCAATGGTTCTTTCCCCCAAACACTTTGGATCACTAGTACAATCAATATACAATAGGTTCAACCCAAAATTCCACCTGGAAACATGAATCAAATCATCAAGAAACTTCAACAACAGAACCATCAAGACCTCAACAAAAGTTTCAACAATGTTCTTCAATAACTCAATTTTTTAACATTCAAAACTTGAATTCGCTGAATTAAAACATGCTTGGAGCGTGGCTGAACTAACCCAACACTATGTGATCTCACATACCTTTTTAGGGATAACCCTTGAAGAATTCCACACGCAAAGCTTGAGCGTTGTTGACGATTCTTGATTTCTCTCCTCTTTTCTCTTCTTTTCTCTCTTCTCCAAGCCCTAGCGTGAATTCTATTTTTTCTAAACAGAACAAAGGTCTGGTTTGACCCAAATTAATGTCTAAAAACGAATTAATTTAACTAGGTAAGGGAAAGACAACTTTTGCCTTCCCAAATCCGGATAGGGCTTTCCTTTATCCAACAGCCAACTTCCGAAAGGCGTAACTCACTCATCCAAACTCGGAATCACGCAAACTCCGCGGCGCTGGAATGATTATTCTAAGGGATTTCCAACCATATCTGTAACTGCACCTAACTCATTCTGGGCTTGGAGTTATGGTCGTTTGAAGTTTACCAAAACACACTTTTAACTTATTTAAAATTTCCAGATTTTCTTATTCTTTCCAAAAATATGTATTTTCAGATTTAAAACTCTTTTCCAATTCATTCTAGTTGCAAGATACTACAATATCTCCACCTTGGGAACATTCTTTCTCGAATTTGATTACTCTTACTAGACATAAGGTAGCAACATCAACTTCGAACACCCACAAGCAATTGCAGCCAAACAACATGCTTACTAAAATTTGGATAGTACTTAGAAGAAACTTTGTGCCTTGGTCTGCATTTTCTCCGGATTCAAACAAATGCAGATATCTCTTCTTCATGTTCTCTTAGCTTCCCAAGTAGCTTCTTCAATAAATTGGTTCCTCCAAAGTACCTTGACTGATGCTACCTCTTTTGCTCTCAACTTGCGAACTTAGGGATTTAGGATTTGCACTGGAATTTCCCCATAAGACAAGTTATCTTTGATATCAATATTCTCAGCTTGAATGATCAAGGAAGGATCACCCATGCACTTCTTCAAAATGGAGACATTAAACACCAGATTAACCACCGCTAACTCTTGTGGTAGCTCCAACTCATAAGCTACTTTCCTATCCTCTTGGAAATTCTATATGGACCAACTTAAGAAGGAGTAAGTCATTACAACAAAAAGGGATATAGCGGTAATTAAAAATGAAATTAGCATCCATAACTATGGACGCTATAGCTATAATCAGCCAATGCACTTTGGCAGCTGTATCGAGGGTCGGCAAAGGCTTTTGCAGCCATTTGGACAAAAGCTGGTAAAGTCAAGCTCTTTTGCCGTTAAAACTCATTTGATTTAGTGGCAATTGGTTGAAACAATTAAGAAGTCTACAAAATCAAATCAAAAGTGGTTAGTTTTCTTATGTAGAATCCATTTATATAGAAAGTAAAACCAAGTAAATTATCGCTAAAACACATTTGTTCTAGCGGCAATTGCTTGCGGCAATTAAGATGGTTGTTAAATCCAATAAAAATAGTAGTTATACTTTTGTAGTGTCTATTTTTATAGTCGGTAAACCCTACTAATTGCTGCAAAAGCTCATTAGTTCTACTGCCAATAAAGATAATTTTTAAAAAAATTTACTACGACAATCATGTTCATGTACCGTCCATTTTGATAGTTGGTAAATTCGATAAACATGTCGCTAAAAGTTCATATCTTTAACGACAATGGTTTGGTGGTAATTATAAAGGCTAGAATATCCTTTTGAAACCATCTTAATTTCCCCCATTTAGCGTCTAATATTTTTGTCTAGAAAATTCACTTAGTTTGACGCAAAAATTCACAAACTTTAAGGACCAATTTTTTAGTCGAAAATAATAATAGTGTCTTCAATAAATTTTTAAAATGGTTTGCCATATTAAAAATATTTTATAGGCATTATTTTCTAAAATCATACCGAATGACCTGAAAAAATAATATAAATGTGTCAAACGATGAAACTCAATTAAAAAAAACATCACGAGTTCAAACAAGTTCTCATACTCTAACAAAATATTTACTAGACCAAATGTTACATATACAAAGCTATGTGCATTAACCAATGACCCTAGTATGAAAAATACATTTCAGTTTGAAGACATTCACAACCTAGACAAGAAATAAAGAAAAACCATAAGCATATTCATAGCCCGAGCAACAAACCATGAAAGAACGGAAGCACATTAAAAACTTAGCAGACTGGATGTACAATACATAACACACACATATATTAATTTATGTCTAAAACCCCTTTTTCAATTGGTACAGACAACCAATAAAATTTACACCAGTATCGAAAAATCAAAACCTATTTAAAATATAAAAAATAACCAATACAAACAGGCAGCAAGCTAGAGAATGATACCAACATAAAGTTCATACATAGGAGAAGAAAATCAGTGCACAAAGTAGCTTTAGTAATTAGACCATTAATATGCAACTATACCAACAAAGCCTGTATTTAAAAGTAACTACACTTCCCGGCAGCGGCGCCATTTTGAGTCTTCAATATGTGTATCTTCTATATTTCTTGATCAATGACACTAACCTATAGTTTGAGTGTCTACCAATCGAAGCTAGTAAAGTAACCCAACCAGGGGTTGGGATCGTATCCCAAGGGAGTGGTAGTGAAAGTAGTAGTTAATTTGAATTTAGTTCTAAATAGTAATAGCGCATGATATTTTCTAGTTATACAAAAATTAGATTCAATTTGTGACACCAAAGTGTCAAATATCAAGAAAAAAGGATTTTTGTCACAAGTAGTAGAATACGAAAAATAAAGGACAAAACAAGTATTGGAGAGAGTTCTTGGGGTATGACCAAAATCTATGTTGACACAAACTAATGGGTACATGATTTTGATATAAATATTTGCAAGACAATGGTGACTAGGCTAAGCTTTAGTGTAAAGTAAAGAGAGTTCCCTCTCGGGAAACATACCCCATGTCAAATGGGTTGCTCTCGGACACCACTCGTCTAAACTAACCAGCCTACGCCTTTTCCACACCCTGACCATTCGATAGAGGTTGCTTGGATATGGGACTAGGGATCAACCTCTCGAGCTGAACCTCATGTTGACCCACTCCTTAGGCCATCAGTCTACTGGTCTTGGTTTCGCGACCTCCCTCTTGGGAAAGACGAAAATACATGGGTGGTTTTGTATTTGAAACTACAAACCCATTAAATTAAACCACAACATGTAGGTGAAATTAGAATTAAAATGCATATTATCCTATCAGCAAGCAAGACCCAACAGTAATATGAACATATATTTGCTAAATCACACCCCAAGAATGGGGGTTTTAGCCACACACAAAAAAATAATCAAATATACTTAAAGTTATACAGTAATCAAATGGGTATAATAGATTAAACCTTAAAAATAGCAAAGGAAGGTAAATGGAGAAGAACCACTTCCAAGTTTCGAAGGAGAACTTCTTTCTTCAAGCTTCCTAAAAACCCTCTCCAAACTTGAGATAAAACTTAAGAATAAAGTTTCTAAAATAAAATATTAAGTTTATATTTTTTTTCTCTAAGATTTTCTTCTAAACAATAAAATAGTTCAGTGTTTATAGACTTCAAATTTAGTGCTGGTGGTTCCATTCTTCATCTTCAGTCATGAATTGCCGAGCGATTCGGTGACTCGCCCTTTCTCTAGTTCGTCGCCGTTTGTGGCTTGCCTTAATATCCATGGATGCAGTATCGTTGGGTGGAATAACTCTTCTTCGTAGAATTATTCGTTAAAGCGTCGACTACTTCTTTTCATCGCCTTTTGATCCACCTCCTTCACGACTCACTTGCTGTAACAGAAAATGGAACTTTTTTACACGGTGTATCGCCAAGTGTGCTTGGCGATGCGTACTTTGAATCTTTAGCTCTTTTCATCCGTTTTGTCCCTAAGTTTTCATGATCCTACCAAATCCCCAAATACCTGAAACTTAGAAGTTTCTATCAGATGTTGAGATAACATACACAATTGAGAAAACTATTTGCATTAAATAAGGCCCTAGATAAGTCCAAATTGAGGACTCATCAAACCCAAAACAAAACAATTAGCATACCTGAGTGTGGTACCAATGTCATAGTTATGTTGGAACGTGGTATTGAATTATTTTATAGGCATTATTTCTTAAAATCATACCGCATGACCTGAAATAATAAAATAAATGTGTCAAAAGATGAAACTCAATTGATAAAAACATCACGACAACAAACAAAAATGTTACATAAAATGAGCTATGTACAAATATAATGACCCTAGTATGAAAAAGACACTACGGTATGAAGACATTCATAACCTAGACAAGAAACAAAAAAAAAGCAGAAGCATATTCATAGCCTGAGCAACAAACAATGAAAGAATGGAAGAACATTAACAACTTAGCAGACTGGATGTACAATACATATACATACGCACACATACATTAATTTATGTCTAAGACCCATTATGCAATAGGTAAAAAAACCCGATAAGATATACATCAGTATAACAATCAAAACCTCTTTGAGATATAAAAAAATCAAACCAATACAAACAGGCAGCAAGCTAGAGAAAGATACCAACATAAAGTTCATACATAGGAGGAGAAAATCAGTGCACAAAGTAGCTTTAGTAATTAGACCATTAATATACAACTATACCAACAAAGCCAATAGTTAAAAGTAACTACACTTCCCAGCAGCGGCGTCATTTTGATGCTTCAATATGTGTATCTTTTATATTTCTTG
Source organism: Solanum sitiens (assembly GCA_016801875.1). Lineage (NCBI taxonomy): Eukaryota > Viridiplantae > Streptophyta > Magnoliopsida > Solanales > Solanaceae > Solanum > Solanum sitiens. The sequence goes on along the minus strand of JABWTJ010000119.1, from coordinate 72,246 downwards.
ATCAATGACACTTACCTACAGTTTGAGTGTCTATGAATCAAAGCCAGTAAAGTAACCCAACCAAGGGTTGGGGTTGTATCCCAGGGGAGTGATAGTGAAAGTAGTAGTTACTTAGAATTTAGTTCTAAATATTGATAGCTGATGACTTTTTCTAGTTATACAAAAATTAGATTCAATTTGTGACACCAAAGTGTCATATATCAACAAAAAAAGATTTTTGTCACAAGTAGTAAAATACCAAAAATAAAGGACAAAACAAGTATTGGAGAGAGTTCTTGGGGCGTGGCCGCAATCTATGTTGACACAAAATAATGGATACATGATTTTGATATGAATATTTCAAGACAATGGTGACTAGGCTAAGCTTTAGGTTAAAGTAAGTTCCCTCTTGGGCAACATACCCCATATCAAATGGGTTCCTCTCGGACACCACTCGTCTAAACTAACTAGCCTACGCCTTTACCACACCATGATCATTCGATAGGGTGTGCTTGGATATGGTCCTAGGGCTCAGCCTCTCGGGCTGAACCTCATGTCGACCCACTCCTCAAGCCATCAGTCTACTGGTCTTGGTTTTGCGACCTCCATCTTGGGCAAGGCAAAAATACATTGGTAGTTTTGTATTTGCAACTACAAACCCATTAAATTAAACCACAATATGTAGATGAAATCATAATTAAAATGCATATAATCCTAGCAGTAAGAAAGACCCAACAGTAATATCAACAGATATTTGCTAAATCACACCCCAAGAATGGGTGGGGGGGGGGTTTAGCCACACATAAAGAAATAATCAAATATACTTAAAATGATAAAGTAATCAAGTGGGTATAATAGGTTAAACCTTAAAAATAGCAAAGGAAGGTAAATGGAGAAGAACCACTTCCAAGTTTTGGAAGGACTTGTTTTTTCAAGCTTCCTAAAAACCCTCTCCAAACTTGAGAGAAACCTTAAGAATAATGTTTCTAATATAAAATATTAAGTTCATATTTTTTACTCTCTAAGATTTTCTTCTAAACAATAAAACAGTTCAATGTTTATAGACTTCAGATTTGGTGCTGGTGGATCCATTCGCCATCTTCAGTTGTGCATCGCCGAGAGATTCGGCAACTCGCCCTTTCTTTAGTTCATCGCCGTTTGTGGCTTGCCTTAATATACATGGATATAGTATCGTTGGGTGGAAGAACTCTGCTTCGTGGAATTATTCGGTGAAACGTCGACTAATTCTTTTCGTTGGTTTTTGATCCACCACCTTCGCGACTCAGTTGTTGTAACAGAAAATAGAACTTTTTTACATGGCGTAGCACCAAGTGTGGCGATGCGTACTTTGAATCTTTAGCTTTTTTCATCCGTTTTGTGCCTAAGTATTCATGATCCTACCAAATCCCCAAATACCTGAAACATAGAAGTTTTTATCAGATATTGATATAAAATACACAATTGAGGACACTATTTGCATTAAATAAGGCCCTAGATGAGTCCAATTTGAAGACTCATCAAACCCAAACCAAAACAATTAGCATACCGGAACATGGTACCCAATCAAGAAGTGATTCATACATAAATTCATTCATCTATCTCATTTATAACAAGTGTGATCAATAATGCAACAATCATATACATAGAAGTATCATAATGAAGCATGAACATACATACATTACACAATCATAGAATCACAACCATCATCTACCTCGAATCCAAGTTTGAATCTGCTAAGGAGCTTGAATCTTCCCTTTTCGTATTCTTTCCGCTTGTTCTAGGTCTACAAATATATAATATACGCAAGGATCAACAAACAATATCTAATTACCTGTATTATAATCAATAATATCAACCCTAGGTCAACCGTTGATCTCATTGTAACAACCCTGAAAATGGATAAGAAAAGAAATGCTTAGTGTGTCAAGAATGCCTATGATTAGACCAGGGTTCACACGGATTGATGCGCGTAGAACCAGACCTCGGAACCCTTTCTACAACCAAGCCAACTAACTTGGGGAGTTAATTGAGCTTGGAAAGGTTGGGACCAACCATGTAGGGCTCTCGAATACGAAGATATACTCGAATGAGTCTTTACCGGACTTAAAGAGAGGAAAGCTTAAGTATTGAGGGTCTAGGGGTAAAATGGTCTTTTGCCAGGCTAAGGGTAATATCCTAATCACCCTAAATACATATGTAATTATTTAATTAATAAAGTGGAGGGGCAATTTGGGGAGAGAGCCGAAATTGAGCTCTTGAAGTGAAGTCTTGCTCCACCCGGGTTCGAACCTAGGTGGAAGCAATGATTTAACTTGTTTTTATTTAAATGGATAAATTAATTTAATTAATTAATAAATATTAGCTGATTTAAGCAAAAGAAAAATCAGATTTTTTATTTAAAGGTTTAACAAAGAGTCCTAGTTTGACTAATTCCCAAACTAAAACTCCTAATTTTAAGCCACTCTCTCTCACTATCTCTCTCTCTCACGTTTCACTATCTCTCTCACGTTTTTTCTCTGCCAAAACAAGTTCAAAAACAGAAAAATATTGAAGTTCTTCACACTTGAAGAACTCACACCAAAAATCTAAGAAAAACAACGTAAATCCATCACTTTAAGCAAAGGGGAGGAGTCTTCCGTCGATTGGTGTTGAAGTGTTGGACTTGAACGTGGTTTGGACAGGTTGGACAGCAGGTTGTGTATTATAAAAACGTCAAAAAGGTATGGGTTTTCTTCTCTCTTGGTCCCTTTCCCAAGAGACCCCTTAAGATTCAGTAAATTCTAATCCGAAAACTAGGATTGTTCCCGTTGCATGTCCCTGTCACTAGCTCCCAATGAATCGTAGGTTGGGTATGTTTGCTGGTAGTTTAAGTATGAAGATTGATATTCATGATAATGTGTTCATGATTATGTGTTTGGAATTGTAAGCATGTTAAGTTATGTCAACCGAAAGTATGTGAAAAATGATATGTTTTTATGGTTGAATTTTATGTGCGAATGTTTGTGTAAATCATGAGGTGTAAAAGTGGTGTAATGTTGCTGGATGTAATGGTAATTCTTGGCTGCATATAATTATAAAAAGATTACAATTAAAGATGCACCAAATGATCCACGAAATGCCTTAAGAATTAACTTATGAATGATGATAAAAAGAAGCTGAAAATAGTGAACAAATTTCGAGCGTTTGATAGGTTGGGTTCAGCCAAACAAAGTGGTACAAAATGCAATGAAAAATTAATGTAAAATAAGTGAAATCAGTAAGGATTGAATCCAAGACATCATTACATGAAAGCTACAAAAAAAATCAACAAAAGTTTAAGACAAAAATGGATTGGAAGAGACTAAATTTCCAGTCTGCTGGAAATTGTAGTCTCGGTCAATTTTTAAGAAAATGAGCTTCGTTTAAAATTTTTTTTTAAATGTGAGGTCATTGGGGATTGAACCCATTACCTCACTAAATGAAAATTTCATAAAAATTTCGTGGGAAAAATGCAAGGAAAAATAGATGTGGTGAGTGGGGATTGAACCCCCAACCTCTTGAATGGATGAGAGAGTTAGGAGAAAAATAAAGGAGAAAAATAAATGTGGAGAGTGGGGATTGAACCCCCAACCTCTTGAATGGATGAGAGAGTTAGGTGAAAAATAAAGGAGAAAATAAATGTGGAGAGTGGGGATTGAACCCACAACCTCTTGGATAGGTGAGAAAGTTAAGAGATAAATTAAAATAAAAATAATGATCTTGTGGGGGATTGAACCCACAACCTCCTTGACTTAAACGTAAAAGGAGAGGAGAAAAAGAAAGGAAATGTTATGGGGTTGATGGGAATCGAACTAGGGTCTCCCAAATCTGAAAAATGCAATTATCAAGTTTAGAATAAGATTAAGTGTTGTCCAAGGGATTCGAAATAGGGTTCCCTTGCCCAAACTTCCGTATTGATACATAAGTCATACGTGAATTAAATGTTCAAGAATAATGCCACCTAGTTAGATCAAAATCAAGATCTTGGCATATATACAAGATACATAAGTCTTGTACTACATAATCTTAGGAATGTAAGAATCACTTAACGAACTATGAATGAAGCCCCCTGGCTTGTATGTATAGACACATAAGTCTAACATACGTTCAAAAGTAAGTGAACCTAAGATGTATGAAATGAAATGATGAACCCTAGAAGGGTTAAGTATGAGTGTAAATACACTAAATGGCCAAGTGCATTGGCATATGATGAGATGAACAATGAAATGATGAAATGAACAATGAAATAATATAACCCTAGAAGGTTTAAGTAAGGGTGTAAAGCACACCAAATGGCCAAGTGTATTGGCATATGATGAAATGAACATTCACGTAATAAGAGGTGAATAACTATGAAAAGCAAAGATGCTAATGATGATGAATGTGGTGACAACATGATAAGAGGCTAATGTAAATTATGAGAGCAATCTCAAATGAGCCTAAGTAAATGTTACCAATACGTACTCACCTATGAGAGTGTAAGATAATGAAGAGACCAGTCACTATGAACACTCTAATGAGAGTATTGAGCTTAACACACTAAATACGAATGATGAGATGAGAAATCATCTAATGAGCTATGATGTCCTCATACTAGAAGCTAGCTTCCATGACGTATGAGATGAATGTAATGGAACTTTATACTGAGCACCGATAGACTAGCTATGAGCGGTGATGCCTTCTTTCGGGAAGGGCGGAGGTTCACGTAACTCTCATGAGATGAGACTGTCCGGCATGCCGGGTATGGGTCTCCTTATATCTCCTAGTCTTCGAACCTATATTGTCAATATAGGGATCTGGCGGGGTTAAATTCCCATGTACGCTAGCATGTTATTGGATCACTTTGGCCGGTGATTCCACCTCTTTTCGGTGTGGGGGAGACACTGGATTTCATGATGCTCACATGATCTATGTCGGTTAAAGTTAAAGTTCCCAATGAATGAATGAGGCCAGCCTCAAATGATGCACATAATGAAATGAATGATACCAAAGGTGTTAGGATAGGATAATCAAAAGGTGAGTTAGATTCAAGTAATGACATTAGGTCATTCTTGGTCATTGCACAACGAACCTAATGAAAGTCTTAGACTACATCCTAGGTATAACTGGTGGTTACACTGGACTATGAACAAAATGAAATGAAGTACGTATGAATGAATGAAGCAGACTCTGTGTTTGCTAATAAAGACTCCCTAGTTGAGGTCCCATATGTTGAGCCTTCATTTTTGGGATGTCTTAATGTCAAGTCCATGATTCCAAGGTCTCATGGCATACGAATGAATGATATGAAAGAAGTTATGTGCTACATGTAAAATGTACTGTATGCTATATGATATGTGCTATGTGTAAATGTTATGTGTTGTGTGCAAATGTGAAAGGTATGATTATGTATGTTATTCTCATGGCATAACTTTCCTCTTCCAAATTTGGAAAGCTCACTGACTTTCCTAATCCAAATTTGGAAAGATCATTTACTTTCCTAATCCAAATTAGGAAACTTTCCTAATCTCAATTTGGCAAGTCCACTGACTTGACTTCCAAAAATCATGTTGTTAGGAAAGAGCTATTCTTTCTCATGCATGTCCTTGGTGTGTGCTTGCATATACCAATACTTAGTACAAGTGTGTACTAACCCAATACAAACTCTACTATTTTAGGTGCAGGCACAGGTGGACGGTAGAGCTATAGGATCATCGCTGCAGTTATCCGGACGTTCAGCATTCATCCGGCTTTGGTAGGTCCTCATGCTTTCGAGGATGCTACTATTTTATGTTCTAGTTTAGTTTAGGAGTTGATCTAGTGGAGTATGTTCCACTAGCGTTTCTTTCTTATTTCTTTCAGACTATGTATTGGGCCATTTTGGCAATTATACAATTATGTTTAATGAACTATTCCTTTCATTTGTTTATCTCTTAATGTTTAGATGGTTGATGTTGAACGAATTACGAATATATTAGAAATGTTTAGTAAGTAATGTTTAGAAACAAAAAGTTTTAAATTTTCCTCTAAAATTAACCTATGTAAAGTAAGAATGACGTAAGTAGGCTTGTCTGCGACCTCTGAGAGGTCAACGACGCCGGTCTCGTCTGGGGTCTAGATTCCAGTTGTGACACTCATGTATCAAAAAGGGTTTTTCCCACCATAGTTTCCAATTCCAAACCCTCCCCCATTGTTAATAGGACAAGAAAATAGATTCCACGAATCGAAAAATTGATTTGGAAGGTGAAAAGATTATCTTTAGCCTCAAGAATGGTGAAAAACGGTCAAGAAGTCATACGGGGTCGTTCCTTAGTTTTCAAAGTCAAAAAGTGCAGAGTAAAGATGTTTTAGGGTTAATTTACGACTTTAAGTTGCGTTTGACCTGCCACAACAACACCTACCCGATATAGAGGCCCCGCCAGAGACACCAAATTTGGCATCAAAGTTGATTGCACGAAATAGTAAGCAATTTAATTAATTACAGACCACCATTCCACAACACACCTCTAACCAATGACACTCAGAAAATACCGTTTACTTTAAGATTGATTTCGGGAGTTCTACTCGCCCGAATTCAATTTTGTAATGTCATACACTTTACTTAACGTCTTATCTAACTACTCATGTAATCAAAATTATAAATGAATCAACCTATTTCTACCACATTTCCCTACACCTTAATGACTCCGAATTTATCCAAATCTAGACTAGGTTGAGAAAAGTGTTCTGGCCCCAATTCTTTTCTCATTGGTTTTCCCTAACGATGAAAATCAGGTCGTTACAAAGTGAAATATTACAAATGGGGTCTGAAAATGACATTATATATGTACACGTTATCCTTATAAGGTAAAGGTTGTTTCTGATAGACCCTTGATTTAAGTAAAGTGAACCCTTCTTAACAGATGCAAAGAATATCTCTCCTCTTTCTACTTTCCACTTGTAAGGTTATTATAGGAAACTCGAATTGAAAACATTAGCTAGCTAGAAATAGTGATCGGTTTGCTGAGGTGTATTAAACATTGAAAGTTGAATGGTTGAGCTAATGTCACACATGTTTGGACAATATAATATAGCATAGATAAACTGTAAAATGGGAAAATAAAAAAAAACATAATGTATTAGGATGTAACTGATAAGTAGTATTATATTAGTGCTGATCACCTTCGTTTGAATTTTATTATTAGAAAGAAACTTTTTAAAAAAACAAAAGGCTTCTAAAACATTAAATATATGTCTAATAGCTTGTATTAGATAGTACACCTGTGTTTTTTAGCTTATCATTCTATGCATACTAAGAAAAGTAGAAAAAACATTTAAGATAAGGATGATTAAAGTTCAACATGTATCAAGTAAATGTAATGAAGTCTTTGTTGATTTATGGAATCTAAAGAAACATTCAAGCATGCCTATAAAAAGGGAGAAAAGTGAAGTTGACTTTAAAAAGGGAATTGTGAAGTTTTCTACGAATGTCGAGTCTTTCCATCATCTCCTCATCGGTTATCAAAGTGGCCATTTTATTACGCGATTTAATCTCTACTGTAGGGAGATATCAATAACATCGGGGCAAACTCTTTCTTTTTCTTATGGGTGGACATTAGTTATTTGATATAATTGAAGCCATATTTTTCTATTGTATTCTCCAAACCATTTTTTGTATATTGTTTTATATGTAATTTTGAAATATTTGATTTATCTTCTACTAGTAAATGTCACCATATCATTATTAATGATTCTCTGTTTAAGGAAGTTTTTAGCTCTGAATATACCAGTGATACACCGTTCATGCGTGGAAATGTACAACCTGATCAGTTTGAAAGCTCGTTGGAAGATGCTAAAGTTTTTCTTGCTGAAACTGGGGCTGACGTCTCTAACTTTGGTCCCCTATAACTTTGTTTTGAGAATTGAATCTCACCCATATTGTGGCTACAACTATAGTTCCATGAAAGGGCTCTTTTAGCAAAATCTCCAACAGAGTTATATTTTGTTGTTGTAGTGTGCTGAAGAAGATCAATATAAAATGGGCTCTGTAGGTCCGCGAATACATGGCTCCTCCTGCTCCCGCAATTTTGGTCGATTAGTTATTAAAGCCATTCGTCTTTAGTTTGTATCCCGACTACGGCGGTACCCACCTCTGTTTGCACCGCCTACTTGTCTATAGTTGTATGCAAAGTTAGTGATTGTTTAGAGAATAGTTGGAGTTTCATTTGAACTCTTAATTTATTTAAACAAAGTCACTTAGATGAGGAGAAGAGTTGAGGTGAGGTGACGACATAAGACCAGATTAGTCGAGAGACTGACGCATTGCCTTCAAATAAAAATAAGAAGGCGTAACATCTAGATGAATTAACAACAATTGTACATATCTTTTATGATGGCTCTGTTTTTTATTTTCCATACAACTTCTTAACGACATAAATTTGTTTTGAAATTTTCTACTATGTTGTAACAATATCGGTGCCAGCTACCCTGTTTAAATGGTTTCTGCCGAGATATTGTTAATCTAGCTCGTCTATTATGCTAATTCATTCTATTTTTTTATATTATCTACCTAATGTTATTTTGTGTTTCTTTAAAATAGATTTTGGATCTTGGCTAATGTATCTCAATGTTTTCTAATAGATTTTTCTTATTTTTTGCAACTTCTGCTGATGTTTCCGTATATCACTTGACAAAGACTGATTTTTGTCAGACTTTTGTTCATACTTCAGTGAAGATGCACTAACTCGTTATTAGTAATTTGTTATTAATGTTTTACAAAACTTTGGATGTTATCCAAGTACTTTGGTTCAACGAATATATCAAAACTAACATCATGAGTGATTAACCAATTTATTGTAATTAATTGCACTATTATCTCCTACGCACTTTCACTATATGATCCTTCTTGTATCCATATAGTTTAGTAATTATTTTTATATTTGTTGATGAATATAGATTCTTGTGATATTAATGGCTCTCTGATCAAAGGTGGTCGGTTAGAGACCACAATTATTGGTCGTCTCTAATTGTCAAACTAGGACCAAAGTTGCTGCTCGTCTTTAAAGCTATTTTAGGACCAAATTGTTGGTCATCTTTAAAAATACTCTAGTACCATTTTTTTAAGGTCGTTATAGATGTTCTAGGAACAAATTTTTGATAGTCTCTAATGCTTTTTTAGGACGAGGTCACACTTGTCTCTAAAACTCTATTAGGACCACATTGCGTTGAGTCACAAAAGAATATTAACGACATGAATACCAATGATATAAGAGGTCTAATTGAGACCAGGTATTTGGTCCCTAAAATGATCTCACGACAAGATATTTGGCCCGTCGGAAACCATTTAGGGAGGAGTTTACTTACCAATAGCGACTGTACTTTCTAGGACGAGTGACAACCAGGTTTTTCTGGTCTTAGTTGTGAATTTGAGACCAGATTTTAACTTTCAGGGACTAGAATTCCCTTCCTTATAGACTTTTTTTCTTGTACTGTTTGTTGTTTAGTGTCTGCTGAAGAAGATCAATATAAATTGGGCTCTGTAGGTCTGCGAATAGATGGTTGAATGTTTTGAAGATACGAACTCCAGTGCAAGCTTACCCTAGGACTACTTATCTCTAGAATTATTGTCGATTCTCTTGTGGATCTCTCTAACTACACATGCCTACATTTATTGATGCTACATATGATACTCGATCTTTTTCGATCATGAATTATGTGTTTATTAATCAAAAATGGTATTAGAAGGAGTCTGTCCAATTTAGGGTTGATACACCCCGGGCTACTAGAATCTTTGCTGACTCTGCAGCATTGCTCCTCAAGGAGGCTGAACACATTAAGGTACGGCTTAATGGTCTTGAATTCCATATGCAGGTTTTACAAGATGCCCTTGGAAAATTGTTGCAACTCAATAAGGTCTCCAGTATCGATATTGGAAAGCTTCAGCTTGAGATGGGAAGACTTAAGAAGGATGCCTCTCATTCTGTTAACATTATTCTGAAAGAAGTCAACTCCATCAAAACTGGAGATGACTCTACTAACAATCAACTGGATGTCACTATGAAAACTTCATATTGATCTTTCTCTATGACGGTTGAGAAATCTATTTCCACTTTTTGGACGAACATGGTCAACACTCTGACGTATTTTCTCGTGAAACATTAATATTATGACCTCGTTTGCTTTTGTTTAAGACACTTAGTTTTGTGGAGATCTTTCTCCTTATCTTTTGGATTGTTTATTTGGGGCTTCTGACCCCATACTCTTTGTCTGTTTAGTTTTTCCTTCTTTCTCTATCTCGCTTGCTGTTGTATTGTCCTTTTTGATTGTGTAAAAGGGGGAGTATCTATACATAGGCATACAGAAAGGGGAGCACTAAGACAGAGGGAGCACTCAAGTGACAATTTATCCAAGAACAATCGAACAGGGAAGTCGCCTTACACTTTCATTAATTATAGTTGTCAATATCAAAAAGAGGGAGATTGTTAACTTGTTATATCATGATTAATGACAAATAGAAGGAATTAATAAAGAATAATACGATCAGCATGAAGTCATGACAACATTACAAAAAAAAACACAAAGCCAAGGATCAAACAAAACAGAATCCAGTCTGGATTTACTAAGCAACCATAAAAGGAAAGATATCTTCAATCACGCAAAATAAACGGCTAAAAAAGGAAAGTATATTAGCATATCAATCAACCACGACTTATGGAAAAGACTAACAAATAACAAAATTCAAGGAAGATAAGACAATATCTCAGGAGATCATCCAATAAATAAAGGAATTGATTTAATCATGTACACATCAGATATGTTCATGATTCAACAAATCAATTCAACAAAATCAAGGGAGCATCCCAGGATCCTTGATTTACAACTCCCTGGTTGTTCGAATAGAGCATCACCTCTCACGGCTATTTAAACCTCTCTCTGTCTTAGATGAAAAGTAAGCAACTTCTCTTGATCTTATATTGCGATCGTGTTTTATCTTTCATCAAGCTTTGTAATCACGTGAGTGAACACAGTTGAAAATAAAAGTGATAGAACAATTTTGAGTGTAGGTTTACCAGTAGAGGGAGTGTCAAGATAGAATTCTGACTTGCATATCAGACAGGACCAAGTTAAGGAAACTTTGTACTTCTCAAGGCTAACTTCAAACGCTCTAAAGGAAACCCTTGAAACCTAATGGGACTGGACTAGGCACCAAAACAGTGACCCAAACCAGTATAAACATCCTGTGTTATTTATTTTCTACAAGATATTTTTACTGTTTCTTCATTCTACTAACTTGCACGTGAGTCGACTGACCATTACAGGTAGCCGACTAAAAAATAATTTAATTCACCCCCCCCCCCCTTGTACATAACATAGTTCAACAGGTATGTCGAGTGTTTCCATCATTTCCTCTTTTGTTCTCAAAGTTTCCATTTTATTACGTGAAATAATCTCTACTGCAGGGAGATATCAATTAGATTGGTGCAAATCTTCTATGAGGTAAGTTGTGTATTGAACAGTGTCCAAAAATGTCACGACCCAAAATCACAAGTCGTGATGGCACCTATGTTCCCAATCGATAGGTAAGCCAACCCAATATTTTTATATTCAATTCAATATTTTAAGTAGAAAATAAGCGAAAAACATAATATCCAATCACTAAGTCATTTACAAGTATGAAATGCGGAAACCCAAATTACTACCCCAAGATTTAGTGTCATAAGTACAAGAGCTTCTACAATAGGATACAATTCCAAACTAATATAAAAATCTAAACATAAGAAATATCCTATCAGAATAACAAAATAACCTAATAAATAGAGGTAGATTGAAGGTGTGGGCCGCAGAATATCCCAAGCAGCGCACCACAACTCCAAGATAATACAAATTCATATTCAAGCTCCAAGAACGTGCCCGAATTTTGAAATTCAATCTGCACCACAAAAGAGTGCAACAAGTGTAGTATGAGTACGAAACCACGTGTACCCAGTATATCTCATTGACCGACAACGAAGAAGTAGTGACGGGAGTTTATATAAGAAAAATCAATTCTTTAATTATACAAGTCTATATTACACTTACCAGTCAAGTTTCATCAAATAGAGGTAATCAAACATCAAGTAACTTCCAACCACCAAATAAAACACGTAATTATCAAGAATGAAGGATGTCATGAGATGCAATGCAATATGACACAATGAAATGATATGCCACAGAATACCCAATACTCTATCAACCGTATATACACGATACTCCTCGGAAAAACATCGAGAGTTCATGACCCATGGGGGACTCGCGAGGTCCATATACCGACACGGACGATCTCCACGTGTCTGTGCGGACGATCTCAACGCACTATCATAAAATCAAATAATCCGCAGCACGGACGATCTCCACGTGCCCAACTTATAATCATAACCAATCACTCGCACGGACGATCTCCACGTGCCCAAATTATAATCATAACTCAATCTCAACACGGACGATCTTCACGTGTTAGACCTTTACTCATACTCAATCTCATGTCAATGCATGTGCACAATATGATATTAATCAAGGGGATGATACAACATCTCAATAAATCAAATGTCACTATGACATATAATCACTTCAATCTTCACAATTATACGAGTTCAATAAGGAACACATCTACACACAATAAATCAAGTCATTAAATACTTCAGCTAATGCACATATGCTTTGGCATTCTCAAATTACAATATATCATATAATAGTAACAGATTTTCCCTTTTATAACATTGGTACTCGTACCAATGCCCGTCACACCATTGGTACGAGACCCCATCTTTCGCCCTTACCCATTGTCTATTCCATTTTAATCTTTAATTAGAAAACATCCCTCAACGAAGTCTAAAAGTCTTAACATACCTCGAATGCCGAACACGTGTCACGAATCCTCAGGATTTCACCTTTCCCTTTTCGTAAAGCATCAGAACGTTCCAATCTATGAAGTATGTAATATTCGTAAGTAAATGAATCTAGAGACATCCATAGAGCTATACCTCTGTTCCCAATCCCAAAACTCATTCAAACTTCACGAATGTTACCATCTTATTCACCTTTAAATTGACACCTTTAAAATATATTATCAACTTATTTCTGATGGACACTCTTAGACTAATTAACCGCTGGTGGTAAAAAATGTGACTCCACCAAAATATTTCAAGACACAAAAATGTTACAAATTTAACTAAGTGATATAGTGATTATGAAACAAGGCAACAAACAACATTTGCACTATCCATCCCGCAACATCATACATCAACTCATCTATCAATAATTTACATGATTGGTTAACCCTATAGTTGATCATCATTAACTCAAAATGATAGATAAATCTCATCCAACCTAATGACACCAAAACTAACACACATGGTATATAATTAAATTCATAAAATTTGGTGCAATCTAATATGTCAAGTTTCATATTCTTAAATTTTAAACCTAGAGTGAAACCTCAATTCCACTAAATAGTATGCTTCATATAATTTATGCTTAATAATTAATAGTGACTAGAATAGCAACAGAAACCAAACAATTATCTAATGAAAGCTCAAAGATTTCACAACTACTGTACTACAGTTCCTTTTTTAAAATCTATATCATCAATTAAAATAATGAATCAATCATTATAGTCTCTCCAAATTAACAATCAACTTAAACTTTACAAAGAATTCATCACGTGGTATAGTGTAAAACTTTTCAAAATTTTCTTCCTTTAATTTTATTTATTTATTTATTTTTCTGCCGATTCATACTAACACTAATCTATATCCATTAATGATTAATCACAGCCGTAATCTTTCTAGCATTAATTCCTTGGAAATAATAATTTATTGCGTATTTTTAACTCGTAAACCAAACAAAATTCCTAACCATAAAAGACATACATGAACGACAATATCAACTTTAAGTTTTTTTTTTTTTTTTACCTGGCAACTTCCTTGCTGGTTTTGTTGAAGCGATGTTTTTCCACATCGTGTGCAAATAGAAGTCTTAGTGGGTTGTGGTGTGATAAAGAATTATTAACCCTCAATTATTCTTAATTCATCTCTTTACATGGGCCAAATTACTTGGATATTAAATGAATATGGACTTAGCCCACTAACTATTAACTAATTTACTTTATTTAATAAATAATCGCTAATTAAATAATCGTAGTTATTAAATAGTTCAAGATTTTCAAGAAAAAGTAGTCATGCCTCTCAAAATGACCTAGCGGGTTGTTACATCATCTACCACTAAAAAAAATGTTCGTCCTCGAACAGTAGAATAAATAAAAGCAATTTAACCCTTAAACAATTAGGGATATAGGATTCACATGTCCGACTCATACTCCCAAGTAGCCTCTTCTACCCTTCCTTTGAACTTTTACTAAAATAACTTCTTTCGACCTCAACTTTCGAACCTAACTATCCAAGAGGGTTATCCGCTCCTTCTCAAAAGTCAAATTATTATTAACTAACATGAATCTCATTGAATCACACAAGCTCCATCCTAATGATACTTCTTTAACATCACTTATGAAATATAGGGTGAACGTTAGAAGTGACAAATCCAACTCATAAGTCAACTAGTCAACACGTTGAACAACCTCAAAAGGAAAAATATATCTTGAGTTCAACTTCTCCTTCTTTTCGAATATCTTCAAACACTTCAGGAGTGAAACCTTCAACAAAATATGTTCTCACTTCCATTCAAATATGGACATCCTATGAGTCACACTCCAAATTTTGGTGTAGTACTTCAGTTGTTTGCAATTCAAATATCAAGATATGAAATATACTACATTCATCTTCATATGACACCATCAATAATTTTTCTTTAAGTTATGATACATCCTAGTATCCCTCGAATGAATAGACTACCTCAAACTAAGAACCTACTACATGATCAGTCCAATCAGATCACCTATCTGAGGAATACAATACAATAATTTATCCTAAAAAATGTATTACCATAACGAATCGTCTCCTAATTGTCTTCATCTTGTATCACCCTTTCCCAAATCTTACGCAAATTTACATCATCGAACTGTTGAGCTACAATATGCTTCAATTAGAACGATAATTATATATAAGTTAACTCCCTACAAAATTTTAAAATATCAAGTTTCATAAAGTTATCAAATAAGTTCGGGTCATTCATAGTCAAAAGAAGCTTTCTCACCTATAACAGATCTAGACTATTCGTACCTATCACATTTCGTCTTAAGACATTTTCTATCAATCCTTACACCGATTTAAAGGATAGTCATTCCATAATCCTTAAGCAACTCTACCCGTCTTAGTTGTCTCAAATTTAGATTTCTATAGTTGAATATGTATTGGAGACCACAATGGCCCTTGGACACCTCACAATGCACACCATAAGTAATGTCTTCAATTTTTTTTTTCATGAACCTTCATAACCTTAAACATAAACTATCATATTCTCCTTCTACAACAATACCCAAGCAATATCAATCCAAAGTATCTTAATATACAGTAAAATCATGTCCCTACTCTGGTAAAGTCAACGTAGTAGTAAATAAGGTCTTAAGCTTTAGGAAGCTCACTGTCACTTATTTCTAAGTAAATCTAGTCAATATGGCTGCAATGAATGAGAACATCACCGATAATAACCAACAAAGCCTATGAACTATAAATATTGTAACCATAGTAGGTCTAACCCAATTCCGAACTCGTAATCCACCATAAACCCTTCCATTAACACTGTATGTTCCAAATATGTCACCAAACTAACCAAAAATCATACTTAAAAATTTTCATACATCTTAATCTTCTTTAAATTTTAAAGGACAATCCTCAAATAATATCAATGATCCTCTGTACTATAGGAATATACTACTATATATTATCAAAGTTATTGTGGTATTTAATTCTAATTATTTAGAAAAGAATGTCCCTAACAATGTTTTGTTATATTAGAACCACTGATTAGCAAATCCATAATTGTTATACTCATAACACTAGATGGTAATATTTATTTATATTGATAATTATGAATTTGATTTTACTTACATGTTTTCTTATTCAATAGTTTTGATCTTGTTATATAAAAAAAATATTATTACTATAAGAATTTAAATAGTTTAAATTTATAATTCTAAAGTATTTCAACTACTAAATTTAAATGAAAAGCTTGGAACATTTAGAAAGAGATTTACTACACTAGCTTTTAGTTTCACCATACAAAAACAATGTTGATTTCACTATATTTGATCTAACAAATTTTCTTGCTCAACCTGTCTTGTTACTGGTATTTCAATTTCACGGGAGCATCCTGAACGATAGAAATAGGTCAATTGTCCAACTCTACGTCAATTCTAAGTTCAATATCACGATAAGTTGAATCATGTTCAAGAACTCCTTTATCACTAGAACCGATTCTAAAAGAGAATTACCGACACTAGTATCACATACATAAGTCTAATACTTGATGCATCACCTTATCTTTTTACTAGATGAGACTTCACAGTTGAAGAAATCCTTCTTGAATAAGTATTGGAGTTTTCTCCCACTTCATCTTAGGAATACTTGGGGGAAAAAATTAGGTAATTACCTAGGCATAATAGTCTGAAAATGCATGATATGAAGAGATTTAATTTAAATCCAACAAAAGTAAGTTTGTAGACATGTCATGTACTATCAAGTCAATAACATAAGATCGATCTAATCGATCTACCACTAAGAACCATCTACGGGTGTAGAAATATGTATAGACATAAAAGAAGAGTCAGAAAACATGTTTCAATCCAAAATGAGGTACTTACTCGTAAAATGAAGTAGATCCAAACTTGTAATGAAGTGGTAGTCAATCGAGAGCATATTGTATGATACTTTGAACAACCTTGGCTACCCCAATGCAGTTAATTATTTACTAATGTAATGTTTTCAATCATCACTTATTGGTCTATGATTTATATATCGATTCATATCATATATCTTCGTAAAAGAATCCCTTTCAACACCCTTTAACTAAAGAATCATATTTTTTTCCCCAATTAATAACATTGATTCTCAATTCAATATTTGAAAGGATCCCCGCAATATGATCTTACCACTATTTATCATTACCCACTATTTAAATGTTCTTGCTAACTAATATTCAATTTAGCCTTTTATAATATCTTAATGTACTAGACTTACCCACCTTGTTACTTTTTTTGAATGAATATGAATATGGTCATCGTGACATCTAACTTAAACTATTCAATTTTCGACAGTATAACTCTACTCCAAAAGATAAAAAGTAAGTTTGTTATATAAATATTTATAACAAGTCTTACGCTCTCACGCGTCATTAGAAGTGATCACATTATATTTTTTTTTGTCTTTGCCCTAATTCAACTTCTCCTCACAGACTTACCATAATCATTATCCTTTATTCGATCAATTGATCTTTCTACTCTTAGATTTTTCTTCAATATATCAACATTATACAATTTCATTACTAAATTATTCGCTTATGGTAAATACGAGTCATATAACTTTCTTAATAAATTCAAATAATTCAAACATCCTTGTCTATATCACATCTCAAGCAAACACCTTTTACTAATTCCAACCTCGTCATTCATTCTTTAAAATCACAACGCTCCTTAACAAGTTATTTGCAAACCACACAACATTCATACTATACCTCATAACACCATCCTCTATAACTGAGGTCGAATTAAAAAATGTCTCCTTACCATTGGTGAGAGAAGGAAACAAAGAAATTTTGACCTTAAGACGAATCACACGCACGAAAAGGAAGAATAGAATGAAGTTTCCTAAAATCCTATAGCCTCTTGAAGATAAGTAACGGACGTCTCCGCACCGATCCGAAAGACTCTATAAGACTTAGCTCTTGTACTCGTGAGACCGATGAACCTAGGGCTCTGATACCAAATTGTCACGACCCAAAATCACAAGTCGTGATGGCACCTATGTTCCCAATCGATAGGTAAGCCAACCCAATATTTTTATCGATTCAATTCAATATTTTAAGTAGAAAATAAGCGAAAAATATAATATCCAATCACTAAGTCATTTACAAGTATGAAATGCGGAAACCCAAATTACTACCCCAAGATTTAGTGTCATAAGTACAAGAGCTTCTACAATAGGATACAATTCCAAACTAATATAAAAATCTAAACATAAGAAATATCCTATCAGAATAACAAAATAACCTAATAAATAGAGGTAGATTGAAGGTGTGGGCCGCAGAATATCCCAAGCAGCGCACCACAACTCCAAGATAATACAAATTCATATTCAAGCTCCAAGAACGTGCCCGAATTTTGAAATTCAATCTGCACCACAAAAGAGTGCAACAAGTGTAGTATGAGTACGAAACCACGTGTACCCAGTATATCTCATTGACCGACAACGAAGAATTAGTGACGGGAGTTTATATAAGAAAAATCAATTCTTTAATTATACAAGTCTATATTACACTTACCAGTCAAGTTTCATCAAATAGAGGTAATCAAACATCAAGTAACTTCCAACCACCAAATAAAACACGTAATTATCAAGAATGAAGGATGTCATGAGATGCAATGCATTATGACACAATGAAATGATATGCCACAGAATACCCAATACTCTCTCAACCGTATATACATGATACTCCTCGGAAAAACATCGAGAGTTCATGACCCATGGGGGACTCGCGAGGTCCATATATCGACACGGACGATCTCCACGTGTCTGTACGGACGATCTCAACGCACTATCATAAAATCAAATAATCCCCAGCACGGACGATCTCCACGTGCCCAACTTATAATCATAACCAATCACTCGCACGGACGATCTCCACGTGCCCAAATTATAATCATAACTCAATCTCAACACGGACGATCTTCACGTGTTAGACCTTTACTCATACTCAATCTCATGTCAATGCATGTGCACAATATGATATTAATCAAGGGGATGATACAACATCTCAATAAATCAAATGTCACTATGACATATAATCACTTCAATCTTCACAATTATACGAGTTCAATAAGGAACACATCTACACACAACAAATCAAGTCACTAAATACTTCAGCTAATGCACATATGCTTTGGCATTCTCAAATTACAATATATCATATAATAGTAATAGATTTTCCCTTTTATAACATTGGTACTCGTACCAATGCCCGTCACACCATTGGTACGAGACCCCATCTTTCGCCCTTACCCATTGTCTATTCCATTTTAATCTTTAATTAGAAAACATCCCTCAACGAAGTCTAAAAGTCTTAACATACCTCGAATGCTGAACACGTGTCACGAATCCTCAGGATTTCACCTTTCCCTTTTCGTAAAGCATCAGAACGTTCCAATCTATCAAGTATGTAATATTCGTAAGTAAATGAATCTAGAGACATCCGTAGAGCTATACCTCTGTTCCCAATCCCAAAACTCATTCAAACTTCACGAATGTTACCATCTTATTCACCTTTAAATTGACACCTTTAAAATATATTATCAACTTATTTGTGATGGACACTCTTAGACTAATTAACCGCTGGTGGTAACAAATGTGACTCCACCAAAATATTTCAAGACACAAAAATGTTACAAATTTAACTAAGTGATATAGTGAATATGAAACAAGGCAACAAACAACATTTGCACTATCCATCCCGCAACATCATACATCAACTCATCTATCAATAATTTACATGATTGGTTAACCCTATAGTTGATCATCATTAACTCAAAATGATAGATAAATCTCATCCAACCTAATGACACCAAAACTAACACACATGGTATATAATTAAATTCATAAAATTTGGTGCAATCTAATATGTCAAGTTTCATATTCTTAAATTTTAAACCTAGAGTGAAACCTCAATTCCACTAAATAGTATGCTTCATATAATTTATGCTTAATAATTAATAGTGACTAGAATAGCAACAGAAACCAAACAATTATCTAATGAAAGCTCAAAGATTTCACAACTACTGTACTACAGTTCCTTTTTTAAAATCTATATCATCAATTAAAATAATGAATCAATCATTATTAGTTTCTCCAAATTAACAATCAACTTAAACTTTACAAAGAATTCATCACGTGGTATAGTGTAAAAATTTTCAAAATTTTCTTCCTTTAATTTTATTTATTTATTTATTTTTCAGCCGATTCATACTTACACTAATCTATATCCATTAATGATTAATCACAGCCGTAATCTTGCTAGCATTAATTCCTTGGAAATAATAATTTATTGCGTATTTTTAACTCGTAAACCAAACAAAATTCCTAACCATAAAAGACATACATGAACGACAATATCAACTTTATTTTTTTCTTTTACCTGGCAACTTCCTTGCTGGTTTTGTTGAAGCGATGTTTTTCCTCATCGTGTGCAAATATAAGTCTTAGTGGGTTGTGGTGTGATAAAGAATTATTAACCCTCAATTATTCTTAATTCATCTCTTTACATGGGCCAAATTACTTGGATATTAAATGAATATGGACTTAGCCCACTAACTATTAACTAATTTACTTTATTTAATAAATAATCGCTAATTAAATAATCGTAGTTATTAAATAGTTCAAGATTTTGAAGAAAAAGTAGTCATGCCTCTCAAAATGACCTAGCGGGTTGTTACAAAAAATCTGCATGGTTGCATGTGATTTAGTTTCTTTTTTTCATTTATTTTCCCTCTTTTATGCTAGGAGAAGAGGCTTAGGGATATCTGGTGTAATTAAAGTGGACACAATACCATTCTGATACTTCAGACGTCCACTATTTTTTTGTGGATGATGATGAGCTCTTTCTTTTTCTTGTGGGTGGAGATTACTTATTTGATGTTATTGAAGCCATTGTTTTCTGTTGTATTCTAGAAACCTTTTCTTGTATATTGCTTTATATGTAATTTAGAAATATTTGATTTGTCTTATGCTAGTAAATGTCCGCATTTTATAATAAGACGAGGGGTTCCCAAGTTATTTAACTTTTCTTTTATATTTTTAAAGTAACAGTTAACATATCTACTACTGTAAATATCTCTTATAAGTTTAGTGTATTGGCATATACTTATAAAAGAATCAAGTATCTCAATTTTTTTACTAATGAACTTTTATTCCATAAGTAAAACTTATGAATTTCTAACCTATTATCAACAATTTTTGAAAAATCAATATTTATTTACCAACACATTTTCTCTATGTTACTAAAATTTCGAACGGATTACGAATGTAGATTTTTTGTTATTGAATTTTTAACTGATTACTTACAAATTTTAAAATATAAACAACCAAATTTACTAACCTATTTGCTATCCGTTAGTGAAGATAATAACCGGATACCAACCATGTTTTTGTTGGTAAATTTGCCAACGAAAATGTTAGAGACAAGTTTCATAAATTACCAACAAAATCTTCTGGTGGTTACCAACTAATTTTTGGTAAGTATGTTTACCAACAATTATAATTTGTTGGCAAAACTTACCGACAAACCTTTTAGCAAAACTATGATTTTCGTTAGTAACCGTTAAGTAACTCGATTTACCAATCGATTTGGTAGATTTACCAACATATATTTTTGTTGATAATTATGCCTTATTTTGTATTGTGAGTCACAATAGAAATTCATAAGCTGGAAATCATAGAGTTGCCTCAATCTAAGATTACCTGATACGGGTGTTGAAAGGAAGTTGCATATAGTAAAAAACTAATAAAGTCATAGGTAGGTTGATCAAAACACACTTCGAATAAGGTAAAACAAACAAGAAAAGAAAAAGCCCAGATCATCCGTGTTTTATAAGTCATGGAAGAAATTGTTGAGATTAACTATTATTATCATTCAAATTTGTCCAAATATTATTTTTATTTTTCTAATTCAAAAGAACTGTTCACACATTACCTATTCAAATTATAACAGTCCAAAAAAAATCAAACTTTAATTTTTTGTTAGTTTCTTTTTTTGTTCCTTTATACACACTAAATAAAGAATCAAGAAACCAAGATACTTTTTGTTGTGTTTTTCTTGCTATTGATATGATTTTTTAAAAATATTATATGGTTTGCATGCAAATAATGGAATGTATATATTTACAATTAAGGAAAACAATATTTGGTTTGGTTTCCTTTTTATTAATTTTTTTGCAATGTATAAAAGAAATATGACTTATTTTGATAAACGGCAAGCTAGGATGAAGAGTATTTTGACCCGTAAAATTTACAAAAAGCTATGCAAAGATGTCACAATTATTGAAGAATGTTGTCATGGATGTGAAAAAAATTAAATCATTTTAATTAACTTCATTTTTGGGGGTTTATTTTTTTTTATTTTAAGGATGATGATAAATAATTTTTCTTGTGATTTCATGATCTTGGAGTTTAGATTTTCTTTGTTACGTTCTTTTCTTTGTTTTTTGATTGCTCATCAAGGAGGAGTTATCGAAATATTTTGTCAATCTCTGTCGTCTGCGGTCGGTATCTTCAAACTTACATTGTGAGAATACTGATGAAGGTGTTTTTTATAATTTTTGGGTTTCCTTTTCCTATAAAGAAAACGGTGATTTTTTTAAATAAGTTGTTGTAATTTCACATTCTAGAATTTTGATTTTCTTTTTCGTTCTTTCCAAAAAAAAATTAAAATATTAATTAGAATGTAACTTTCGAGGGGGGGGTCATTAATATTTTCGATTCAACATTTTATTTATTTTGTATGTCATTCTTGTATGATTGTTGACACTAAATTTTGACCTTTAACTATTTCAAAAATGTTATACGATTAAATACATATTTTTTAAAATATATTTTGAGTTTTAAATGTTAGTCGATTTTGTCCAAAAATATATATTTTAGTATGCATACTTTATAAAATTATTATTAAAATATTTTAGAGTTATTAATAAATTTTGAAATAATTATTTTACTAAAATGTTTAAAAATTTAAGTGAGTTTAATTATATAAAAAAGCATTATAATATATATAGTATTTTAATTGGATATCCTCTCTTCAATTTTCCCCAAAATCATTTAAATCTTAGCTTATTGTATTCTAATTTATTTCAATTATAGTCTATTCAATTTCAAGTGTATTTCAATTATATCCACTCTTCTGTTCCAATTCTAGCAAATTTTTATTGCAATTTTGGCCATTAAAATCCAATTCAATGTGATTTTGATATTTCATCTTATAATCTGGAGCATCCATCTTTTGATATTGAATCCCATCTCCTCATCTCTTTAACAATTAACTGTTCAGATTCACCCATCCTTTCTTTCCTTTTTGATATCAAAAGACCTAAACCCTGACTATTCCATTTTTCTAATCTTCCTCGCCTCCCTCTCTAGCCCCCGTATCTACCACCTTTTCTCTCCCCCGATGACTCTCTCTCTCTCCCCCTTGCCTCTTCTCCTCTATCCTCCCTTGTCTGTCTTTCCGGCAATGGACAGCAGCCAGACGAGGAAAACAGCAGCTACGGCGAGTCCAGCAGCCGCTGGCTGCCACTGTTTCTCTCCTCTCCTTTCTCTGGTGTAGCAAACGAAATAAACCGGACATACAAGCAATGAAACAGCAGAAACCAAGCAACTCCGATGATGGCAGCAGTGCCAAAAGATCCAGCGGGAGGAAACTACGCAACTAGCCGGCGAAACGTAAACAACAACAGCAACAGCCATCTCCCGCACAAAATCAGCTGCCAGCCAAGGAAGAACAGCAGTGACCAGAAAACCTCCGGACTGCGTGCTCAGGCAAAGCCAGCAACCAAATGATGCCAGCAGCGGCGCCCAGTCGCCTGCCTCCTCTCCCCTCTCTCATTTCCGGACAATAGCTCCGAACCAGTGAACAAGGAGAACTAAGGAAAAGCTTTTGAATGTTTCAAACTAGTCAAAAGACGGATATTTAATCGATCCGTCTGCGTACATTTCTTTTAAAATCATTATCTCATCTTAGATATTCTATTATTTTTCTTATATGCAATGTGATGAAAGTTCGATGCATGTTTGGAGTAGAAGTACTCTTAGTCCTAAAATTGAACTACTAGTTTTAACTTTGAGATTTTAGAAATTGTTTATGTGTGATAGAAAGTTGAAATATAGTGTCCTTCGTGTGCTTGCTGGTCTTTATCGCTTAGCTCATTGTATGCGTCACAAGAATATATTGTGGATGTTTTCTCTTATATTTTTAACAATACCTTGATCGTCGATTCTTGGTTAAAGTTCATAAGTTTGATTATGAAATCACTGATTATCTTGATGAGATGTACCTATTGTTTATTACCTCCAAACTTAATTTAATCCCTTTAATTGATGCAATTTTACTTGTAGTAGTGGTAATAATTTTGTAGGATAATTTGGATTGCTACTTCAGTTTAGATTGATCCTCGGCATATTTCCATTTCTTGTTTGTGAATATATTATATTAAGAATGTGTAAATACTTCTTGACTTGGGTTTTCTTCCTTTAATATTATTATTATATCCTTGCTTGAAATTGATTAATTGATACTAAGGTGATTTTTATGGTATTGTGCTAATCCGGACAGATTTTGTGTCTCTTGTTAAGGTAAATTTTTCTTATTATATTATTTATTGATGTTAGTTGATCATAATTTCCTTCATTGAAGTTGAATTGATTCTCACTTGTTATATTTTAGTAAAACTATATTTGATTGAGCCTAAAATAATTTTAAATAATATTAGTTATTTGGTTTTTTCTTTGAATAAGGTAAATAATATGTGATTGATCCTAAGTAATTTCTTGCTATATAATACATGCCTCTTCTCCACTATATAAAGAGATGCCCTTATTCTAATTAGGATAGGCTTTAACAATCAGAAAAAGACTTAGGGGTTACACTTAGCAATTATCAAAAAATCTGTCCACTCTAGAAAAAGAATTATAACAAAAGTCTTGTGAACTCTACGAGGGCTCTCAAATAGGTTCTGCTGTGTTATGGTAAAATAGTTGATTGAGTTTGTCTTCATTGCTGATAAATATTTCTGCTTTAACTGGTTAGTTGTTCCTCTATTAGTTTAAATTTCATCTTGCATTATTACGTCGAATGTTGTTGTGTGTTAGAATGAATAAAAGGAAGCACTCGAGTTAGTTTGCGCTCTTCCTATCTCTATGTGAGATAATGTCTATGGTTATTCTCTATTTGTTTTGATCTCTTATGTGTGTGTGTGAATTTTATGTTATGATTATTTTGCGATTATATGTGTGTGTTACATTATCCCTTCTAGCATGTTATGAACTTAGAGTTCAAAATGTAGAAGAGAATTTCTAACGGAGCTATATTGTTTATTTTAATATTGTATAGTTTGCTCATTTGTTCTTTACTTTGACTTGTTTTATGTGTATAACTCTAACTCTCTATTATATATGAAATATTTGGGAATCGTTCAAGGGGAAGGGGAAATTACGCGCTAATTGTTTCTCATTTATTTTATTAGGTGTGATTGCTATAAAATCTTCCTATGTATAAATTACTTGAAGAATGCAAAAATATTATAATATCTCTTAAATAATCCTCTAAAATCAACCATTGATTTGTATTTGTCTTATGTAATATCGGTGTAATTAATTTTCCCTATATGAGAAAAATGTAGTAAATATTTATTTATAAATAATATTTGATTCCATGCATATACGATCTAATGTTGCATAAATTTTGACTCTTTGTTCGAGCCTCCCGTTGGTTACGCCCTTTAAGTGTCGGAATCTGCCTGTATGTTACTCTGTTTAGAGATCTTGTTTAGGATGGAACAATTAATTGTGGTAACTCATTTTAGGGCATATTTTGGGATATAAAAATCAGCATATAGTCTTTAATGCTATGGTTATGGTTAAATATTTTCTAACATGCAAATTGATTAGTAATCATGGATCTAGGTATTATGCAATATGTGTGACATTTCATTCATTTAGAATTATGTTTTTAGGTATTATTAAGTAATTTTCAGCATGTTAAAAAATTATGACAATTCTCTGGGTATTTGTTGCCCACAGATAATTCTATATTAATTGTTTTTTGTCAATTAAAATAAATCAATTATTTGCTAGAATGTTAAATTACTGAGCTATTCTTATGCATTTTCTGTCACCATACTATGACATTTTATGTAAAAGATAAAAATTAATAACTCATTTTTTCCTCCTACATGCTAGTTTGCTTGGTAAATAAATTGTCCTTCAATCTGAAAATAAATTAATCATTTACTGTAAATCTACTACTTTTAAATTCTTGCCACAAAAAATAAGATGCTAAATCTTTCTCTGCATGCTCATCTGCCCTGTTCAAATATGTTAATAAATAAATTGTGCATTTTGAATAATGTTTTGCCACTTAAAATCAGCATTGACCCTTGTACCATTTTGCTTGTTAATATTATTTTATTACTTGTTATTTAGTCTTTATTATTATTTTGTTGTTTGCACACATACCTAGCATGAGACCTTCACAACTATGTGTGTTTGAAAGCATGTTTAATCAAATTTAGAGTTCAGTATAAGATGTATGTGATAAATGCTCGTTCTATTTGTTTGACTTGGTGTCTAGAGGGCCTATTAGGAGCATACTTTTTTCATTCAGTCTAAAACCTCCTTAAATAGTAGTCCAATGCCTATTGGAATTAAGCGGGGGCACTAGTCACCTTTTAGAACGTTATGCATGCGGTTGTGGTGTAGGGGTACTTTAGGCCCTACAGAGATGATGACATTGCCTCGAGCCGTAAAAGAAAAACATATGTTTTGTCTTTTCCTATATATAAGCCGAGCATTGATCCGTAAAGACTTTTAGAGTTTCCCTTCCCTTTTCCCTTTTTATGTGTTGTAATTATATTTATTTGGGGTGGTTTACTATATAAAATAAAATTTTGCACTTGACTATTTAATTGTGTAATATTTGTCACCTCGCTTTTTCCTTTATTATTTGCTTAATAATTTTTTTGTTTTACATTATGTTATCACCTAGTCTCGCATGCTTAAACAATTAATTAAAATAATGAAGTGATTAATATTATTCATCACCTAGCTGGCATGTTTAAATTGAATAACCTAAATGAAGTGACCTATTTGCTACTTTTAACCCCCACATAAGTTGCAGGAGATACGATTGAGATCCACATTTGTGGACCTCGAGGGATTCCTAACACCTTCCCCTCGAGGTAATTTGAACCCTTACCCTGATCTCTGGTTCGTTTAACTTAGTTAGATTTAGTTAGGTTCGATAAATGACCTAACGCGCATCACTTCTTTAGGTGGCGACTCCTCAAAATATTTAGAAGTCCCAAAAGTGTTGTTAGGTCGTGATTAAATTAATTTTGCAAAAAATGGAGTGCGACGGTGATCAATTTATTGCATTTGTCCCTAGTCATTAACACTACTATATTTTTATATATTATTAATTTGGGATTTTATGATTAAAAGAGGTGAGTTTTTCAATATGGTTCAACATTTTTCTCTTTTCTTTTCATTTTTTATTTGTTAATTCATTATATATTATATTTTGGTGAAAAAAATAATTATTTTATATCAATTTTTTAATGGAATCTGATTTATTTATGTTTAATATTTTTCTTATAGTTTTCAATAATTGCATAATGAGGAAGGTAAAAGAAGAGAAAGTGCAAGTTTGTTAAAAATGCAATACAGATTTTGGTATTGTCCCCTCGCAAAAAATCAGGTATGTCCTCTAATTCTAATTTTTTTATTATCTTTTAATTATTTTTGAATTATTATATATTGTGATTTATCTATTTTTTTTACTTCTAATTAAATTTTATTTTAAAATACACCAAACTTGTATCAAATAAGGTAGAACAGAGATAGTCATATTGTTCCTTCGTCCTATTTTAAGTGAATGTATTATTGTTTAGAGAGTCAAACAATTTTTTTCTTTGATTTTAGTTTTCACAATTTACTTTTGAATAATTATTTATCTTGACTTACAATATATTTTAAATATTTAATTAATTTTAAAAAGATTTGAATAATTTGAACCCGAATTAATAGTGAAATTACGTATTTTGACTTTCTTATGTTGACTATAGGCTTAAATTATAAGAACAAAAATACACTTCTAATGCAACCATAGATTATTCTTCTCAATGTTTATGGTGATTAGAGTTCTTATTATTCATATGTTAATGAAAAATAACACGTACTTAGTAAAAGAAGTTAAGGTTGCATCAAAATTGACCTACATACCACTCTTTTTTAAAATGTAAAAGTGACCATTGCCGTTTGATATTGGCTTTATTTTTCCATTTTGTTCATGTTATATGGATTCATTATTTATACTATGTTCATCCTATTATATGTTAAAGTGTTAGGAATCAAACAACTTCTTTTATAAAATATTTTGATTTATTCTCTATGTTGATTTGTAGCACATTTTGTGTAGACATTTTTACTTTAAACACTTGAAGAATTTATGCCCAAATTCCTAGTCAAACTAATATGTTTTAATCTTCGTACTCCATATCTTTTCACGTAATTCAAGATAAAGAAAGTACATATTACAAGTAAAATTTTCAAATACAAGTACAAGATTTTGATTCTAGGTTTATGTCAAATAATTAGACAAACTGTAATTTCATTCATAGTACAAATAAATGTACGTGTGAAAAATAATTGATACAACTTCGTATAATGCTTAGTTTTTAGGCCTGATCACCAAGTGTAAGAGATCATAGACAATGTGTCACGTAAAAGTAGATAATTTACTGAGTGTGGACTAATTGAAAAATTCAAAAAAGGCGAACCCAAAAAATTCATTCGTAAGGATATTGTTGTGAATAAAAGTCCTGACATGCTCATTGATACTCCACTATCACATCCTCCTCCTCCTGTTGTTGTTGCTGCTACAAGTTTAAGGAGAATGGAGAAATAAATTTCTTCCATCGTAAATGATGTACTACTTGTTGATTATGATCAAGTTTCGAATGAATACATCATATTGAGTAGTACTGGAAGGGGAAGAGGTAGAGATAGAGGTAGAGTAAGAGTGTGTTGATTCGGAACTTGATCAGCAACAACAAGTGGTGTAGTATTTATCGTGGAAGAAATTGAATCCTCATTTCTCCTTGAGTTTGTAGAAACAACAACAGGAGAAGGAGGAGGAGGGGATAATGAATTATCAATGAGCATGTCAGCAATATAATTAATATGAATATCCTTAGGAGCTAACTTTTTTTGGATTTTTCCATTAGTCCAAGCTCAATTAATTCTCCTCTTTTACGTGAGAATATGTGTCTAATCCCTTACATTTGGTGATCTGGCATTAAAATTGATCATTATAAGGAACTTTTGTTCAGTTCCTTTTTATATATATATATATATATATATATATATATATATATATATATATATATATATATATATATATGTAAGGAAACCAATTACAGTTCTTCCTATTGGTTCAACATAGTTTAGTGTCAAAATTTTGTACTTGTATTTGAAATTTACTTATAATATGTGAAATTATTAGGATTGAAACTATGAATTTGGATATAAAATTTTTAAATTTATAAAATTGAAATGTGTATAGATTTAAAGACTACATGAAAAGTACTCCAAAAAACATTGCTAATGAATCAATATTTGTTTCATAAAATATTGTTGGACACCAAAAAGATTAACACTTTAACATAAAATAGTGTGGAGGGAGTATAAACAATGTATACGTAACTTAATAAGCTAATTTGTTTTCTTTTAGAATTTAGAATCCTTAAAATTAAAATGATAGATAAACCTATACCGTCGTAGTGCATAAGTACTCTTGTCAAGGCCATATAAAACTAGTTGTGTTTTTGTACTGCTTCTTGCCACATTATGGTTTTAATTAGCGCAGGTACAAATCGTTCATATTTTTAAAAATAAAAATACATTTTTGAAAATTACATAAAAAAATATTGCAAGTCAATATAGCGAGAGATTTAAAATGTTTGATTTTTTTGAGAGAAAACTATAGTTAAAAGAAAATATTATTTGACTCTCCAAATCCTAACTCATTCTCTGTAAAAAGAGACAAAAGAAGTATATAACTTTATTTGCTCCACTTTATGAATACAATTTTTATGCTTTTTCAATAAAACTTACATGGTGGAAGCTAAAAACAATATACTCTCACTATAACTAACAATTCAAAATATTTTAAGTGGAGAATAATATATACCTGATTTTCTGAAAGGGGGCAATACCTAAATCCATATTGCATTCTGGACAAACATCCCATATTTCTTTTGATATCTTACTCGTTATTCATTTGTTGCAAACTGGTAAAAAATATTAAACATTAATCAAATTTCATAGAAAAACCCATTAAAAATAAATAAATTTCTCATGTAATGAATTTTTATTTTTAATTCATCACATGAGAAATTTCTTTAGTTTGATGTTTTTTTCAATGAAATTTGATTAATTTATGTTTAATATTTTTTAACAGTTTGCAATAAGTGTATAAGGAGGAAGATATCAAAAGAAAAAGGGGATGTTTGTCGAGAATGCAATATGAATTTAGGTGTTGCCCCCTTGCAAAAAAATCATATATATATTATTCTCCACTTAAAATATTTTGAATTGTTAATTATAGTGGCATATATATATATATATATATATATATATATATATATATATATATATATATATATATATATATATATATATATATATAACTTCCAGTAAGTAAGTTTTATTGAAAAAGCATGAAAATCTTATTCATAAAGTAGAATGTAAAAAGTAATGTACTTCTTTCTTCTCATTTTAATTTGGGCGTGTTACTATTTGGGAAGTCAAATAACATTTTCGTTGACTATAGTTTTCTCCCAAATAAAAATCAAAATATTTAAATTATTCGCTATACTGACTTGCAATATTTTTCGTGTAATTTCAAATATGTATTTTTATTTTTAAAATCTTTACAATTTGTACCCGAGTTAATTAAAACCATAATGTGGAAAGAAGCTGTACAGAATCACAACTAGTGTCATATGGCCTTGACAAGAACACTTATGTCATTATGGCGGTAGAGGCGAAGCTATCCTTTTATGTTTAAGGATTTTGCTTTTTAAACAAAAAAAATCAGTTTATGAGGTTATGGATACATTGTTTATACTCCCTTCGTCCTATTTTATATTAAACTAGGTAATTTGTTCACGCTTTGCGCAGTTTTAAATAATAATTGCATTGAACTTGCAAATAATTTTTTACTTATATTTATACATTAAAAATAATGTATAAATTGGTTGTTAAAAAATAGTAGCAATATTACAATCATGAATTTGATTATTTGTCATTATCACATAACTGAAGAACCTCTAATAAATGATTTGTTCAGGAAATAATAAATCATTGGTTCTTTCATCAACATTAAGGGTGTGTTTGGTATGAAGAAAAACTTTTTCTGGAAATGTTTGGTTGGGACAAAAGTCTTGGAAAATGTTTTCCAAATCAACTCATTTTCCACAAAATTAAGGAAAATGACTTCCCTTCAAAAATTAAGGAAAACATTTTCCAAAACTCTTCTCCAACTTTAAATTACATATTTTTTGGGCAAATACATCAATTTTTAAAATAGTTTCAATTTCAAAAAAAAAATTCCACCCGATTCCGGACCCCCCACCCCCCCCACCCCATCCCCGGCCCCCCCCACCCCAACCCCCAACCCCAAAAAAATTTGAGTTCGCTTTTTAAAAATATTTTTTTTTAAAACTCCTACCTCCTCCCCTCCCCCACCAACCCCCCTACCCCTCCTACAACAACACGCCCCCCTACTCCCTCCTACAGCCCCCTCCTAATTACCCCCGCCAAATACCCCCCCCATACCCCCCCCCCCCGCCAAAAAAAAATATTTTTAAAAACTATTTTAAACTTCAAAATTTTATTTTTTCACCTAACCCTTCCCACCCCTCCATCCCCCCTACCATCACCCCCCCCCCCCCCAACCCAACAAAAAAATTAATTTTATTTTTAAAAAGTATTTTCAACTTTAAAGTTTTGTTTTTTCACCTACCCATACACCCCCCCTCCCCCCCCCCCCCCCCACCACCCACCCCCAAAAAAAATTGTTTCTAAGAAATATTTTCAATTTCATAAATTATTTTCTACTCTAGTAAAAATAAAAGATGTTTCTCAAAAAACATTTTTCATTCATAAATCAAACATTAAGAATCATTTCTGGAAAATATTTTGTACTCAGCAACCAAACATGAGAAAATAAGTCCAAAAACTACTTGTTTTCCAAAACATTTTCTAGGGAAAACATATTCGTTCATACCAAACACACCCTAAAAGTAAAATAAAGAAGAAAATAAGAATATATATATATATACAAAGGCATTTCGTAATAAAAAGAAACATTTAAGTTGCATAGATTATACAATTGTGATATATATCTTAGGAGAAAATTAAAAAATTTGTTAACATATTCAAAACAGAAATTACTCTTTAACATGAAAGCATTATAACTTTTGAACTTGCATAATAAATTTCTTCAATGATAAGGGAAAAATTTCATATCTATGTAAAAATAGATAATATGTAAGCTTATATATAGTACTTTTAAGTTATAGAATTTAATAATTCTTGGAACTGAGTACAATAATTATTTTTTGCACAATGAAAATACGTACTATATGTGTATATGTTCAATATAACCGTAGACAATAACCTTGTAGAAAGTTAAAAATATGTACTCAAAAACAAATATTAATATCATAAGCATAAATTAATGAGTTCAAAAAAATACCAGGATATGTAAAAATAGAATGCAATAGAAAGGAAAAAAAATTGAATCCACTAAATGCACAATGTCCCCTCAAAAAAACTACCCTCAATACCAGAGGTTTAAAGAATTACATCCTCTCAGGATCAAACGATTTTACTAACCAACTTATTGAGAAAAAAAAAAGTGGTGTCTGTAAGTCACTCAACAGGTGCAAAGTGCATGAATATTTAATTTTGGGAAAGGAGAAGAAAAAGATCAGAATTTTTGCTGTTTTAAAATAAAAGGAAATCCCTCTATTTATAGACAACAAAGTGTAGTATGAACAATTGTTCATTGTACCTTATGAAAAAGGTTACAACTATTTGAAAAAAGATGCAACCATTCGGAAAGTTCACAAACATTCATAAAAGTCGCAACTTTTCAGAAAGTCGCAACTTTTCATGAAAGTCACAACTTTTCATAAAAGTCACAACTTTTGATACATGTCCCAACTCTTCATAAAAGTCACAACTTTTCATAAAAGTCGCAATTTTTTATAACAGATGCAGCTCTTCATTAAAGTTGCAACTTTTCATAAAAGTCATATTTTTCATGAAAGAGGAAGGCTAGTTTTGGAAATAAATAAATTTTAAAGAAAATATTTGCTTGTGGTGGCGCCACATATATGAACCTAGGGTTCTCTTTTATATAAGTATATGATATGATGGTTACTATTTGAGGAGTCCAACATTTTTTTAAAAACATATGTTTATTCATTAGCTATGTTTATTTGGAGTACTCTTCGTGTAGTTTTTAAATCTATAAACATTTCATTTTTATAAATTTAAAGAATTTATATTAAAATAAATAGTTTCAAGCCTTATAATTTCAGATATCATAATGTCACGTCTGGAGCCTAAACCCTGGGTGTGGACGACACTCGAAGACCATTGTTGGTCTCGAGCGGACCTTTGACCTTGCTTACAAAGTGGAAGAATTAAACACAAGAGATAACTTAAAAGTAATACTTAGCCAAAGTGACACTCGTGTCTGAAACGTTTACAACTGAAATGAATAACACTAAAGAACTATTTTATCTGTCTATGAAGCCTATAAACAAAGAGGGATGTTGGGACAAGACTTCTAATTATCCTAACAACTGAAAAATGAATATAATTCGATAAAGATGTCCTCTAGAATGTAAGGAGGCTCACCAACTGACTCTGAGCTGCTCACTAGATCAACGCTGATCCTAGTTACATGCGTCTGCATCATAAGATGATGCACACCAACTGACATCAGTATAGTGAATGTACAAGTATGCGAGTTTGAAAGCTAAGCACAACTTATGCTTGAAAAGGATGTGAAGGGAACACTAATCTTGACTCTTCTCAACTAAATGAATAACCTAACTCAACATAAAAAAAATAAGACACATGAAATATATATAAAGCTTGTAAGACAGTGGAAAAACTTAGTTCGTTTCACAAAACTCAATAACAAACTCAACTTTACATATGTAATAAAGTAACCAATTTCTGTTGGATCTACCCGACAACCACCACTATGAGCCTAAGTGGTGATAGAACATCTTTCTCATGCTACTAGAACTGTAATATACTTTGTCGTTACATAAAACAACTTAACTTAGTGGATCTACTAACTTAACTTAAGTGATCATCTAAAAAGTATGACCCTTTAATAACCATGATGGCTACATGGTTCATGGAGACTTGAATTAATATGAACTCGCATCCCCATATTGGCGCTCAATACTACTCCAAAAATATTCTTAGCTCATATTTTTTTAAAACAACTTCTCTCTTTGGGTTGAGATAATTACTCAAAACCTAGCTTAAAAGCTCTCTTGGAATCGATGTTCCCTTTCTTGTTCAAATGTGAAAAAAATTATAAACTCTTAGGGAATACTTAGTTCCCTTATAACATTTGAGAAATGAACTCAACTCATTACTCTTTTCTAAACTTGAAACTTCAGTCTGAAAAACAAAGTTATAACGTTGCTAAAGACTCTTGAAAACTTTTAAGTACTTTGATTTGACTTTGTTATTAACTGTTAGACTTGACTCTTGACTTCTTTGACATTGATCTTAACTTTCCTTGAATTGAATTATGGATTTAAGGTTCATGATCTCATGTTTATTAATAATTTCATGATGTTTAGATGTACCTAAGAGTTTTAGAATCAACTAGGAAACATAGCTACATCACTAGGGAACTAGTACGAAAAGATGGGGGAATAATAGGGAGAATTAATGACCCTGGCGCTCTGAGAGGCGTGGGGTGCCAGCCCTCAAACATCAGAGAGCTGGGTGGGGCGTTCTTGCTGGCGCGGCGATCCAGAGGCCAATAGAAAAAGACATACCATTGGGGCTCTAGGAAGCGCGACACACCTGGGCTATCCCGAGGCGTTCTCCGACTTTTCTCCTTCGTGTTTTCATTTCTAAACCTTCTAAAATTCAATGGCTCTTTCCCCCAAACACTGCGGATCACTAGTACAATCCATATAAAATAGATTCAACCCGAAATTCCACCTGGAAACATGAATCAAATCATCAAGAAACTTCAACAACAGAACCATCAAGACCTCAACAAAACTTTAAACAATGTTCTTCAAGAACTCAATTTATGAACATTCAAAACTTGAATTTGCTGAATTAAAACATGCTTGGCGCATGGCTGAACTAACCCAACACTATGTGATCTCACATATCTTTTTATGGATCACCCTTGAATAATTCCACACGCAAAGCTTGAGCGTTGTTGACGATTCTTGATTTCTCTCCTCTTTTCTCTTCTTTTCTCTCTTCTTCAAGCCCTAGCATGAATTATATTTTTTCTAAACAGAACAAAGGTCTGGTTTGAGTCAAATTAATTTCTAAAAATGTATTAATTTAATTAGGTAAGGGAAAGACAACTTTTGCCTTCCCAAATCCGGATTGGTCTTTCCTTAATCCAACATCCCAACTTCCGAAAGACATAACTCACTCATCCGATCTCGGCATCACGCAAGCTCCGCGGAGCTGGAATGATTATTCTAATGGCTTTATAACCATATATGTAACTACACCTAACTCATTCTGAGCTAGGTGTTATGGTCATTTGAAGTTTACCAAAACACACTTTTCAGTTATTTAAAATTTCCAGATTTTCTTATTCTTTCCAAAAATATGTATTTTCAGATTTAAAACTCTTTTCCATTTTTTTCTAGTTGCGATATATTACAATATCTCCACCTTGGGAACATTCGTTCTTGAATTTGGTTACTCTTATTAGACTTAAGGTAGAAACATCAACTTCAAACACCCACAAGCAATTGTAGCCAAACAACATGCTTAGTAAAATTTGAATAGTACTTAGAAGAAACTTTGTGCCTTGGTCTGCATTTTCCTCGAATTCAAACAAATGCAACTATCTCTTCTTCATATCCTCTTCAGCTTCCCAAGTAGCTTCTTCAACTAATTGGTTCCTACAAAGTACCTTGATTGATGATACATCTCTTGCTCTCAACTTGCGAACTTGGCGATCTAGGATTTGCACTGGAATCTCCCCATAAGACAAGTTATCTTTGATCTCAGTATTCTCAGCTTGAATGATCAAGGAAGGATCACCCATGAACTTATTCAAAATGGAGACATGAAACACCATATTAACCACCGCTAACTCTTGTGGTAGCTCCAACTCATAAGCTACTTTCCTATCCTCTTGGAAATTCTATATGAACCAACTTAACAAGGTCTAAGTCATTACAACAAAAAGGGATATAGCGGCAATTAAAAATGGAATTAGTGTGCATAACTATGGACGTTGTGGCTATTATCAGCCAATGCACTTTGGCT
Source organism: Solanum sitiens (assembly GCA_016801875.1). NCBI lineage: Eukaryota > Viridiplantae > Streptophyta > Magnoliopsida > Solanales > Solanaceae > Solanum > Solanum sitiens. The sequence goes on along the minus strand of JABWTJ010000119.1, from coordinate 35,752 downwards.
GATGTATCGAGGGTCGGCAAAGGCTTTTGCAGCCATTTGGACCAAAGCTGGTAAAGTCAAGCTCTTTTTCCATTAAAACTCATTAGATTTAGTGGTAATTGGTTGGAACAATTAAGAAGTCTACAAAATCAAATCAAAAGTGGTTAGTTTTCTCATGTAGAATCCATTTATATAGAAAGTAAAACAAAGTAAATTGTCGCTAAAACACATTTTTTCTAGAGAAAATTGCTTGCGGCAATTAAGATGATTGTTAAATCCAATAAAAATAGTAGTTATACTTTTGTAGGGTCCATTTTTATAGACGGTAAATCCTACTAATTGATGCTAAAGCGCATTAGTTCTAATGACAATAAAGATAATTTTTAAGTAAAATTTACTACAACAATCATGTTCATGTAGCATTTATTTTGATAGCTGGTAAATTCGATAAAAATGTCGCTAAAAGTTCATATCTTTAACTATAATGGTTTTCTGGTAATTATAAAGGATAGAATATCCTTTTGAAACCATATTAATTTCCCCCATTTAGCGTCTATTATTTTTGTCTAGAAAATTCACTTAGTTTGACGCTAAAATTCACAAACTTTAGGGACCAATTTTTGAGTCGTAAATAATAATAGTGTCTTCAATGAATTTACACAATGCTTCGCCATATTGAAATATATTATAGGAGTTATTTTTGAAAATCATACCGCATGACCTGAAATAATAAAATAAATGTGTCAAAAGATGAAACTCAATTAATAAAAACATCACGAGATCAAACAAGTTCTCATACTCTAACAAAATATCTACTAGACCAAATGTTACATAAAAAAAGCTATGTGAAAATACCAATGTCCTAGTATGAAAAAGACATTTCAGTTTGATGACATTCACAACCTAGACAAGAAACAAAGAAAAACCATTAGCATATTCATAGCCCGAGCAACAAACCATGAAAGAACGGAAGCACATTAACAACTTAGCAGACTGGATGTACAATACATATACATACACACAAAAACATTAATTTATGTCTAAAACCCCTTATTTAATCGGTACAGAGAACCGATAAAATTAACATCAGTATCGAACAATTAAAACCTATTTAAGATATAAAATAATCAAATCAATACAAACAGGCAGCAAGCTAGAGAATGATACCAACATAAAGTTCATACATAGGAGGAGAAAATCAGTGCACAAAGTAGCTTTAGTAATTACACCACTAATATGAACCTATACCAACAAAGCCTGTAGTTAAAAGTAACTACACTTCCCGGCAGCGACGCCATTTTGATGCTTCAATATGTGTATCTTTTATATTTCTTGATCAACGACACTAACCTACAGTTTGAGTGTCTACGAATCGAAGCTAGTAAAGTAACCCAACCAAGGGTTGGGGTGGTATCCCAAGGGAGTGATAGTGAAACTAGTAGTAGTTACTTTGAATTTAGTTCTAAATAGTGATAGCTCTTGACATTTTCTAGTTATACAAAAATTAGATTCAATTTGTGACACCAAAGTGTCAAATATCAAGAAAAAAGGATTTTTGTCACAAGTAGTAGAATACAAAAAATAAAGGACAAAACAAGTATTGGAGAGATTTCTTGGGTTGTGACCGCAATCTATGTTGACACAAACTAATGCGTACATGATTTTGATATGAATATTTGCAAGAAAATGGTGACTAGGATAAGCTTTTGCTTAAAGTAAAGTAAGTTCCCTCTCGGGCAACATACCCCATATCAAATGGATTCCTCTTGGACACCACTCGTCTAAACTAACCAGCCTACGCCTTTTCCATTCGATAGAGGTTCCTTGGATATGGTACTAGGGCTCAGCCTCTCGGTCTGAACCTCATGTCGACCCACTCCTCAGGCCATCAGTCTACTAGTCTTGGTTTCGCGACCTCCCTCTTGGGCAAGGCGAAATACATGTGTGGTTTTGTATTTGCAACTACAAACCCATTAAATTAAACCACAACATGTAGGTAATATCATAATTAAAATGTATATTATCCTATCAGCAAGCAAGACCCAACAGTAATATAAATACATATTTGCTAAATCACACCCCAAGAATGGGGGTTTTTAGCCACACATAAAGCAATAATCAAATATACTTAAAATGATAAAGTAATCAAGTGGGTATAATTGATTAAACCATAAAAATAGAAAAGGAAGATAAATGGAGAAGAACCACTTCCATGTTTGGAAGGAGAACTTCTTTCTTCAAGCTTCCTAAAAACACTCTCCAAACTTGAGAGAAAACTTAAGCATAAAGTTTCTAAAATAAAATATTAAGTTTATATTTTTTACTCTCTAAGATTTTCTTCTAAACAATAAAACAGTTCAGTGTTCATAGAATTAAGATTTAGTGCTGGTGGATCCATTCGTCATCTTTAGTCGTGAATCACCGAGCGATTCGGCGACTCCCCCTTTCTCTAGTTCGTCGCCGTTTGTGGCTTGCCTTAATATCCATGGATGCGGTATCATTGGGTGGAATAACTCTTATTTGTGGAATTATTCGGTGAAGCTTCGACTACTTCTTTTCATCGCCTTTTGATCCACCTCCTTCACGACTCACTTGCTGTAACAGAAAATGGACCTTTTCTACATGGCGTATTGCAAGTGTGCTTGGCGATGCATACTTTGATCTTTATCTCTTTTCATCCGTTTTGTGCCTAAGTGTTCATGATCCTACCAAATCCACAAATACCTGAAATTTAGAAGTTTTTATCAGATATTGAGATAACATACACAATTGAGGACATTATTTGCATTAAATAAGGCCCTAGATGAGTCCAATTTGAGGACTCACCAAACCCAAACAAAAACAATTAGCATACCAGAACGTGGTAACCAATGCCACAGTTATGTTGGAACGTAGTGATATGATCCCAGTTAGTTAGGCTGAACTTGGCAATCTGATCCCATCTTTATATTGGAACATGGTAATCCGATCCTAGTTAGTTATGTTGGAACGTGGCAATCCGATCCTTTAACACACCACAATCACAAATGCTAGTACACTCTCAAGTTATCCAATCAAGAAGTGATTCATGCATAAATTAATTCATCTATCTCATTTACAACAAGTGTGATCAATAATGCAACATTCATATACATACAAGTATCATAATGAAGCATGAACATACATACATTACACAATCAAAGAATCACAACAATCACCTACCTCAAATCTAAGTTTTAATCCGCTAAGGATCTTGAATCTTCCCTTCTCGTATTCTTTCCACTTATTCTAGGTTTACAAATAATTAATATCCGCAAGGATAAACAAACAATATCCAATTACCTGGATTATAATCAATAATATCAACCCTAGGTCAACCCTTGATCTCATGTATCAAAACAAGGGATTTTCCCACCATAGTTTCCAATTCAAAACCCTCCCCCATTGTTAATAGGACAATAAAATAGATTCCACGAATCGAAAAATTCGGACGGTGAAAAGATTAGGTTTAGCCTCAAGCATGGTGAAAAACTGTCAAGAAGTCATATGGGTTCGTTCCTTAGATCTCAAAGTCAAAAAGTGTAGAGTAAAGATGTTTTAGGGTTTATTTACGACTTTAAGTTGTGTCTGACCTGCCACCCCGACACCCACCCCGACATAGCGGCCTTGCCAGAGACACCAAATTTGGCATCAAAGTTGCTTGCACGAAACAGTGAGACATTTAATTAGTTACACGAACACCATTCCACAAACACCTCTAACCAATGACACTTAAAAAATACCGTTTACGCTAAGATCGATTTTGGGAGTTCTACTCGCCCGAATTCAAATTTTGTAAAGTCATACACGTTCCTTAACGTCTTATCTAGCTACTCATGTAATCAAAATTATAAATGAATCAACCTGTTTCTACCACATTTCCCTACACTTTAATGACTCCGAATTTATCCAAATCTAGACTAAGTTGAGAAAAGATTTCTGGCCCCAATTCTTTTCTCATTGGTTTTTCCCTAACGATGAAAATTAGGTCGTTACAAAGTGCAATATTACAAATGAGGTCTGAAAATGACAGTATGTATGTACACGTTATCCCTATAAGGTAAAGGTTGTTTCCGATAGACCCTTCATTTAAGTAAAGTGAACCCTTCTTAACAGATGCAAAGAATATCTCTCCTCTTTCTACTTTTCACTTGTAAGGTTATTATAAGAAACTCGAATTGAAAACATTAGCTAGCTAGAAATAGTGATCGGTTTGTTGAGGTGTATTAAACATTGAAAATTGAATGGTTGAGGTAATGTCACACATGTTTGGAGAATATAATATAGCATAGATAAACTGTAAAAGGGAGAAAAAAAACAATGTATTAGGATGTAACTGATAAGTAGTATTATATTAGTACTGATCTGATCACCTTCGTTTCAAATTTTATTATTAGAAAGATTTTTTTAAAATAAACAAAAGTCTTCTAAAACATTAAATATATGTCAAATAGCTTGTATTATATAGTATACCTGTGTTTTTTCGCTTATCATTCAATGCATACTAAGAAAAGTAGAAAAAAATATTTAAGATAAGGATGATTAAAGTTCAACATGTATCAAGTAAAAGAAATGAAGTCTTTGTTGATTTATGGGATCTAACAAAACATTCAAGCATGCCTATAAAAAGGGAGAAAAGTGAAGTTGACTTTAAAAAGGAAATTGTGAAGTTTTCTACGAATGTTGAGTCTTTCCATCATCTCCTATTCGGTTATCAAAGTGGCCATTTTATTATGTGATTTAATATCTATTGTAGGGAGATATCAATAACATCGGGGCAAACTCTTTCTTTTTCTTAAGGGTGGACATTATTTGATATAATTGAAGCCATTTTTCTCTGTTGAATTCTGGAAACCATTTTTTGTATATTGTTTTATATGTAATTTAGAAATATTTGATTTGTCTTATACTAGTAAATGTCACCATATCATTATTAATGATTCTCTATTTAAGTAAGTTTTTGGATCTTAATATACTAGTGATACACCGTTCATGCGTGGAAATGTACGGTCTGATCAGTTTGAAACCTCGTTGGAAGATTCTAAAGTTTTTCTGGCTAAAACTGGGGCTGACGTCTCTAACTTTGGACCCCTATAACTTGGTTTTGAGAACCGAATATCGCCCATACTGTGGCTACAACTCTGGTTCCACGAAAGGGCTCTTTTAGCAAAATCTCCAACAGAGTTATCTTTTGTTGTTACTGTCTGCTGAAGAAGATCAATATAAATTGGTCTCTATAGGTCCGCGAATGCATGGTTGAATGTTTTTAAGATACGAACACCAATGCAAGCTTAACCTATGGACTACTTATCTCTACTATTATTGTCGATTCTCTTGTGGATCTCTCTAACTACAGGCCTATATTTATTGATGCTACAGATGATACTTGAACTTTTTTGAGCATGGATTATGTGTCTACTAACGAGAAATGGTATTAGAAGGAGTCTGTCCAATTTAGGGTTGATACACTCCGGGCTACTAGAATATGTGGTGACTATGCAGCATTGTTCCTCAAGGAGGCTGAACACATTAAGGTACGACTCAATGGTCTTGAATTCCATATGAAGGTTTTACAAGATGCCCTTGGAAAATTGATGCAACTCCACAAGGACTCCAGTATCGCTATTGGAAAGCTTCGGCTTGAGATGGGAGGACTTAAGAAGGATGCCTCTCATTCTGTTAACATTATTCTGAAAGAAGTCAACTCCATCAAAACTGGAGATGACTCTACTAACAATCAACTGGCTGTCACTATGAACACGTCATATTGATCTTTCTCTACGACGGTTGAGAAATCTCTTTCCACTTTTTGGACGAACATGGTCAACACTCTGACGTATTTTCTTGTGAAATATTAATATTATGACCTCATTTGCTTTTGTTTAAGACACTTAGTTTTGTGGATATCTTTCTCCTTATCTTTTGGATTGTTTATTTGGGGCTTCTGACCCCATACTCTTTATCTGTTTGGTTTTTCCTTCTTTCTCTATCTCGCTTGCTGTTGTGTTGTCCTTTTCAATTATGTAAAAGGGGGAAAATCTATACATAAGCATACATAAAGGGGAAGCACTAAGACAGGGGGAGCACTCAAGTGAAAATTCGTCGAAGAACAATCGAATAGGGAAGTCGTCTTACACTTTCATTAATTATAGTGGTCAATATCAAAAAGGGGAGATTGTTAACTTGTTATATTCTAATTATTGACAAATCGCAAGAATTAACAAAGAATAATACGATTATAATGAAGTCATGACAACATTAAAAAAAAACACAAAGCCAAGGATCAAACCAAATAGAATCCAGTCTGGATTTACTAAGCAACCATAAAAGGAAAGAGATTTTCAATCACTCAAAACAAACGGCTAAAGAAGGAAAAGATATATTAGCATATCAATCAACCACAACTTATGAAAAAGATTAACAAATCAGCCAAATTCAAGGAAGATCAGACAATATCTCAGGAAATTATCCAACAAATGAAGGAATTGAATTAATCATGTACACATTAAATATGGACATGATTCAACAAATCAATTCAACAAAATCAAGGGATCATCCCAGGATCCTTGATTTACAACTCCCTGGGTTTTCAAATAGAGCATCACCTCTCACGGCTATTTAAACCTCTCTCCGTCTTATATAAAATGTTAGCAACTTCTCTTGATCTTATATTACGATCATGTTTTATCTTTCATCAAGCTTTGTATTCATGTGAGTGAACACTGTTGAAAATAAAAGTGAGAGCACAATTTTGAGTGTAGGTTTAACAGTAGAGAAAGTTTCAAGATAGAATTCTTATTTGCATATCAAACAGGACCAAGTTAAGGAAACTTTGTACTTCAAAGGCTAACTTCAAATGCTCTAAAGGAAACCTTTGAAACCTAAGGGGACTGGACTGGGCACCACAACAGTGACTCGAAACAGTATAAACATCCTGTGTTATTTATTTTCTGCAAGATATTTCTACTGTTTCTTCATTCTACTAACTTGCACGTGAGTCGACTTACCATTACAGGTAGATGACTAAAAAATAATTTAATTCACCCTCCATGTACATCACATAGTTCAACAGGTATGTCGAGTCTTTTCATCATCTCATCTTAGATTCTCAATTTTCCATTTTATTACGTGATTTAATCTCTACTGCAGGGAGATATCAATTAGATCGGTGCAAACCTTCTATGAGGTAAGTTGTGTCTTTAACAGTGTCCAAAAATATGCATGGTATTGTGCATGTGATTTAGTTTCTTTTATTCATTTATCTTCCCTCTTATGCTAGGAGCAGAGGCTTAGGTATATCTGGTGTAATTAAAGTGGACACAATACCATTCTGATACTTCACACGTCAACTATTCTTTTGTGGATGATGACTAGCTCTTTCTTTTTCTTGTGGGTGGAGATTACTTATTTGATCTTATTGAAGCCATTGTTTTCTGTTGTATTCTGGAAAACTTTTCTTGTATATTGCTTTATATGTAATTTTGAAATATTTGATTTGTCTTATACTAGTAAATGTCCCCATTTTATAATAAGACGAGGGGTTCCCAAGTTATTTAACTTTTCTTTTATATTCTTAAAGTAACAGTTAACATATCTACTATTGGAAAAATCTCTATAAGTTTACTGTATTGACATATACTTATAAAAGAATCAAGTACCTCAATTGTTTTTACTAATGAACTTTTATTCCATATGTAAAACTTTTGAATTTCTAACCTATTATCAACAATTTTTGAAAAATCAATATTTATTTACCATCACATTTTCTCTACGTTACTAAACTTTCTAACGGATTACTAATTTAGATTTGTTGTTATTGAATTTTCCAACTGATTACTTACAAAATTTAAAATATAAACAACCAAAGTTACTAACCTATTTGATATCCGTTAGTGAAGATAATAACCGGATACCAACCATGTTTTTGTTGGTAAATTTGCCAACGAAAATGTTAGAGCCAATTTTCATAAATTACCAACAAAATCTTCTGGTGGTTACCAACTAATTTTTGGTAATTATGTTTACCAACGATTATAATTAGTTGGCAAAATCTACCAACAAACCTTTTAGCAAAACTATGATTTTCGTTAGTAACTGTTAAGTAACTCGATTTACCAATTTGGTAGATTTAAACAACCGATTTGGTAGATTTACCAACATATATTTTTGTGGATAATTATGCCTTATTTTGTAGTGTGAGTCACTCTTGTTTTGTAGTGGGTTCATTATTACTTTGTAGGGGGTTCATTATTATTTTCAATTCAATTTTTATTTATTTTGTATGTCATTCTTGTATGATTGTTGACACCCAATTTTGACCTTTAACTATTTCAAAAATGTTATTCGATTCAATACATATTTTTTAAAATATATTTTGAGTTTTAAATGTTAGTCGATTTTGTCCAAAAATATATATTTTAGTATGCATACTTTATAAAAAATTATTAATAAAATATTTTAGAATTATTAATAAATTTTGAAATTATTATTTTATTAAAATGTTTAAAATTTAAGTGAGTTTAATTATATAACAAAACATTATAATATATATAGTATTTTAGCTGGATATCATCTCTTCAATTTTCCACAAAATCATTTAATTCTTAGTTTACTCTATTCTAATTTCTTTCAATTATATTCTATTTAATTCCAAGTGTATTTCAATTATATCCACTCTTCCGTTCCAATTCTAGCAAATTTTTATTGCAATTTTGGCCATTCAAATCCAATCCAATGTAATTTTGTGATTTCATCTTATAATCTGGAGCATCCATCTTTTGATATTGAATCTCAGCCCCTCATCTCTTTAATAATTAACGGTTCAGATTCACCTATCCTTTCTTTCCTTTTTGATATCAAAAGACCTAAACCCTGACTATTCCATTTTTCTACTCTTCCTCGGCTCCCTCTCTAGCCGCCGTCTCTACCACCTTTTCTCTCCACCGATGACTCTCTCTCTCCCCCCTTGCCTCTTCTCCTCTCTCCTCCCTTGTCTCTCTTTCCGGCAATGGACAGCAGCCAAGCGAGGAAAACAGCAGCTCCGGCGAGTCCAGCAGACGCTGGCTTCCACGATTTCTCTCCTCTCCTTTCTCTACTTTGGTAAACGAAAGCAACTCGACATACAAGCAACGAAACAGCAGCAACCAAGCGACTCCGGTGATGGCAGCAGTGTCAGAAGCTCCAGCCGGCTGAAACAACGCAACTAGCCAGCCAAAACGCAAACAACAACAGCAGCAGCCATCTCCCGCACAAAATCAACAGCCAGCCAGGGAAGAACAGCAGTGGCTAGACAACCTCCGGACTGCGTGCTCAGGCAAAGCCAGCAACCAAATGACGCCAGCAGCGGTGCCCAGTCGCCTGCCTCCTCTTCCCTCTCTCATTTCCGGACAATAGCTCCGAACCAGTGAACAAGGCAAACTCAGGCGAAGCTTTTAAATGTTTCAAACTGGTCAAAAGAAGGATATTTAATCGATCCGTACGAGTACATTTCTTTTAAAATCATTATTTAATTGTAGATATTCTAATGTTTTTCTTATATGCAATGTGATGAAAGTTCGATGCATGCTTGGTGTACAAATTCTCTTAGTCCTAAAATTGAACAACTAGTTGTGACTTTGAGATTTTACAAACTGTTTATGTGTGATAGAAAGTTGAAATATAGTGTCCTTCGTGTGCTTGCTGGTCTTTATCGCTTAGCTCATTGTATGCTTCACAAGAATATTGTGTGGATGTTTTCTCTTATATTTTAAACAATACCTTAATTGTCGATTCTTGATTAAAGTTCATAAGTTTGATTATGAAATCACTGATTATCTTGATGAGATGTACCTATTGTTTATTACCTCCAATAATGTCATTTAATCCCTTTAATTGATGCAATTTTACTTGTAGTAGTGGTAATAATTTTGTAGGATAATTTGGATTGCTACTTCAGATTAGATTGATCCTCGACATATTTCTCATTTCTTGTTGTGAATATATTATATTAAGAATGTGTAAATACTTCTTGACTTGTGTCTTGTTCCTTTAATATTATTATTATATCCTTACTTGAATTTGATTAATTGATAATAAGGTGATTTGTATGGTATTGTGCTAATCCGGACAGATTTCGTGTCTCTTGGGTAAGGTAAATTTTGCTTATTATTTTATTTATTAATGTTAATTAATAATAATTTCCTTCATTGAAGTTGAATTGATTCTCACTCGTTATATTTTAGTAAAACTATATTTGATTGAGCCAAAAATAATTTAAAATAATATTAGTTATTTGGTTTTTTCTTTCAATAAGGTAAATAATATGTGATTGATCCTAAGTAATTTCTTGCTATATAATACATGCCCCCTTCTCCACTATATAAAGAGATACCCTTATTCTAATTCAAATAGGCTATAACAATCAGAAAAAGACTTAGAGGCTTACACTTAGCAATTATCAAAAACTCTCTCCACTCTAAAGAAAATAATTAAAACAAAAGTCTTGTGAACTCTATGAGGGCTCTCCAATAGGTTCTGCTGTATTTGGGTAAAATAGTTGATTGAGTTTGTCTTCATTGCTGATAAATATTTCTACTTTAACTGGTTAGTTGTTCCTTCATTAGTTTAAATTCATCTTGCATTATTACATTGAATATTGTTGTTGTTAGAATGAATAAAAGGAAGCACTCGAGTTAATTTGCGCTCTTCCTATCTCTATGTGAGATAATGTCTATGGTTATTCTCTATTGGTTTTGATCTCTTATGTGTGTGTGAATTTGATGTTATGATTATTTTGCAATTATATATGTGTGTGTTACATTATCCCTTTTAGTATGTTATGAACTTAGAGTTCAAAATGTAGAAAAGAATTCCTAATGAAGCTATATTATTTATTTTAATGTTGTATATTTTGCTCATTTTTTCTTTACTTTGTCTTGTCTTATGTGTATAACTCTAACTCTCTATTATATATGAAATATTTGGGGATCGTTCAATGGGAAAGGGAAATTACGTGCTAATTGTTTCTCATTTATTTTATTAGGTGTGATTGTTATAAAATCTTCCTATGTATAAATTACTTGAAGAATGCAAAAACATTATAATATCTCTTAAATAATAATCTAAAATCAACCATTGGTTTGTATTTGTCTTATGTAATATCCAGCGGGTGTAATTAATGTTCCCTATATGAGAAAAATGTAGTAAATATATATTTATAAAGAATATTTGATTCCATGCATATACGACCTAATGTTACATAAATTTTGACTCTTTGTTCGAGCCTTCCGTTGGTTACGCCCTTTTATGTGTCGGAATCTGCCTGCATGTTACTCTGTTTAGAGATCTTGTTTAGGATAGAACAATTAATTTTGTTAACTCATTTAGGGCATATTTTGGATATAAAAATCAGCATATAGGCTTTAATGCTATCTACAAAATAAATCTTGTCTATATGTGTTCCATATTAATATTGGCATGTTAACCCATTCTCATATGTTATAGTTATGGTTAAATATTTTCTAACATGCAAATTTATTAGTAATCATGGATCTAGGTATTATGCAATATGTGTGACATTTCAATCATTTAGAATTATGTTCTTAGGTATTATTAAGTAATATTCAATCTGTTCAAAAATTATGACAATTCTTTTGGTATTTGTTGACCATAGCTAATTCTGTATTACAATTATTTTTTGTCACTTAAAATAAATCAATTATTTGCTAGCATGTTAAACAACTGAGCTATTCTTATGCATTTTCTGTCACCATACCATGACATTTTATCTAAAAGATAAAAATTAATAACTCAATTTTCCCTCCTACATGCTAGTTTGCTTGGTAAATAAAATGTCCTCCAATCTGAAAATAAATTAATCATTTAAAATAAATCTGCTACTTTTAAATTCTTGCCAAATAAAATAAGATGTTAAATCTTTCTCTGCATGCTCATCTGCCCTGTTCAAAAATGTTAATAAATAAATTATACATTTTGAATAATGTTTTGCCACTTAAAACCAGCATTAACCCTTGTAATATTATGCTTGTTAATATTATTTTATTACTTGTTATTTAGTCTTTGTTATTATGTTTTTTGTTTGCACACATGCCTAGCATGAGACCTTCACAACTATGTGTGTTTGAAAGCATGTTTAATCAAATTTAAAGGTAAATGTGAGATTTATGTGCTAAATGCTCGTCCTATTTGTTTGACTTGGTGTCTAGGGGGCCTATTAGGAGCATACTTTTTTCATTTAGTCAAAAACCTCCTTAAATAGTAGTCCAATGCCTCTCGGAAATTAAGCAGGGGCACTAGGCACCTTTTAGGACGTTATGCATGCGGTTGTGGGGTAGGGGTACTTTAGGCCCTACAGAGATGATGACATTGCCTCGAGCCGTAAACGACAAACATATGTTTTGTTTTTTCCTATATAAAAGCCGAGCGTTGATCCGTAAAGTCTTTTAGAGTCTCTCTTCCCTTTTTCCTTTTTATGTGTTGTAAATATATTTATTTGGGATGGTTTACTATATAAAACAAAATTTTGCACTTGACTGTTTAATTGTGTAATATCTTTCACCTCACTTTTTCCTTTATTATTTGCTTAGTATTTGTTTTGTTTTACATTATATTATCACCTAGTCTCGCATGCTTAAACAATTAATTAAAATAATGAAGTGATTAATATTATTAATCACCCATTTGGCATGTTTAAATTGAGTAACCTAAATGAAGTGACCATACTTGCTACTTTTAACTCTCCATATAAGTTGCATGAGATACGATCGGGATCCACATTTGTGGACCTCGATGGATTCCTAACACCTTCCCCTCGAGGTAATTTGAACCCTTACCCTGATCTGGTTCGTTGAACTTAGTGAGATTTATTAGGTTAGATAAATGACTTGACGCGCATCAGTTCTTTAGGTGGAGACTTCTCAAAAATATTTAGAAGTCTCAAAAGTGTTTTTAGATCGTGATTAAAACACATTTTGCAAAAACTGGAGCGCGATATTGATCAATTTATTGCATTTGTCCCTAGTCATTAACACTACTATATATTTTTATGTATTATTAATTTGGGATTTTATGATTAAAAAAGGTGAGTTTTGCAATATGGTTCAACATTTTTCTCTTTTCTGCATTTTCACTTTTTATTTGTTAATTCATTATATATTATATTTTGGTGAAAAAAATTATTATTTTATATTAATTTTTTAATGGAATCTGATTTATTTATGTTTAATAATTTTCTTATAGTTTTCAATAATTACATAATGAGGATGGTAAAAGAAGAGAAAGTGCAAGTTTGTTAAAAATGCAATACAAATTTAGGTATTGTCCCCTGGCAAAAAACCAGGTATTTCCTCTAAATCTAATTTTTTTTTATTGTCTTTTAATTATTTTTGAATTATTATATATTGTGATTTATCTAATTTTTTTTACTTCTAATAAGTAAATTTTATTTGAAAAGACACCAAAATTGTATCAACTAAGATAGAACAGAGATAGTCATATTGTTCCTTCGTCCTATTTTAAGTGAATGTATTATTGTTTAAAGAGTCAAACAATTTTTTTCTTTGATTGTAGTTTTCACAATTTACTTTTGAATAATTCTTTATCTTGACTTACAATATATTTTAAATATTTAATAATTTTAAAAAAAATATGTGATGAATTTGAACCCGAATTAATAGTGAAATTACGTATTTTAACTTTCTTATATTAAATATAGGCATAAATTTTAAGAACAAAAATACACTTCTAATGCAACCATAGATTATTCTTCTAAATGTTTATGGTGATTATAGTTCTTATTATTCATATGTTAATGAAAAATAACACGTACTTAGTAAAAGAAGTTAAGGTTGTATCCACCACTCTTTTTTAAAATTTAAAAATGACCATTGTCGTTTGATATTGGCTTTATTTTTCCATTTGGTTCATTTATATGGATTCATTATTTATACTATGTTCATCCTATTATATGTTAAAGTGTTATTATTTGAGGAATCAAACAACTTCTTTTATAAAATATTTTGATTTATTCTCTATGTTGATTTGTAGCACTTTTTGTGTATACATTTTTACTTTAAAAAATTAAAGAATTTATGCCCAAATTCCTAGTCAAATTAATATGTTTTAATCTTCGTAATCCATACCTTTTCACGTAATTCAAGATATAGAAAGTACATATTATAAGTAAAATTTTCAAATACAAGTACATGATTTTGACTCTAGGTTTATGTCAAATAATTAGACAACTGTAATTTCATTCATAGTACAAATAAATGTGTGTGAAAAATAATTGATACAACTTCGTATAATGCTTAGTTTTTAAGCCTGATCACCAAGTGTAAGAGATCAGAGATAATATGTCAAGTAAAAGTAGATAATTTATTGAGAGTGGACTAATTGAAAAATTCAAAAAAGGAGAACCCAAAAAATTCATTCGTAAGGATATTGATATGAATAAAGGTCATGACATGCTCATTGATACTCCACTATCACATCCTCCTCCTCCTGTTGTTGTTGCTGATACAAGTTTAAGGAGAATGGAGAAATCAATTTCTTCCATCGTAAATGCTATACTACTTGTTGATTATGATCAAGTTTCGAATGAATACATCATATCGAGTAATACTGAAAGGGGAAGAGGTAGAGATAGAGGTAGCGGAAGAGTGTGTTGATTCGGAACTTGATCACCAACAACAAGTGGTGTAGTATTTTACCGTGGAAGAAACTGGATCCTCATTTCTCCTTAGTTTGTAGAAACAATAACAGGAGAAGGAGGAGGAGGGGATGGTGAATTATCAATGAGCATGTCAGAAATATAATTAATATGAATATCCTTAGGAGCTAACTTTTTTTGGATTTTTCCATTAGTCCAAGCTCAATTAATTCTCCTCTTTTATGTGAGAATATGTGTCTAATCCCTTACTTTTGGTGATCTAGCATTAAAATTAATCATTATAAGGAACTTTTGTTCAGTTCCTTTAAATATATATATATATATATATATATATATATATATCATATATTTATATAAAAGAGAACCTTAGGCCAGCTTATGTGGCGCAACCACAAACAAGAATTCTCTTTTAACTTATTTATTTCCAAAATTAGCCTTCCCTTTCATGAAAAGTTGTGACTTTTACAAAAAGATTGTGACTTTCTATTAAAAGTTGCAACTTTTACAAAAATTTGTGACTTTTTATGTAAAGTTACGACTTTTACGAAGAGTTGCGACTTTTATGAAGAGTTGCAACTTTTATGAAATATTGTGACTTTTATGAAAAATTATGACTTTTCAAAAGAGTTATGACCTTCGTGATAAGGCACAATAAGCATTTATTGATACTACCCTTTGTTGTCTATAAATAGAGGAATTTCCTCTCATTTTAAAACAACGAAAATTATGAACTTCTTCTTCTTCTTCTTCTTCTTCTTCTTTTATAGAATTATATTCGTGTACTTTGCTCATGTTGATTGACTGGCTGATACCATTGTTTTTGTATCGACACACTTGTGAATAGAATCGCTCTATCCTGAGAGGATTTATTCCTTTAAACTTCAGGTAGTAGAATGGACTAATTTCTTAAGGGAACAATGTGCATTCACTGGGCTCTATATTTTCCTTTATGTTTCATTTTGTTAGTAAAGATTCTTGTATGTTGTTTATAGTCACTAATTTATGCTTATTTTATTAATTTTTATTTTTTATTTTTGTGTACATGTGTTAAACTTTGTTGTTTATGTTTATACTTTTGATCATTATGTTGAAGTAAAGATATGTTAATCAAGAGTTTGATGTAATCATTAGACTATTGGTGTCATGTAGATTAGAATTTTTAAACTTCTAAAATAAATGACTTTAATCTTTATAGAGTGTTCAGTGGCTAAAAGATCCATGAGATGTGCAACAAAGGACTTTCAGTGTTCAAAAATTAAGGTGGTTCAACACTACCTTGGAGTTTTATTTATTCAACTTTCTATCTTATCGAGGTATTCAAGCGATTAGTGACATTCAAAAAATAAAGAAATGTAGTGGAATGGTAAATATTTTGCTCAACCTTAATCGAATGTTTGGGGTTCAAATGTTAGGTTCGAGTCAATGAATTACCTCTTACTGTAGGATGAATCAATATTAATGAAATATTAAGGAAATAATAACCTCCTTATAAACTTTAGATTAAAAGTCCCAAAAACAATAAAGTTTTAACCATATTGATAAAAACATAAATAATAAAATATGTTTTTTAGCTATCAAAGGAGTGTCATCGACTGCGTATGATTTTGAATAAGGGACCTGCCAAGACATCATTTAATCCAAATTATTTGAGCAACATACATTATTTCATTGAACTCCAAGAGATGTGTTTTTATATTTTAATTAACTTATCAACTACACAACTAATTATATAAGATATATCATATTTAGATTTTGTATGTAGCGGCCTTGAGTAGGAGAAAAACTCTCGCAATTAATGAATATAATGTTTTTACAACTTTTTCAAAATATAAATATAGACATTGAAACAATTACATATCTTTTGTAAAGACTTTGGTGATGAACAACTATATTACAATGAAGAATTAATAACAATATTTGTAAACACTTAGAATCAAATCGTTTTTGTTTTAAGATTAAAAAAATATTCATATCATCTTTGGATAAAATATTATTGACAATTTATTGTAGGGTTGTAGCCTCTCAATAACACATGTATTATCATATGTTCATAAGTTGATTATTGACATAGTTCACAACCGCGCGAAGCGCGGAAAAGTTACCTAGTATATATATAAAAGGAAACCAATTACAGTTCTTCCTATTGGTTCAACATAGCTTAGAGTCAAAATTTTGTACTTGTATTTGAAATTTACTTATAATATGTGAAATTATTAGGATTGAAACTTTGAATTTGGATATAAAATCTTTAAATTTGTAAAAATGAAATGTGTATAGATTTAAAGAGTACACGAAAAGTCCTCCAAAAAACATTGCTAATGAATCAACATTTGTTTCATAAAATATTGTTGGACACCAAAAAGATTAACACTTTAAAATAAAATAGTGCGGAGGGAGTATAAACAACGTATCCGTAACTTAATAAGCTAATTTGTTTTCTTTTAGAATTCAGAATCCTTAAAATTAAAATGATAGATCAACCTCTACCGTCGTAGTGCATAAGTACTCTTGTCAAGGACATATAAAACTTGTTGTGTTTTTGTACTGCTTCTTGCCACATTATGGTTTTAATTAGCGTAGGTACAAATCGTTCATATTTTTAAAAATAAACATATATTTTTGAAAATTACATGAAAAATATTGCATGTCAATATAGCGAATGATTTAAAATGTTTGATTTTTTTGAAAAATATCTATAGTTAAAAGAAAATATTATTTGACTCTCCAAATACTAACTCATCCACTGTAAAAAGAGACAAAAGAAGTATATAACTTTATTTGTTCCACTTTATGAATACAATTTTTATTCTTTTTCAATAAAACTTACTTGGTGGAAGCTAAAAACAATATACTCTCACTATAACTAACAATTCAAAATATTTTAAGTGGAGAAAAATATATACCTGATTTTCTGAAAGGGGCAATACCTAAATCCATATTGCATTCTGGACAAACATCCCACATTTCTTTTGATATGTTACTCGTTATTCATTTGTTGCAAACTGGTAAAAAATAATAAACATTAATCAAATTTCATAGAAAAAAACCACTAAAAAAAAAGAAATTTGTCATGTAATGAATTTTTATTTTTAATATCACATGAGAAATTTCTTTAGTTTTATGTTTTTAATGAAATTTGATTAATTTATGTTTAATATTTTTAACAGTTTGCAATAAGTGTATAAGGAGGAAGATATCAAAAGAAAAAGGGGATGTTTGTCGAGAATGCAATATGAATTTAGGTGTTGCTCCCTTGCAAAAAATTAGATATATATTATTCTCCACTTAAAATATTTTGAATTGTTAATTATAGTGATATATATATATATATATATATATATATATATATATATATATATATATAACTTCCAGTAAGTTAGTTTTATTGAAAAACATGAAAATCGTATTCATAAAGTGGAATGCAAAAAGTTATATACTTGTTTCTTCTCATTTTAATTTGGGTGTGTTCCTATTTGGGAAGTCAAATAAAAATTTTGTTGACTATAGTTTTCTCCAAAATAAAAATAAAAATATTTGAATTATTCGCTATACTGACTTGCAATATTTTTCGTGTAATTTCAAATATGTATTTTTTATTTTTAAAATTTTTGCAATTTTTACCCGAGTTAATTAAAACCATAATGTGGGAAGAAGTTGTACAGAATCACAACTACTGTCATATGGCCTTGACAAGAGCACTTATGTTATTATGGCGGTAGAGGCGAAGCTATCCTTTTATGTTTAAGGATTGTGCTTTTTTTTAAAAAAAATAATAACAAATCAGTTTATTAGATGGATACATTATTTATACATCCTTCATCCTATTTTATATTGAATGGTTACTATTTGAGGAGTCCAGCATTTTTTTAAAAAAAAGGTTAATTCATTAGCTATGTTTATTTGGAGTACTCTTCGTGTAATTTTCAAATCTTTAAACATTTAAATTTTACAAATTTAAAGAATTTATATTAAAATAAATAGTTTCAAGCCTTATAATTTCACATATCATAATGTCACGCCCCAATCCTAAACACTGGGTATGGCCGACACTCGAAGACCATTGTTGGTCTCGAGCGGACCTTTGACCTTGCATACAAAGTGGAAGACTTAAACACAAGAGATAACTTAAAAGTAATACTTAGCCAAAGTGGTACTCATGTCTGAAACGTTTACAAATAAAATGAATATCACTAAAGAATTATTCTATCTATCTATGAAGCCTATAAACAAAGAGGGATGTTGGGACAAGACCTCCAATTATACTAACAACTGAAAAATGAATATAATGCGATAAAAGATGTCCTCTAGAATGTAAGAAGGCTCACCAACTGACTTTGAGCTGCTCATTGGATCAAAGTTGATCCTAGTTACATGCGTCTGCATCATAAGATGATGCACACCAACTGACATCAGTACAATGAATATACGAGTATGCGAGTTTGAAAGCTAAACACAACTTATGCTTGAAAAGGATGTGAAGGGAACACTAACCTTGACTCTTCTCAACTCAATGAATAACTTAAGTCAACAGAAAGCAATAAGACACATGTAATATGTATAAGGCTTGTAAGACAGTGGAAAACCTTAGTTCATTAAGAAAATTTAATAATAAACTCAACTTTACTTATGTAATGAAGTAACTAGTTTCTGTGGGATCTAACCGACAACCACCACTATGAGCCTAAGTGGTGATAGAACGTCTTTCTCATGCTGCTAGAACTATCATATACTTTGTCGTTACATAAAACAACTTAACTTAGTGGATCTACTAGCATAACTTAAGTGATCATCTAAAAAGTCTGACTCTTTAATAATCATGATGGCTAAATGGTTCATGCAGACTTGAGTTAATATGAACTTGCATTCCCATATTGGTGCTCAATACTACTCCCAAAATATTCTTAGATCATATTTTTTTAAAACAATTTGTTTCTTTGGGTTGATATAATTACTCAACACTTAGCTTAAAAGCACTCTTCGAATCGATGTTCCCTTTCTTGTTCAAATGTAAAAAAATATTAACTCTTAGGGAATGCTTAGTTCCCTTATAACATTTGAGAAATAAACTCAACTCATTACTCTTTACTAAATTTGAAATTTGAGTCTTAAAAACAAAGTTAAAACGTTGCTAAAGACTCCTGAAAACTTTAAAGTACTTTGCTTGGACTTTCTTATTAACTGTTAGACTTCACTCTTGACTTCTTTGACATTGATCTTAACTTTCCACGAATTGAATTATGGATTCAATGTTAGTGATCTCATCTTTATGGATAATATCATGATGTTTAGATGTACCTAAGAGTTTTAGAATCAACTAGAAAACATAGCTACATCACTAGGGAACTAGTACGGAAAGATGGGGGAATAATAGGGAGAATTGGCGACCCTGGCGCTCTTAGAGGCGTGGGGTGCCAGCCCTCAAACATCAGAGAGCTGGGTGGGACGTTCTTGCTGGAGCGGCGATCCAGAGGCCAATAGAAAAACACATACCTTTGGGGCTCTAGGAAGCGCGACACGCCTGGGCTATCTCGAGGCGTTCTCCGACTTTTGTCCTTCGTTTTTCATTTCTAAACCTTCTAAAATTCAATGGTTCTTTCCCCAAACACTTTTGATCACTAGTACAATCAATATACAATAGCTTCAACCTGAAATTACACCTGGAAACATGAATCAAATCATCAAGAAACTTCAACAATAAAACCATCAAGACCTCAACAAAACTTTAAACAATGTTCTTCAAGAACTCAATTTATGAACATTCAAAAATTGAATTCGCTGAATTAAAACATGCTTGGCGCATGGCTGAACTAACCCAACTATGCGACCTCACTTACCTTTTTAGGGATCACCCTTGAAGAATTCCACACGCAAAGCTTGAGCGTTGTTGACGATTCTTGATTTCTCTCCTCTTTTCTCTTCTTTTCTCTCTTCTCCAAGCCCTAGCGTGAATTCTATTTTCTCTAAATAGAACAAAGGTCTGGTTTGACCCAAATTAATTTTAAAAACAAATTAATTTAATTAGGAAAGGGAAAGACAACTTTTGCCTTCCCAAATCCAGATTGGGCTTTCCTTAATCCAACAGCCCAACTTCCGAAAGGCATAATTCACTCATCCCAACTCGGAATCACACAAACTGCGCGGCGCTGGGATGATTGTTCTAAGGGTTTTCCAACCATATTTGTAACTACAACTAATTCATTTTGATCTTGAATTTATGTTCGTTGGAAGTTTACCAAAACACACTTTTAACTTATTTAAAATTTCCAGATTTTTTTATTCTTTCAAAAAAATGTATTTTCATATTTAAAACTCTTTCCCAATTCTTTCTAGTTGCGAGATATTACAATATCTCCACCTTGGAACATTCGTTCTCGAATTTGGTTACTCTTACTAGACTTAAGGTAGCAACATCAACTTAAAACACCCACAAGCAATTGTAGCCAAACAACATGCTTACTAAAATTTGGATAGTACTTAGAAGAAACTTTGTGCCTTGGTCTGCATTTCCTCCGGATTCAAAAAAATGCAACAATCTCTTCTTCATGTCCTCTTCAGCTTCCCAAGTAGCTTCTTCAAAAGGTTCGTCCAAAGTACCTTGATTGATGCTACCTCTTTTGCTCTCAACTTGCGAACTTGGCGATCTGGGATTTTCACTGGAATCTCCCCATAAGACAAGTTATCTTTGATCTCAATATTCTCAGCTTGAATGGTCAAGGAAGGATCACCCATGCACTTCTTCAAAATGGAGACATGAAACACCAGATTAACCGCCGCTAACTCTTGTGGTAGCTCCAACTCATAAGCTACTTTTCTATCCTCTTTGAAATTCTACATGGACCAACTTAACAAGGACTATGTCATTACAACAAAAAGGGATATAGAGGCAATTAAAAATTAAATTAGCGTCCATAACTATGGACGCTATAGCTATTATCAGCCAATGCACTTTGGCTGCTGTATCGAGGGTCGGCAAAGCCATTTGGACAAAAGCTGATAAAGTCAAGGTCTTTTGCCGTTAAAACTCATTCGATTTAGTGGCAATTGATTGAAACAATTAATAAGTCTACAAAATCAAATCCAAAGTGGTTAGTTTTATCATGTAGCATCCATTTATATAGAAAGTAAAACCAAGTAAATTGTCGCTAAAACACATTTGTTCTAGCGGCAACTAAGATGGTTGTTAAATTCAATAAAAATAGCGGTTATATTTTGGTAGTGTCCATTTTTATAGACGGTAAATCCTACTAATTGCTGCTAAAGCGCAATAGTTCTGCTGACAATAAAGATAATTTTTAAATAAAATTTACTATGACAATCATGTTCATGTAACATCCATTTTGATAGCTGGTAAATTCGATAAAAATGTCGCTAAAAGTTCATATCTTTAACGACAATGGTTTGGTGGTAATTATAAAGGCTAGAATATCCTTTGGAAACCATCTTAATTTACCCCATTTAGCGTCTAATATTTTTGCCTAGAAAATTCACTTAGTTTGACGCTAAAATCCACCAACTTTAAGGACCAATTTCTTAGTCGTAAATAATAATAGTTTATTCAATGAATTTCCACAATGGTTCGCCATATTGAAATATTTTACAGGAATTATTTTTGAAAATTATACCACATGACCTGAAATAATAAAAAAAATGTGTCAAAAGATGAAACTCAATTAATAAAATCATCACGAGATCAAACAAGTTCTTATACCCTAACAAAATATTTACTAGACCAAATGTTACTTAAAAAAAGCTATGTGCAAATACCAATGACCCTAGTATGAAAAAGACATTTTAGTTTGAAGACATTCACAACCTAGAAAAGAAACAAAGAAAAACCATAAGCATATTCATTGCCCGAGCAACAAACCATGAAAGAACGGAAGCACAATAACAACTTAGCAGACTGGATGTACAATACATATACATACACACACATACATTAATTTATGTCTAAAACCCCTTATTCAATCGATACAGAAAACTGATAAAATTTACATCAGTATCGAACAATCAAAACCTATTTAAGATATAAAAAAATCAAACCAATACAAACAGGCAGCAAGCTAGATAATGATACCAACATAAAGTTCATACATAGGAGAAGAAAATCAGTGCACAAAGTAGCTTTAGTAATTAGACCACTAATATGCAACTATACCAACAAAGCCTGCAGTTAAAAGTAACTACACTTCCAGGCAGCGGCACCATTTTGATGCTTCAATATGTGTATCTTTTATATTTCTTGATCAACGACACTAACCTACAGTTTGAGTGTCTACGAATCAAAGCTAGTAAAGTAACCCAACCAAGGATTGGGGTCGTATCCCAGGGTAGTGGTAGTGAAAGTAGTAGTTACTTAGAATTTAGTTCTTAATAGTGATAGCTCATGACTTTTTCTGGTTATACAAAAATTAGATTCAATTTGTGACACTGAAGTGTCATATATCAAGAAAAAAAGATTTTTGTCACAAGTAGTAAATACCAAAAATAAAGGACAAAACAAGTATTGGAGAGAGTTCTTGGGGCGTGACCGCAATCTATGTTGACACAAACTAATGGGTACATGATTTTTATATGAAAATTTGCAAGACAATGGTGACTAGGCTAAGCTTTAGGTTAAGGTAAGTTCCCTCTCTGGCAACATACCCCATATCAAATGGGTTCCTCTAGGACACCACTCGTCTAAACTAACCAGCCTACGCCTTTACCACACCTTGATCATTCCATAGGGGTTTCTTGGATATGGGACTAGGGATCAACCTCTCAGGATGAACCTCATGTCGACCACTCCCCAGGCCATCAGTCTACTGATTTTGGTTTCGCGACCTCCCGCTTAGGAAAGGCGAAAATAAATTGGTGGTTTTGTATTTGCAACTACAAACAAATTAAATTAAACCACAATATGTAGGTGAAATCATAATTAAAATGCATATAATCCTATCATCAAGCAAGACCCAACAGTAATATCAACACATATTTGCTAAATCACACCCCAAGAATGGGGGGGTTTAGCCACACATAAAGCAATAATCAATATACTTAAAATGATAAAGTTATCAAGTGGGTATAATAGATCAAACCTGAAAAATATCAAAGTAAGGTAAATGAAGAAGAACCACTTCCACGTTTGGAAGGAGAACTTCTTTCTTCAAGCTTCCTAAAAAACCTCTCCAAACTTGAGAGAAAACTTAAGAATAAATAAAATATTAGGTTTATATTTTTTACTCTCTAAGATTTTATTCTAAACAATAAAATAGTTGAGTGTTTATAGAATTTAGATTTAGTGCTGGTGGATCCATTCGTCATCTTCAGTCGTGAATCGCCGAGCAATTCGGCGACTCGCCCTTTCTCTAGTTCGTCGCCATTTGTGTCTTGCCTTAATATCCATGGATGAGGTATCGTTTGGTGGAATAACTCTGCTTCGCGTAATTATTCGGTGAACCATCGACTACTTCTTTTCGTCGCCTATTGATCCACCTCCTTCACGACTCACTTGCTGTAATAGAAACTGGAACTTTTTTACACGGCGTATCGCCAAGTGTGCTTGGCGATGCGTACTTTGAATCTTTATCTCTTTTCATCCATTTTGTGCCTAAGTGTTCATGATCCTACCAAATCCCCAAATACCTGAAACTTAGATGTTTTTATCATATATTGAGATAACAAACACAATTGAGTACACTATTTTCATTAAATAAGGCCCTAGATGAGTACAATTTGAGGACTCATCAAACCCAAATCAAAACAATTAGCATACCGTAACGTGGTACCCAATGCCATAGTTATGTTGGAACATGGTAATCTGATCCCAGTTAGTTAGGATGGAACGTAAAAATCTAATCCCATCTTTATGTCGATACATGGCAATCCAATCCTAGTTAGTTATGTTGGAATGTGGCAATCCGATCCTTTAACACACCACAATCACAAATGCAAGTACACTATCAAGTTATCCAATCAAGAAGTGATTCATGCATCAATTCATTCAGCTATATCATTTACAAAAAGTGTGATCAATAATGCAACATTCATATACATATAAGTATCATAATGAAGCATGAACATACATACATTACACAATCATAGAATCACAACCATCACCTACCTCGAATCCAAGTTTGAATCCGCTAAGGAGCTTGAATCTTCCCTTTTCATATTCTTTCCGCTTGTTCTACGTATACAAATAATTAATATACGCAAGGATAAACAAAAAATATCTGATTACCTAGATTATAATCAATAATTTCAACCCTAGGTTAACTGTTGATCTCATGTATCAAAAAAAGGGCTTTTCTTACCATAGTTTCCAATTCAAAACCCTCCCCCATTGTTCATAGGACAAGAAAATAGATTCCACGAATCGAAAAATGGATTCGGAAGGTGAAAAGATTAGCTTTAGCCTCATGTATGGTGAAAAACTGTCAAGAAGTCGTACGGGGTCGTTCCTTAGTTCTCAAAGTCAAAAAGTGCAGAGTAAAGATGTTTTAGGGTTTATTTATGACTTTAAGTTGAGTCTGACCTGCCGCAACGACACGCACTCCGATGTAGCATCCCCGTCAGAGACACCAAATTCGCCATCAGAGTTGCTTACACGAAACAGTGAGCCATTTAATTAATTACAAGACCACCATTCCACAACACACCTCTAACCAATGGCATTCAGAAAATACCGTTTACGCTAAAGATCGATTTCGGAAGTTCTACTCGCCCGAATTCAATTTTGTAAAGTCATACACGTTTCTTAACGTCTTATCTAACTACTCATGTAATCAAAATTATAAATGAATCAACCTATTTCTACCACATTTTCCTACACCTTAATGACTCTGAATTTATCCAAATCTAGACTAGGTTGAGAAAAGTTTTCTGGCCCCAATTCTTTTCTCATTGGTTTTTCCCTAATGATGAAAATCAGGTCTTTACAAAGTGCAATAATACAATTGGCGTCTGAAAATGACAGTATGTATGTACACGTTATCCCTATAAGGTAAATGTTTCATATAGACTCTTGATTTAAGTAAAGTGAACCCTTCTTAACAGATGCAAATAATATCTCTCCTCTTTCTACTTTCCACTTGTAAGGTTATTATAGGGAACTCGAAGTAACAACATTAGATAGCTAGAAATAGTTATCGGTTTGTTGAGGTGTATTAAACATTGAAAATTGAATAGTTGAGGTAATGTCACACATGTTTGGAGAATATAATATAGCATAGATAAACTGTAAAATGGAGAAAAAAAACAATGTATTAGGATGTAACTGATAAGTAGTATTATATTAGTACTGATCTGATCACCTTCGTTTGAAATTTTATTATTAGAAAGAAATTTTTTATAAAAACAAAAGTCTTCTAAAACATTAAATATATGTCTAATAGCTTGTATTATATAGTATACCTGTGTTTTTTCGCTTATCATTCAATGCATACTAAGAAAAGTAGAAAAAAATATTTAAGATAAGGATGATTAAAGTTCAACATGTATCAAGTAAAAGAAATGAAGTCTTTGTTCATTTATGGGATCTAACGAAACATTCAAGCATGCCTATAAAAAGGGAGAAAAGTGAAGTTGACTTTAAAAAGGGAATTGTGAAGTTTTCTACGAATGATCAGTCTTTCCATCATCTCCTCTTCGGTTATCAAAGTGGCCATTTTATTACGTGATTTAATCTCTACTGTAGGGATATATCAATAACATCGGGGCAAACTCTTTCTTTTTCTTATGGGTGGACATTAGTTATTTGATATAATTGAAGCCATTTTTTTTCTGTTGTATTCTGGAAACCATTTTTTGTATATTGTTTTATATGTTATTTTGAAATATTTGATTTGTCTTCTACTAGTAAATGTCACCATATCATTATTAATGATTCTCTGTTTAAGGATGTTTTTGGCTCTGAATATACCAGTGATACACCGTTCATGCATGAAAATGTACAGCCTGATCAGTTTGGAACCTCGTTGGAAGATGCTAAAGTTTTTCTGGCTGAAACTGGGGCTGACATCTCTAAGTTTGGTCTCCTATAACTTGGTTTTGAGAATCGAATCTCGCCCGTATTGTGGTTACAACTCTGGTTCACGAAAGGGCTCTTTTAGCAAAATCTCCAACAGAGTTATATTTCACTACAAGAAAAAGTCTTTATTAAGACCAATATTTAAGGACGAGTCTATATTCTTGTCTTTAAAAGTATACCTATTGGGACGAGATTATATTTCGTTCCTTATTGATATATGTTGTTGTGAAGAGATTAAATTCGGTCCCTAAAAGAGTTACTTACTAGTCCCTAAATGTAATTGGATACATATTTTGAGGCTTGAGCGGGAAAGTTTTCCACCAATATGAAAATTTTTCTTTATCAAAATTTGAGGCACTAAAAACTTTATTCTAAAAGTAAAATGAAAAAAACTTATTCTCAAAATAGAAGCTTGTCCTAAAAATTGCCCTAATCTCTTCAGCTCCCCACTATAACTGATAAAGAAAGAAACCTAGCTGCCCTAGCTAATCTTAACGATGCTCTGCCCCTTTAATGGATAGATGTGTATTCTTCTTTGTGATGCTGTTGTTGTCTCCCCTAATCTCAACGACATATTGATAAACATTTCTTTTTCTTCCTCGCGTTGTTGCTGCTCGATTTGGTAGAAATAGAATCCATTAAAGCTTTGCTCGAGACAAAATTTCAGGTGTGTTTATTCTTCTAATCTATTTGTTATTGTTCTGTGGATAGATGTGTATTCTTCTTTGTTCAATTGTTGTCTCCCCTAACCTCAACGACCTATTGATAAGCGTTGTTGGTGCTCGATCTGGTATAAACATAATCCATTAAAGCTTTGCTCGAGAAAAGATTACAGGTGCGTCTATTCTTCATATCGAGTTGTTGTTGTGCTGTGGATAGATGTTGCTATGACTAGCTCATAATGATGAATCAAATTTGAAAAAAAAATCATTTTTGTCTATGATCTCAGTTTTTTTAAGAACTTGCATTAAAAGTTTACTGTGAACCAGTCAAGAAGCACTAGAAATGCAGCTAATCGAGCAAAGTTGAAGATGCTTCATCATATTGATAGTAAGATTATTTATCAAAAGGTATTATCATAATATTATTTTTCTAAATGAAATATTTATGAGGTGTGTTGTTTGACATGTTTGACTTTGATGTAAAGGGCGGAAAAGATGGAAATCCACCAGATTTGGCAACTATTTTCTTTGAGACTTGTAAAAAAGATAACAAGCTTGTTGAACCTGAAGCAATCGAAAAACATGTGAGTTTTGTAAATTAAATATTTTAATTACTTAAAGTTGTTATATGTTATAATAGAAAATGTTCTTAGATATATTTTGTAGGCTCAACTCAAAAAAATAATTCAAGCAGATCCATCCTTACCTCGATAGAGATTGTTGAAAAATGTTGTGGACCTCAAACTCATAGACAATACTTGGTTTTGGGGGTGGATTAAAGGCAAAACACTTGAAAGGCGGAACTTCTTCGAAAGCAGAATTGCTATTTGTGCTACGTTCAACTCGAGAAGATATCAAATCTTTGAATGAAGAGAACAAATCCTTGAACAATCGTTTGTCTACCGTAGAAGATGCGATGAAAGAAGTAATGAAAATGAGAGAACTCTTCATGGATCATCAATCACATGTAGCAGCTCCAGCATCGTCCTTTTCAATTGAATGACCACTGCATTTTCAGCTAACCAAGTTAGTAACAATATACCCAACTTTTTAGTTTATTTTGTTGAAATTTAACACCATAATCAATGTGTGATCATATATGAATATATGGGTCTCTCAATGTGAAAAATATTCATGTAACATTGCTTCCAGCTTCAAGAAATATGGAATAACAAACTTGTTTCCTGTAACATTGTTGCTCTATTTTAACATTTTATGCCACATGTTGTTACTCCATCTCGTCTTTTATGTTTGTACTTCTTAGAGAATAGTTAAAGTTAAATTTGAACTGTTAATTTCTTTAAAAATAAAGTTGGTTAGAGGTGGAGATGAGTTGAGGAGAGGTGACGAGACAAGCCGAGGTAAGGCGAGAGACTGATCCATTGTCTTAATCAGTTCTAATGGTTCATATTTAAGATTTATTCCCTTATAATTCAGCTTTATTCTCTTAGTATGTCAGATTGAATTTAGTTGGAAGAGAATATTATTGCCTCATCTATTGGGATTTAGTCTCCACCCCTACATGCTAGGATATGCTGTACCATTTCAACAATCAGCCTACAATGTCAAAAAAATTTCTTCTACTCATAATATCCTGTACAACAAAGTTCTTTAATTATTTTAATATGGAATTGCAAGCTAGAGGAGTGTAAACTTTGTGACCCTGAAAGTCAGCTGGTATGCTAATTTCAGTCCATTTGAAAACTGACTCAAATACTATAGTCCACCTTGATTTGCTCCCTGCGACTATGGCTGATCCATGGGTTCCCATTTCTATAGATCAGTTGTCTGCATTCAAATATTATATTGGTGTATAAATAATGACCTTGTGAATCAGGTGCTTTATTTCTGCTGAGTCAGTTTTAATTTGTAGATTGGAGATATTTCGCAGAGCTGTCATTTTCAGTCCTATTACTAGAGCTAGTAGTTCTGAATGTAAAGCGTTGACAAAATTTGTTCTTCCTGAAAGTCCTGTTATCCAAGAGACATTGTTGTCACACATGGCTCCTCCTGCTCACGCATTTTTTGTAGATTAGTTATTAAAGCAATTCGTGTTTAGTTTGTATCCCGACTACGGCTGTACCCAACTCTGTTTGCACCACCTACTTGTCTACAGTTGTATGCAAAGTTGGTGATTGTTTATATAATAATTGGAGTTACATTTGAACTCTTAATTTATTTAAACAAAGTCAGTTAGATGAGGAGACGAGTTGAGGTGAGGTGACGAGATAAGACGAGCTGAGTTGAGAGACTGATGCATTGCCTTCAAATAAAAATAAGAAGGCGTAACATCTAGATGAATCAACAACAATTGTACATATCTTTTATGATGGCTCTATTTTTTTATTTTCCACACAACTTCTTAACGACATAAATTTGTTTTGAAATTTTCTACTATGCAGCAACAATATCGCTGCCAGCTACCCTATTTAAATGGTTTCTGCCGAGATATTGTTAATCTAGCTCGTCTATTATGCTAATTCATTCCATTTGTTTATATTATCTACCTAATGTTATTTTGTGTTTTTACAAAATAGATTTTGGATTCCTTGCTAATGTATCTCAATATTTTCTAATAGATTTTTCTTATTTCTTGCAGCTTCTGTTGATGTTTCCGTATATCACCTGACAAAGACTGTTTTTTTGCCAGACTTTTGTTCATACTTCAGTGAACATGCAAGTTTAGAAGATGCACTAACTCTTTATTAGTAATTTGTTGTTAATGTTTTGCAAAACTTTGGATGTTATCCAAGTATTTTTGTTCAATGAATATATCGAAACTAACATCATGGGTGGTTAACCAATTTATTGTAATTAATCGCACTATTATCTCTATCTTCCTATGCCCTTTCACCATATGATCCTTTTTGTATTCATATAGTTTAGTAATTATTTTTGTATTTGTTGATGAATATAGTTTCTTGTGATATTAATGGCTCTCTGATCAAAGGTGGTCGGTTAGAGACCACAATTATTGGTCGTCTCTAATGGTCAAACTAGGACCAAAGTTGCTGCTCGTCTTTAAATCTATTTTAGGACCAAATTGTTGGTCATCTTTAAAACTACTCTATGACCAATTTTTTAAGGTCGTTTTAGATGTTCTAGGAAAAAATGTATCATAGTCTCTAATGCTATTTTAGGAAGAGGTCACACTCGTCTCTAAAACTTTATTAGGACCACATTGCGTTCAGTCACAAAAGAGTATTAACGACATGAATACCAATGATATAAGAGGTCTAATTGAGACCAGGTATTTGGTCCCTAAAATGATCTCACGGCAAGAGATTTGTCCCATCGCAAAACCATTTAGGGACGAGTTTACTTATCAATAGCGACTGTACTTTCTAGGACGAGTGAGGACCATGTTTTTCTTGTCTTATTTGCTAATTTAAGACCAGATTTTAACTTTCAGGGACTAGAATTCCCTACCTCAGAGACTGTTTTTCTTGTAGTGTTTGTTGTTTACTGTCTGCTGAAGAAGATCAATATAAATTAGGCTCTGTAGGTCCGCGAATACATGGTTGAATGTTTTGAAGATACGAACTCCAGTGCAAGCTTACCCTATGGACTACTTATCTCTAGAGTTATTGTCGATTCTCTTGTGGATCTCTCTAACTACAGGCCTACATTTATTGATGCTACATATGATACTCGAACTTTTTCGAGCATGGATTATGTGTTTATTAACGAGAAATGGTATTAGAAGTAGTCTGTCCAATTAAGGTTGATGCACCCCGGGCTACTAGAATCTGTGTTGACTCTGCAGTTTGCTCCTCAAGGAGGCTGAACACATTAAGGTATGACTCAATGGTGTTGAATTCCATATGTAGGTTTTACAAGATGCCCTTGGAAAATTGCTGCAACTCCACAAGGACTCCAGTATCGATATTGGAAAGCTTCGGCTTGAGATGAGAGGACTTAAGAAGGATGCATCTCATTCTGTTAACATTATTCTGAAAGAAGTCAACTCCATCAAAACTGGAGATGACTCTACAAACAATCAACTGGTTGTCACTATGAACACTTCATATTGATCTTTCTCTATGACGGTTGAGAAATCTCTTTCCACTTTCTGGACGAACGTGGTCAACACTCTGACGCATTTTCTCGTGAAACATTAATATTATGAATTCATTTGCTTTTGTTTAAGACACTTAGTTTTGTGGAGATCTTTCTCCTTATCTTTTGGATTGTTTATTTGGGGCTTCTGACCCCATACTCTTTGTCTGTTTAGTTCTTCCTTCTTTCTCTATCTCGCTTGTTGTCGTGTTGTCCTTTTCGATTACGTAAAAGGGGGAGAATCTATACATAGGCATACAAAAAGGGGAAGCACTAAGATAGGGGGAGCACTCAAGTAACAATTCAACCAAGAACAATCGAACAGGGAAGCCATCTTACTCTTTCATTAATTATAGCTGTCAATATCAAAAAGGGAGAGATTGTTAACTTGTTATATTCTGATTAATGACAAATCGCAGGAATTAACAAACAAAAATACGATCAGCATGAAGTCATGACAACATTACAAAAAAATAAAAAAAAAACCAGGATCAAACCAAACAGAATACAATCTGGTTTTACTAAACAACCATAAAAGGAAAGAGATCTTCAATCACGCAAAAAGATGGCTAAAGAAGAAAAAGATATATTAGCATATCAATCAACCACGACTTACGGAAAAGATTAACAAATCAGCCAAATTCAAGGAAGATCAGACAATATCTCAGGAAATCATCCAACAAATGAAGGAATTCATTTAGTCATGTACACATCAAATATGGACATGATTCAAAATATAAATTCAACAAAATCAAGGGATCATCCCAGGATCCATTATTTATAACTCCCTGGGTGTTCGAATAGAGCATCACCTCTCACGTCTATTTAAACCTCTCACCGTCTTAGATAAAAAGTAAGCAACTTATCTTGAGCTTATATTACGATCGTATTTTATCTTTCATCAATCTTTGTAATCACGTGAGTGAACACAGTTAAAAATAAAAGTGAGAACAATTTTGAGTGTAGGTTTACCAGTAGAGGAAGTGTCAAGATAGAATTCTTATTTGCATATCAGACATAACCAAGTTAAGGAAACTTTGTACTTCTCAAGGCTAACTTCAAACGCTCTAAATGAAACCCTTCAAACCTACG
This sequence comes from Solanum sitiens, assembly GCA_016801875.1. Taxonomy (NCBI): domain Eukaryota; kingdom Viridiplantae; phylum Streptophyta; class Magnoliopsida; order Solanales; family Solanaceae; genus Solanum; species Solanum sitiens. The sequence continues at coordinate 3,261 of JABWTJ010000119.1, read as the reverse complement.
GGCACTGGACTAGGCACCACAACAGTGACCCAAACCAGTATAAACATCCTGTGTTATTTATTTTCTGCAAGATATTTTTAAGGTTTCTTCATTCTACTAGTTTGCACGTGAGTCAACTTACCATTACAGGTAGCCGACTAAAAAATAATGTAATTCACCCCCCCTCTTGTACATCACATAGTTCAACAGGTATGTCGAGTCTTTCCATCATCTCCACTTTGGTTCTCAAAGTTTCCATTTTATTAGGTGATTTAATCTCTACTGCAGGGAGATATCAATTAGATAGGTGCAAATCTTCTATGAGGTAAGTTGTGTATTGAACAGTGTCCAAAAATCTGCATGGTATTGTGCATGTGATTTAGTTTCTTTTTTTCATTTATTTTCCCTCTTTTATGCTAGGAGAAGAGGCTTAGGGATATCTGGTGTAATTAAAGTTGACACAATACCATTCTGATACTTCAGACATCAACTATTTTTCTGTGTATGATGATGAGTTCTTTCTTTTTCTTGTGGGTGGAGATTACTTCTTTGATTTTATTGAAGCCATTGTTTTCTGTTGTATTCTGGAAACCTTTTCTTGTATATTGCTTTATATGTAATTTTGAAATATTTGATTTGTCTTCTTCTAGTAAATGTCTGCATTTTATAATAAGACGAGGGGTTCCCAAGTTACTTAACATTTCTTTTACGTTCTTAAAGTAACAGTTAACATATCTACTACAGTAAAAATCCCTATAAGTTTACTGTATTGGCATATACTTAAAAAAGAATCAAGTACCTCAATTTTTAATTACTAATGAACTTTTATTCCATAAGTAAAACTTATGAATTTCTAATCTATTATCAACAATTTTTGAAAAATCAGTATTTATTTGCCAACACATTTTCTCTACGTTACTAAAATTTCTAACGGATTACTAAAGTAGATTTTTTTTTATTGAAATTTCCAACGATTAGTTACATATTTAAAATATAAACAACCAAATTTACTAACATATTTTCTATCCGTTAGTGAAGATAATAACCGGATACCAACCATGTTTTTGGTTGTAAATTTGCCAACGAAAATGTAAGATCTAATTTTCATAAATTACCAACAAAATCTTCTGGTGGTTACCAACTAATTTTTGGTAAGTATGTTTACCAACAATTATAATTTGTTGGCTAAATTTACCAACAAACCTTTTAGCAAAACTATAATTTTCGTTAGTAAACCGTTAAGTAACTCGATTTACCAACCGATACCAACAAATATTTTTGTTGATAATTATGTCTTATTTTGTAGTGTGAGTCACAATAGAAATTCATAAGCTGGAAATCATAGATTTGCCTCAATCTAAGATTACCTGATACAGGTGTTGAAAGAAAGTTGCATATAGTAAAATAAAATAATAAAGTCGTAGGCAGGTTGATCAAAACACACTTCGAATAAGGTAAAACAAACAAGAAAAAGGAAAAGCCCAGATCATCTGTGTTTTATAAGTCATGGAAGAAATTGTTGAGATTAACTGTTATTATCATCCAAATTTGTCCAAATATTATCTTTATTTTTCTAATTCAGAAGAACTCTTCACACATTACCTATTCAAATTATAACAGTCCAAAAAAAAATCAAACTTCTTTATTTTTTTGTTAGTTTCTTTTTTTGTTCCTTTATACACATTAAATAAAGAATCAAGAAACCAAGCTACTTTTTGTTGTGTTTTTCTTGCTATTGATATGATTTCTTTAAAATATTATATGGTTTGCATGCAAATAATGGAATGTATATATTTACAATTAAGGAAAACAATATTTGGTTTGATTTCCTTTTTATTAATTTTTTTTGCAATGTATAAAAGAAATATGACTAATTTTGAAAAACGGCAAGCTAGGATGAAGAGTATTTTGACACGTAAAATTTACAAAAAGCTATGCAAAGATGTCACAATTATTGAGGAATGTTGTCATGGATGTGAAAAAAATTAAATCATTTTAATTAACTTCATTTTTGGGGGTTTATTTTTTTTTATTTTAAGGATGATGATAAATTATTTGTTCTTGTGATTTCATGATCTTGGAGTTTCGATTTTCTTTGTTACGATTTTTTCTATGTTAATTTTATTGCTCATCAAGGAGGAGTTATCGAAACAACTTCTCAATCATTGTCGTCTGCGGTCGGTATCTTCAAACTTACTTTGTGAGACTACTGATGAAGGTGTTTTTTCTAATTTTGGGGTTCCTTTTTCTAAAAAGATGGTGATTTTGATAAATAAGTTATTGTAATTTCACATTCTAGAATTTTGATTTTCTTTTTCTTCTTTCCAATTTTTTAAAAAAGATTAATTAGAATGTAACTTTGGGGGGGGGGGGTGGGTCATTATTATTTTCGATTCAACTTTTTATTTATTTTGTATGTCATTCTTGTATGATTGTTGACACCCAATTTTGACCTTTAACTATTTCAAAAATGTTATTCGATTAAATACATATTTTTTAAAATATATTTTGAGTTTTAAATGTTAGTCGATTTTGTCCAAAAATATATATTTTAGTATGTATACTTTATAAAAAATTGTTAATAAAATATTTTAGAATTATTAATAAATTTTGAAATAATTAATTTACTAAAATGTTTAAAATTTTAAGTGACTTTAATTATATAAAAAACATTATAATATATATAGTATTTTAATTGGATATCATCTCTTCAATTTTCCCCAAAATCATTTAAATCTTTGGTTATTCTATTCTAATTTCTTTCACTTATAGTCTATTCAATTCCAAGTGTATTTCAATTATATCCACTCTTCCGTTCCAATTCTAGCAAATTTTTATTGCAATTTTGGCCATTCAAATCCAATCCAATGTGATGTTGAGATTTCATCTTATAATCTGGAGCATCCATCTTTTCATATTGAATCTCAGCCCTCAACTCTTTAATAATTAATGGTTCAGATTCACTCATCCTTTCTTTCCTTTTCGTTATCAAAAGACCAAAACCTTGACTATTCCATTTTTCTACTCTTCCTCGCCTCCCTCTCTAGCGGCCGTCTCTACCACCTTTTCTCTCCACCGATGACTCTCTCTCTCTCCCTTGCCTTTTCTCCTCTCTCCTCCATTTTCTCTCTTTCCGACAATGGACAGCAGTCAGGCGAGGAAAACAGCAGCTCCGGCGAGTCCAGCAGCCGCTGGGTGCCACTGTTTCTCTCCTCTCCTTTCTCTGGTGTGGCAAACGAAAGCAACCGGCCATACAAGCAACGAAACTACAACAACCAAGTG
>JABWTJ010001188.1:95928-108368 GCA_016801875.1 Solanum sitiens | reverse complement strand
TACTTTACTTTACATAATGGCCGTTACTTTATTCTATATGGCCGACACGCTTTTGACTAAAAAATTTAAAATATTGGCCTTATAATTATGGCCGACATACTTTATATAAAACGATAAAATATCTTGTCTTCTTGCTATCTCCTTTGTCGTCAATAGCTTTATTCAAATAGGACTTCTGGAATAGTTTCATCTCCTTCGTTACATTTTGAACATATATGTTCTGGGTACTTATCATCTAAAACTAGACGATAATAGTATGTGAAGAATAAATATTATATATGAACAAAAAAGAGGCAAAAAGGAGAATGGTAATAGATTATCGTAATCTAAATGCCAAAACTAAAACTTATAATTATCCAATACCAAACAAGATATTAAAAATAAGACAAATACAAGGATATAATTATTTTAGTAAATTTGATTGTAAATCAGGTTTTTATCATCTAAAACTAGACGACAAATCAAAACAACTAACTGCATTTACAGTACCGCAAGGATACTATGAATGGAATGTTTTACCATTTGGATACAAAAATGCACCAGGTAGATATCAACATTTTATGGATAGTTATTTTAATCAACTAGAAAATTGTATTGTATATATAGATGATATATTATTATTTACTAGAACACAAGATGATCATATTAAGTTATTAGAAAAATTTATACATATAGTTAAACACTCAGGAATAAGTTTAAGTAAAAAGAAATCAGAAATTATGAAATCTCAAATAGAATTTTTAGGAATACAAATAGATAAAAATGGTATAAAAATGCAAACGCATATAATACAGAAAATAATTAATTTAGATGAAAGTATAGATACAAAAAAGAAATTACAATCCTTTTTAGGATTAGTAAACCAAGTACGAGAATATATACCAAAATTAGCAGACTATTTAAAACCACTACATAAAAAACTTAAAAAAGATGTTGAATATTATTTTGATAATAAAGATAAAGAAAATATAAGAAATATTAAATATTTGTGTAAAAAGTTACCAAAACTTTATTTTCCTGATGAAAATAGAATATTTATTTATATAGTAGAAACAGATTCAAGTGATCACAGTTATGGAGGAGTATTAAAATATAGATACGAAAATGAAAAAATAGAATATCATTGTAGATATTATTCAGGATCTTATAGTGAACCACAAATAAAATGGGAAATTAATCGTAAAGAGTTATTTGCATTATATAAATGTTTACTAGCATTCGAACCATATATTGTATATAATAAATTTATTGTAAGAACAGATAATACTCAAGTAAAATGGTGGATTACAAGAAAAATAGATGATTCGGTTACAACGAAAGAAATAAGGAGATTGGTATTAAATATATTAAATTTTACATTTACTATTGAGGTAATTAATACTAACAAAAATATTATTGCAGATTATCTCTCCAGAGAAAGATACAATGAAAGAAATCTTATCTATGATGACAAATCTTTGTCAGAAAATAGAAAAGATAGAGAAAAAAGTACATATACTCAAAGAAACAGCTAACAGTCAGCAGCATGACTCTAAACATGCGGAGATACGTCATAAGGCAGACGGTAAACAGCCAGAGCTAAAAGGTGACGTTGAGAAACACCTAAAAACTCAAGATATTAACAAGTTATCAATTGCAGGTACAAGCAAAGGAGTTATGGAAAACCCCATTCCAAAAAATACAAACCTTAACAGTTTATTTACAAAACCATTTATACCAAAAGCCCAGATAATAGATACCCCAACTCCACAAATATCTACATATGCAGCTAGCCTAAATAAAGAGAAAAAAATATACAACCATATTTCCCAGAATTACATCGAAAATGTATATCAGATAATAACCTTTCTAAATTCTAAACCAAGATCTACCACTACAACAGAAAAAACCCAAGATTATTTAACACAAAAATTACAAAGATACAATAAGCTCATTGCACAGCCAAAAACAAACCCCAACTTAGTTAAAACTTGTTATAACTATGGATTATTAAGTACAGTTTATACATATACAGGAGAAGAAATAAGTGGAATCCCAGAAGTCCACAAGTCATTTTTAATATACAAAAAGATAACCAAAGGAAATTTATTCTTCATTCGATTTTATACAGCACCAGCTGAGATACTTTACAACGAAATAAAACCAATGATTCAGGTAGTCAAGATTGGACTAACTAGAGACATGATAATACCTGAAGAAATAGGGCAACAACCAGAGATATCAAAAGTTGAGATACCCAGCTTTTATGCAAATAAAAGAATAATTGGGCTATCAACTATTATACAAGAGCTAGCTAATAATTATTTACAAGGTAATGCTATATGGAGCTATTATTCAAGAGATCATCTAATGATATATGCCAATTCGCGAGAAGTTAGGCAATAAGATATGGAAGAAGTTCAGAAATGGATATTAACCCTGATTAAACCAGAAGCTATGCCAACAACTAGAGCATTAAAAAGGGATTTATTTCTGAAGATTTATTAACAAGATACTGCAAGATAATAGGACATAAGTACCCAGAACATATATGTTCAAAATGTAACGAAGGAGATGAAACTATTCCAGAAGTCCTATTTGAATAAAGCTATTGACGACAAAGGAGATAGCAAGAAGACAAGATATTTTATCGTTTTATATAAAGTATGTCGGCCATAATTATAAGGCCAATAGTTTAAAGTTTTTTAGTCCAAAGCGTGTCGGCCATATAGAATAAAGTAACGGCCATTATGTAAAGTAAAGTAGTTTGTCGTTTTGTGTCGGCCGAATGTTATAAGGCCAAGTGTAAAAGTAAGTGTCGGCCACTGTTAGGCCAATAATGTAAGTTTGTGTATAAATAGAGGCTTCAGTCCTCAGAAATAAAATCATCAGCTTCTCTCCATTTCTACTTCTTCATAGCAATCCGCTTCCCCCCTAACTTTGGGTACTTATCATCTAAAACTAGACGACAAATCAAAACAACTAACTGCATTTACAGTACCGCAAGGATACTATGAATGGAATGTTTTACCATTTGGATACAAAAATGCACCAGGTAGATATCAACATTTTATGGATAGTTATTTTAATCAACTAGAAAATTGTATTGTATATATAGATGATATATTATTATTTACTAGAACACAAGATGATCATATTAAGTTATTAGAAAAATTTATACATATAGTTAAACACTCAGGAATAAGTTTAAGTAAAAAGAAATCAGAAATTATGAAATCTCAAATAGAATTTTTAGGAATACAAATAGATAAAAATGGTATAAAAATGCAAACGCATATAATACAGAAAATAATTAATTTAGATGAAAGTATAGATACAAAAAAAAAATTACAATCCTTTTTAGGATTAGTAAACCAAGTACGAGATATAATGTAAGTTTGTGTATAAATAGAGGCTTCAGTCCTCAGAAATAAAATCATCAGCTTCTCTCCATTTCTACTTCTTCATAGCAATCCGCTTCCCCCCTAACTTTGGTATCAGAGCTAGATAAGAAAAAAGAGTTAGATAATTGAAAAGAGCTAGATAAAAACATAAGCTATGGAAAACAAATCGGAGATAAGTAATCTACAAGAACAGGTATACTCTAAATCATTTATGAGTAGCTAAATTATTTTATTCCTGATAATCTTTCCTTGATTATAAGTATTTATTATGAGTAAATAATGTTATAATAGTCATCTCTAGAAGGTTTGCTATGGAGATATTCTGCGAGTAGGTAAGCCCAGACTATGCCATCCTAAGGTGGAAACCGGTAGGCAAGGAGGCCGTTTAGGGGAGTACACAGAGTTGAGGCGCTGTTAGGGTAACTGATTAAAGAAGAAGGCCATAGTAGTGACTAGACGAGATGAATATTATACTGTTATTGCTACATAATGAATAAGTATAATTTATGAAAAGGTTAGAAGGAATAAAACTTTAGTGAAAAAATGATAATATGCCTATTTATTTGTTAGATAATGATAATAATTACATGATATTATTGTTTTACATATTGAAAGATATTGATGCTGATATACGTAGAATAATCTATGATAGATTAATTACTTACGAAATAATTGAAGAAACAACCGTAGGTTGGTCTGAGCTGATAATTTATGATGATTTTGATATTGATCATTTATATGATGATATAGAATTATATAGAGATCAATGATAAATTATAGATATTTGAGGTTATGGAAAGAAACTAAAGAAAAAATAGATCTAGAAAAAAAACTATTAATTGAAAATGTAAATAAATATATATATCTTCGTGAAGAAGAATATTTAGAATATATAGAAACAAATGCTAAAGAAATACAAAGACTAAATTTAATTAAAAAGGAATATTATGAAAAGATATTTTCTTAAAAAATAGTATGGACAAAAGAATATATAAACAACAACTGATAGAAAAGTTATATGAATTAAAAAACGAATATGACTTTACCAAAGAAAGATTAATAGAAAATATATTTGCCGGAGTATGTAGTAAATCAATATTTATACAAAGAAAAAATTTATTTAATCTAAAAACAAAAATAGATTGTTTAGAATATAAAATACAACATGATATATACTATAACAATGAATATAATAAATAAAGAGGAATTTGCAGTAGATGAAAAGACTTATGAAAATTACGAAGGAATAACAATAAAAATAGTATTTTCTAACTTAGGAAGAAGATATAAAAAAATAGGAGATAGACTATATTTGATGCTAGAAAAAGAAACAGCAAAATTAGAAGATAGTTTAACAGCAATGATTAGAATAACAAAAGAAAATGAAGATATAGATAAAAGTAAAAAAATTGAAGAAATACGAAAAGAAGCAAAACAAGAAATAAAGAAAATTGAAGAAACTAAAAATAATAAAATAGAAGAATTAGAAAAAGAATTAGCCTATTTAAAATTGCTATATGAAAATAAACAAAAAGAAAAACAACTACAAAAAGAAGTAGAATTAGAAAAACAACTACAAAAAGAAGTAGAATTAGCCAATGAAATAAATGAAATGAAACAAATACTAAATGAAAAAGAAAATATTGAAATAAATGAAATAAATGAAATAAATGATGAAACAAATGAATCAGATACAAATGATAAAAATTCCGAAATAAGTGATATAAGTGAAACATATACAGAAATCTTAGAGCAAACGAATAAATTAAAAAAATTAAAAATAAATACAAACAAAGTAAATAAACCAGGAACATCAAGAGTTAAAACTCCAGATAATAGTCCTAGACATAATCCTAGAACATCAATACCAACTTATTATACAGAAAACTCAGATAGAACAAATGTAATATGGAATAGTAGATTAAATAGACAATGGAAACCTAAATCAGTTATAGAACAAATTAACTTTTTGGATGTAGATTGTGTTACAGATATTAATAAGGTAATCTTATTATGGATAGGAAACTTATCTAAACAATTAGTAGATAATAAAATAACAATAAAGGATACACCAGGATATATAGAAAGAACCTTAATAGGAACAACAAAATTATGGATAGAAAATTTACCATTAGAAAGTAAAACAGCACTGAGAAGTGATAAAAAAACTAGATGGATCAATGACAACATCTAATATAGAAATATTAGAAAAATATGAATTAGCTATAAGAAACGAATTTGGAAGTATGACCACAGATATAAAAGAACAAAATAAACAAAAAATTATAAATAGACAATTAATGTCAAAATTAGCAATATGTAATATGTGTTACATAGAAGAATATACATGCGCATTTAAAGAATATTATTATAAAGCACAATATAATAAAGATGAAGCAAAAGAAATAAAAAATCTATATTTCACAAAATTACCAGAACCATTTAGTACCAATATAATAAATGATTGGAATAATGAAGAAATGACAGATACTTTAGGATCTAGAATAAAATTTTTACAACAATGGTTTATTCAGTTATGTGAAAATCAAAAAGAAAAATTAAAAATGGAAAAGGTATTAATGAAAAACCTAGCATGCTGTAAAAACAAAATAGCACCCCAATTTGGTTGCAGAGATAAATATTATAAAAACCATAAAAAAAATAAGAAATATAGAAAAACAAAAACTAAATATAAATATAAAAATCCTAGAAAACGATATTTTGTAAAAAACTATAAGCAAAAAAGACCTATTAGACAAAAGAAAGCCTTATCAAATTGTAATTGTTACAATTGTGGTAAGTTAGGACATTTAGCTAAAGATTGTAAATTACCTAAAAATATAAAGAGAAAACATATTGCAGAATTAATTTTAGATAAATATAAATATATGCAAATAGATTATTTAGACTATGAATTAGATGATAATGATAGTATATATGAAATTTCAGATATAGAAAATGAAAATGACTATGAAATTGAAGATATGGAATTAAACAATGAAATCGAAGAAAATGACTGAAGAAAATATAAGAGTAATATCTAAAGAAGAATATAATGATGAAGAATCAGTAGAACAAAAAATAATATTTGATAATAAAATTTTCCAACAAATAAAAAATAAAGAATTAGACTTAAGTGTACAGAAAGTATTAAAAATACCAACTTTAAAAAATTGGTTTAAAAGGAATAACGAAGAATATTATGTAGTTAGTCAAAAAGAACATATTGTTGATTGTAAATATGTCAAAGGTAAAGCACAGATACCCATACTAAATAAAAGAATGATAAATCAAGAAATACAACATATAAAAGCAAAAACACCTATAAAAGATACACCTATAGAAATATATTTAGCAGATGATAGAATAATACACCCAATAGAAAAAAGTGTAATAAGTGCTATAAAAGAAAACTTAATATATCAAAAATTTAAATTTATAATAAGTGCTAATTATTCAATAGCATTAACAGATAAAAATATAGATAAATCATTAGTTCTATATTGGAAACTATCAGGAATTGAGTTAGAACCAGGAAGTAAAATATTTACAGCAAGATGTAAAAACTTATATATATTAACAACTAAACATAAAGTAATGGCAGAAAATAAAATAGATAGAATAAAAATAGAAAATCCTTTTGATCAGGTTATTAAAATAATAGACAATAATGACTATAGTTATAAAGAAATGGATATAGAAGAAGATCTACAAATAGTACAAGAAAGATTGAATACCCCAAAACTATTAAAAAGAACTACTTCATCAAAAGCTAGCACATCAAAGAGAAAATATGATTTTCCTGAGATATCATATACAGAAGAAGAAACATTAAACTATTATTTCATAGCTGGAATAACTGATAATAAAAAATATAAAATACTAATAAATACAGGAGAAGAAGAAAATTATATAAATAGAGAATTAGTTTCAGAAAACGAACTTACAAAAACAGGACATATATGCCCTGGATTACCTAACGAAATTATAATATGTGACGAATCAATAGAAAAAGAAATAATTATAGGAGGAATAAACTTTCTTATACAATTTAAAATTTATCAAGGTGAACATAACATAACTTTAGGATTAAAATGGTTAGAACAATTTATACCATATAAAATAGAAGATAATAAATTAATACTCACATGTCAGAATAAGAAAATTATTATACAAAGAATAAAATGAAAATATATATACTTGCGAAAATTATTGTAGAAGGCTATTATAATAGGTATTATACACCTATGATAGATACAGGAGCAGAAACTAATATATGCAAATATAATTGTTTACCTGAAGAAAAATGGGAAAAACTTACAACACCTATGGTAGTAACTGGATTTAATAATGAAAGAAGTATGATTATTTATCGAGCAAAAAATATAAAATTACAAATATGGGATAAAATACTTACAATAGAAGAATTGTATAGTTTTGATTGTAAAACAAAAGATATGTTATTAGGAATGCCTTTCTTAAATAAATTATACCCACATATAATAACTAAAACACATTGGTGGTTTACTACACCATGTGGATACAAAGTAGGAGCAAAAAGAGTAAATAATAAACAAAGAAAAACAAAAGAATGGATCAAAGGAAGTGATAAAATAACTCAACAAATGGAAACTATAAATAAAAAAGAAACTAATCAGTTTGAAATTATAATATTTACAATAGACAAAATCAAAATAATAAATGAACAGTTGGAACTTTTATATAATGATAATCCCTTAAAAGGTTGGGAAAAACATAAGACAACTATAAAAATAGAATTAATAGACGAAAATAGTTTAATAACACAAAAACCACTAAAATATAATTTTGATGATTTAAATGAATTCAAAATGCATATAGAAGAATTATTAAAAAATAATTATATACAAGAAACTAATAGTAAGCATACAAGCCCCGCATTTATAGTTAATAATCATAATGAACAAAAAAGAGGAAAAAGTAGAATGGTAATAGATTATCGTAATCTAAATGCCAAAACTAAAACCTATAATTATCCAATACCAAACAAGATATTAAAAATAAGACAAATACAAGGATATAACTATTTTAGTAAATTTGATTGCAAATCAGGTTTTTATCATTTAAAACTAGAAGAGAAATCTAAACAATTAACCGCATTTACAGTACCGCAAGGATACTATGAATGGAATGTTTTACCATTTGGATACAAAAATGCACCAGGTAGATATCAACATTTTATGGATAGTTATTTTAATCAACTAGAAAATTGTATTGTATATATAGATGATATATTATTATTTTCTCGAACACAAGATGATCATATTAAGTTATTAGAAAAATTTATACATATAGTTAAAAATTCAGGAATAAGTTTAAGTAAAAAGAAATCAGAAATTATGAAATCTCAAATAGAATTTTTAGGCATTCAAATAGATAAAAATGGTATAAAAATGCAAACGCATATAATACAAAAAATAATTAATTTAGAAGAAAGTATAGATACAAAAAAGAAATTACAATCCTTTTTAGGACTAGTAAATCAAGTACGAGAATATATACCAAAATTAGCGGCATACTTAAAACCTTTACATAAAAAGCTTAAAAAAGATATTGAATATCATTTTGATAGTAAAGATAAAGAAAATATAAGAAATATTAAGAATATATGTAAAAAGTTACCAAAACTTTATTTTCCTAATGAAAATAGAATATTTATTTATATAGTTGAAACAGATTCGAGTGATCATAGTTATGGCGGAGTATTAAAATATAGATACGAAAATAAAAAAATAGAATATCATTGTAGATACTATTCAGGATCTTATACTGAACCACAGATAAAATGGGAAATTAATCGAAAAGAGTTATTAGCCTTATATAAATGCCTATTAGCATTCGAACCATATATTGTATATAACAAATTTATTGTGAGAACAGATAATACACAGGTCAAATGGTGGTTAACAAGAAAAATAGACGATTCCGTAACTACAAAAGAAATACGACGATTAGTTTTAAATATATTAAATTTTACATTTATAATTGAAGTAATCACAACTGATAAAAATATTATTGCAGATTATCTCTCCAGAGAAAGATACAATGAAAGAGATCTTATCTATGATGACAAATCTTTGTCAGAAAATAGAAAAGATAGAAAAAGAAGTACATATACTCAAAGAGACAGCTAACAGTCAGCAGCATGACTTTAAACATGCGGAGATACGTCGTAAGGCAGACGGTAAACAGCCAGAGCTAAAAGGTGACGTTGAGAAACACCTAAAAACTCAAGATATTAACAAGTTATCAATTGCAGGTACAAGCAAAGGAGTTATGGAAAATCCCATTCCAAAAAATACAAACCTTAACAGTTTATTTACAAAACCATTTATACCAAAAGCCCAGATAATAGATACCCCAACTTCACAAATATCTACATATGCAGCCAGCCTAAATAAAGAGAAAAAAATATACAACCATATTTCCCAGAATTACATCGAAAATGTATATCAGATAATAACCTTTCTAAATTCTAAACCAAGATCTACCACTACAACAGAAAAAACCCAAGATTATTTAACACAAAAATTACAAGGATACAATAAGCTCATTGCACAGCCAAAAACAAACCCCAACTTAGTTAAAACTTGTTATAACTATGGATTATTAAGTACAGTTTATACATATACAGGAGAAGAAATAAGTGGAATCCCCGAAGTCCACAAGTCATTTTTAATATACAAAAAGATAACCAAAGGAAATTTATTCTTCATTCGATTTTATACAGCACCAGCTGAGATACTTTACAACGAAATAAAACCAATGATTCAGGTAGTCAAGATTGGACTAACTGGAGACATGATAATACCTGAAGAAATAGGGCAACAGCCAGAGATATCAAAAGTTGAGATACCCAGCTTTTATGCAAATAAAAGAATAATTGGGCTATCAACTATTATACAAGAGCTAGCTAATAATTATTTACAAGGTAATGCTATATGGAGCTATTATTCAAGAGACCATCTAATGATATATGCCAATTCGCGAGAAGTTAGGCAATCAGATATGGAAGAAGTTCAGAAATGGATATTATCCCTGATTAAACCAGAAGCTATGCCAACAACTAGAGCATTAAAAAAGGGATTTATTTTTGAAGATTTATTAACAAGATACTGCAAGATAATAGGACATAAGTACCCAGAACATATATGTTCAAAATGTAACGAAGGAGATGAAACTATTCCAGAAGTCCTATTTGAATAAAGCTATTGACGACAAAGGAGATAGCAAGAAGACAAGATATTTTATCGTTTTATATAAAGTATGTCGGCCATAATTATAAGGCCAATAGTTTAAAGTTTTTTAGTCAAAAGCGTGTCGGCCATATAGAATAAAGTAACGGCCATTATGTAAAGTAAAGTAGTTTGTCGTTTTGTGTCGGCCGAATGTTATAAGGCCAAGTGTAAAAGTAAGTGTCGGCCACTGTTAGGCCAATAATGTAAGTTTGTGTATAAATAGAGGCTTCAGTCCTCAGAAATAAAATCATCAGCTTCTCTCCATTTCTACTTCTTCATAGCAATCCGCTTCCCCCCTAACTTTGGTATCAGAGCTAGATAAGAAAAAAGAGTTAGATAATTGAAAAGAGCTAGATAAAAACATAAGCTATGGAAAACAAATCGGAGATAAGTAATCTACAAGAACAGGTATACTCTAAATCATTTATGAGTAGCTAAATTATTTTATTCCTGATAATCTTTCCTTGATTATAAGTATTTATTATGAGTAAATAATGTTATAATAGTCATCTCTAGAAGGTTTGCTATGGAGATATTCTGCGAGTAGGTAAGCCCAGACTATGCCATCCTAAGGTGGAAACCGGTAGGCAAGGAGGCCGTTTAGGGGAGTACACAGAGTTGAGGCGCTGTTAGGGTAACTGATTAAAGAAGAAGGCCATAGTAGTGACTAGACGAGATGAATATTATACTGTTATTGCTACATAATGAATAAGTATAATTTATGAAAAGGTTAGAAGGAATAAAACTTTAGTGAAAAAATGATAATATGCCTACTTATTTGTTAGATAATGATAATAATTACATGATATTATTGTTTTACATATTGAAAGATATTGATGCTGATATACGTAGAATAATCTATGATAGATTAATTACTTACGAAATAATTGAAGAAACAACCGTAGGTTGGTCTGAGCTGATAATTTATGATGATTTTGATATTGATCATTTATATGATGATATAGAATTATATAGAGATCAATGATAAATTATAGATATTTGAGGTTATGGAAAGAAACTAAAGAAAAAATAGATCTAGAAGAAAAACTATTAATTGAAAATGTAAATAAATATATATATCTTCGTGAAGAAGAATATTTAGAATATATAGAAACAAATGCTAAAGAAATACAAAGACTAAATTTAATTAAAAAGGAATATTATGAAAAGATATTTTCTTAAAAAATAGTATGGACAAAAGAATATATAAACAACAACTGATAGAAAAGTTATATGAATTAAAAAACGAATATGACTTTACCGAAGAAAGATTAATAGAAAATATATTTGCCGGAGTATGTAGTAAATCAATATTTATACAAAGAAAAAATTTATTTAATCTAAAAACAAAAATAGATTGTTTAGAATATAAAATACAACATGATATATACTATAACAATGAATATAATGAATAAAGAGGAATTTGCAGTAGATGAAAAGACTTATGAAAATTACGAAGGAATAACAATAAAAATAGTATTTTCTAACTTAGGAAGAAGATATAAAAAAATAGGAGATAGACTATATTTGATGCTAGAAAAAGAAACAGCAAAATTAGAAGATAGTTTAACAGCAATGATTAGAATAACAAAAGAAAATGAAGATATAGATAAAAGTAAAGAAATTGAAGAAATACGAAAAGAAGCAAAACAAGAAATAAAGAAAATTGAAGAAACTAAAAATAATAAAATAGAAGAATTAGAAAAAGAATTAGCCTATTTAAAATTGCTATATGAAAATAAACAAAAAGAAAAACAACTACAAAAAGAAGTAGAATTAG
>JABWTJ010001188.1:0-87308 GCA_016801875.1 Solanum sitiens | reverse complement strand
ACTTTTCTAACCTATGCATAAATAATGCATGTATTAGTAATACACTCTATTGTGTATTAAAGAGTGTATTACTAATACCATCTATTTCTATGCATTAGTAATGCAATGGGTTCTAATGCATGCATTAACATTATAAAAGACACAATTGGCCTTAAAAAAAATTTTTTATATCCTTTCCACCATATTTGTGGAGGGTATTTTTTCAAACAATTTTTTTTTATAAAAATATTATGCAATGCATTATATTTAAAACTTGCATTAGATTAAATAATTACAAAACTATCCTCAAAGCCTTTTTTAAACATTTCCTAACATTTTCTTTTCTTTTAATTTTCTTTGTTGTCATGTGTTTTTATTTTCATTTATTTTTCTATGTCTTTTAATTTGTTGGTGTTTTAATAGACTTTATGACCTCTTAAATATATTTTTTGTAAAAAAATAATAATCTAATTTCAACATAATTTAATAAGAAAAATTACTATTGTGGCGATAAATTTGATAAAAAAAAAATCTTTTCCAATTTTTCACAAAAATATTTTGACTCAAATAGTAAAACTATTTAATATTATATTTGAAAAAAAATAAAAGAAGAAGAAGAGGAGTTAATGATGTTTTAGCAAATGACTTTGTTGCAACTTGCAAGAAAATGTAAAAATAAATAAAGTGTGAAGGGTATTTTTGTAAACATATATTTTCAAATAGAAATTATACAAGATTTATTATTTCTAATACATTAAACCAAATAATGTATAAGAAATAATGCAAGTATTAATAATGCAAGCACTACTAATGCAAGCATTACTATTGCACTCTATTTTGCATTATTATTATACACTCTACCAAACGATCTTAAGAGCATTACTAACCTTTTAAAATATGATTCTATGAAAAGAAACTCTTTAAAATATGTTTTTGCAATTATATAATGTGGAAGTAGATAACTTAATTCATTGCTAAGATTCTATCTTATCTGATAGTTTGCTAATCTTTTACTTTAATACAAAAAGCATTGTAATGACAATTAATTTGTAATACTACCATAAAAATGAAATGCTACTGTGCTAGATGCCAATTATATTTGTTCTTTTTAATTTGTTAGTGGAAAAAGGTGAACCAGAAAATAAAGTGGGGTTTAAGGGGGAGGAATATGAAAAAGATGGGTGGAGGAATTTTAGCAAAAGAATGTATATAAATTATAATATTTCTATTTTCCTATTATCAACCTTTTTAGTCTCTTTTGCCTTTCTTAGAAGTTGAGCATAGTGGAATTACGGCAAAAACTTTATTAACTCTAATTACACAAACATAAATATTAAATTGATACAAGACTATATTTTATCACACATTAGAAGATGAAAGTAGGAAAAATAAAAATGCTTAAATTAAGTGTGGGTATATAAATAGAATTATAAAACTAGAACATCCGTGACAAAAGCAAATGTATCATTATAGTAGACAAGATAAATAAAAAATTGAAACTGAGATGATTCAAGTATGTGAAATGTAGAAACACATATACTTTACTGAGGAGATGTGAGATGTTGTCAATGATAGGTCTACTAAGAGGTAAAGCTAGGCCGATTAAGAATTGGGTAGAGGTAATTAATTTGACATGATATGACATATTTCGACTCATTGAGAACATGATCATAGATAGAAAAGAATACATATCAATAATAATGATAGAAAATTATAAGTGTTTGAGCGAATTTCTACCTTTCACTTGACTATGTACACTCATTATTTTCATCATTTCTTTTTTATTTTTATATTTCATTAAAAGAAAATATTATAACTTGTTTTGTAAATTATTTATGAGAATCTATCAGAAATAATATTTTTAGGCCGGTGTATGTACACCCCTCTTCCCAAAACCTCTATTCACATAGGGTTGTTGTGAATGTGTTATTGATTTAAGTTTAGTGCAAATGATTAGAATCATTTTGGTTTGGTGGGAGATGCATCAATTTGTCTTCTATGTTAGCTGCGTGGCTGACTAATTAGCAGAATTGCAATAAAAATGTTTTGAGTCCTCAAAATTTCCTTTTGCTTTACTTTATTTTTATTGATTAAAGTGAAATGAAAGGCTTTTTCAAAACAATTAATAGTGCCAACCAAAAGCAAAAAAAATCAAAAGAAAAAGGAACAACTTGTTTTTGCCAATTTACTAGTGCGCTTTATAGTCAGAAAGGAACATTTAACAAATGTAGAATTTGACTTAAATCCTAATCAAGATTTTAATAGTCACTATTTTGACATTAACAGTTATCTAATTATTCAAATTTTTGTTTTAATTACCCCCAATTAATTTATACTTACCCTATGTTTCTATAACTAAGCAAAAAAAAAAAAACTACAACATTATCCTTTCGTATTATACTGATCTAGTTTAAGTGTGTAGGATCCAAAATGGCGTTCATAATTTAGAATCAAAGTGAAAATTAAAATGTCATCTTTATGAGAAAAAGGTGTAGAGTAATTAGACTTGTTTCCTAACGATAGGTTACCAATCTTACACGTCAAAATTTTTATGACACATTATATTTTTAAAATCGTGAATTTAAAATTTCTTTTTATTTAATTAAATACTATCACATAAATTTAAAAAAATACGAAAATTCTTTAGAGGGTCCAGAAATCGAGAATGACAAAGTCAACAATCTGCGGTATAGCAGCATAATATCTAATTCCCGGCTTCACGTTTACACTTCCTCAAGTGGGAAAACAAATAACACTACTTCCTATAAATCATCATCATGTGATAACAAAAAAAGTATACTCTAGTATTTGTTTGCCCTAATAATGTGTCTTTAATGTAAAGCATGAAAAATATTAGCGAAGATATAGGCGGATTATGAATTTAAAATTTAAAATTATGAATTGTTATAGTAAAAATAAAAATTACTCAGATAATAAATGTTACTATTTTTTTTAAAAAAATTATGAATTTGAATCATAAAGATCGTAAATAAGACGATAGCTCGCCTTGTTTGGTGAATTTTTTGTCTTTGTTATAGTGTTGTATGGCTTAAAGACGTGCCGTTGACATCTTTCTTGTTTGGTTCCTCCGACAACAAAATAGACTCTATAAAGTGGACTTGTTTTCTATATACTCTATGACTATAGTTTTTTTTACAGCTAATTTGCTACAAAAGATGATAATAAAAAAATAATAAAATTTAAGTTAAAGAAAAATTATAGAGCGCGAAATAGTGTTTGAAAAGTTTAGAAAATAGAGGAGTAAAGTTAGGAGTTGAAAGTGAAAGCAGATTGATAAGTGCGACATTATATTATAAAGAGAAAAATAAGTTTATTGCTTTTTTTCTTTTTTGGTACAACATTTTTCTGACATCACTACATTTCCCTTTTTGACTTTCTTGCTTTCATTCTAAGGTAAATCTCATAAATGATATAATTTGATTCGGTAACAATATAAGAAAAAATGGGGGGGGGGGGGGGGGGGGGGGGGGGGGGGGGGGGGGGGGGGGGGGGGGGGGGGGGGGGGGGGGGGGGGGGGGGGGGGGGGGGGGGGGGGGGGGGGGGGGGGGGGGGGGGGGGGGGGGGGGGGGGGGTGGGGGGGGGGGGGGGGGGGGGGGGGGGGGGGGGGGGGGGGGGGGGGGGGGGGGGGGGGGGGGGGGGGGGGGGGGGGGGGGGGGGGGGGGGGGGGGGGGGGTAGGAGTGAAAGAATAAAATTTTGAAGTTGATAGTATTTTTAAAAAACAATTTTTTTTGGGGGGTTTGGGGNCGGAACGTGACACTCCGATCCCCTAATTCTACGTGTCGGTTCGTGACACCCGATCCCCTAATACTATGTGTCGGAACGTGACACTCCGATCCCCTAATTCTACGTGTCGGTTCGTGACACCCGATCCCCTAATACTATGTGTCGGAACGTGACACTCCGATCCCCTAATTCTACGTGTCGGTTCGTGACACCCGATCCCCTAATACTATGTGTCGGAACGTGACACTCCGATCCCCTAATTCTACGTGTCGGTTCGTGACACCCGATCCCCTAATACTATGTGTCGGAACGTGACACTCCGATCCCCTAATTCTACGTGTCGGTTCGTGACACCCGATCCCCTAATACTATGTGTCGGAACGTGACACTCCGATCCCCTAATTCTACGTGTCGGTTCGTGACACCCGATCCCCTAATACTATGTGTCGGAACGTGACACTCCGATCCCCTAATTCTACGTGTCGGTTCGTGACACCCGATCCCCTAATACTATGTGTCGGAACGTGACACTCCGATCCACTAACATCATTCTATCAATTCATCAAGCCTTCTTTTATACCAAGGCATCATCAATCTCAAGGTAAATTAGGGTTCTTCAAGATTTTGGATTCAAAAGCTTCATTATGCTTATTTTATCACAATCACATAATCACATTCATGCAAGCATACAATTAAGCATATAGAAGGGTTTACAATACTACCAATACATATCATTCACTATTAAGAGTTTACTACGAATAGTATCAAAACCATAACCTACCTTCACCAAGGATTCTTGATCAAGCAAGCAATCTCTCAAAGCTTTTTGTTTCCTCTTTGGTTGTCTCTCTCTATCGATCGTTTCTTTCTCTCCTTCTTCTCTCTATTTTTTCTTCTTCCAAACTCTCTCTCTTTTCCCTAATTAGCAAATAATTAGGTATAAAAGATGAGGAAATAACCCAATAAGTAACTCAAGGTCATCTCCTTTACCCCCAAGAATTTGAGTTATTAACATTGATCCACGAAATTTTTAATTATAGCAAGAATAGTCCAAAACTCCCCTTTAAAACTTACCCAGAAATTCGACCCAGACTGGGATTACGCAACCTGTGACGGCCCGTCGTGCCTACGACGGTCCGTCCTGCAGGTTCGTCACAACCTTCAGAGACTCAATTTCCTTGATGAGTCTGAGACGGTCCATCGTGCCTACGACGGTCCGTCCTGCACTTCCGTCACGACGGACAGAGAATTGCTCTCAGTACCCAATTCTCAAGAGTTGAAGTGCTTTGAAACGAAACCTCACAACGGTCCGTCATGTCTGTTACGGTCCGTCCTGCAGGTCCGTCACAGAGTTCAGAGAGTCGATTTCAGCACCCAAATATAAGAATTCCAAGTGTTTGGAACGAGACACCCTCGACGGTCCGTCGTTCCCATGACGGTCCGTCGTTGGATACGTCGTCTCCAACAGTTTTCCAGAAATAAAATCTGCTGCTCAAAAAGACTAAGCAGGTCGTTACAGTGTCGGCCGAATGTTATAAGGCCAAGTGTAAAAGTATGTGTCGGCCACTGTTAGGCCAATAATGTAAGTTTGTGTATAAATAGAGGCTTCAGTCCTCAGAAATAAAATCATCAGCTTCTCTCCATTTCTACTTCTTCATAGCAATCCGCTTCCCCCTAACTTTGGTATCAGAGCTAGATAAGAAAAAAGAGTTAGATAATTGAAAAGAGCTAGATAAAAACATAAGCTATGGAAAACAAATCGGAGATAAGTAATCTACAAGAACAGGTATACTCTAAATCATTTATGAGTAGCTAAATTATTTTATTCCTGATAATCTTTCCTTGATTATTAGTATTTATTATGAGTAAATAATGTTATAATAGTCATCTCTAGAAGGTTTGCTATGGAGATATTCTGCGAGTAGGTAAGCCCAGACTATGCCATCCTAAGGTGGAAACCGGTAGGCAAGGAGGCCGTTTAGGGGAGTACACAGAGTTGAGGCGCTGTTAGGGTAACTGATTAAAGAAGAAGGCCATAGTAGTGACTAGACGAGATGAATATTATACTGTTATTGCTACATAATGAATAAGTATAATTTATGAAAAGGTTAGAAGGAATAAAACTTTAGTGAAAAAATGATAATATGCCTACTTATTTGTTAGATAATGATAATAATTACATGATATTATTGTTTTACATATTGAAAGATATTGATGCTGATATACGTAGAATAATCTATGATAGATTAATTACTTACGAAATAATTGAAGAAACAACCGTAGGTTGGTCTGAGCTGATAATTTATGATGATTTTGATATTGATCATTTATATGATGATATAGAATTATATAGAGATCAATGATAAATTATAGATATTTGAGGTTATGGAAAGAAACTAAAGAAAAAATAGATCTAGAAGAAAAACTATTAATTGAAAATGTAAATAAATATATATATATCTTCGTGAAGAAGAATATTTAGAATATATAGAAACAAATGCTAAAGAAATACAAAGACTAAATTTAATTAAAAAGGAATATTATGAAAAGATATTTTCTTAAAAAATAGTATGGACAAAAGAATATATAAACAACAACTGATAGAAAAGTTATATGAATTAAAAAACGAATATGACTTTACCGAAGAAAGATTAATAGAAAATATATTTGCCGGAGTATGTAGTAAATCAATATTTATACAAAGAAAAAATTTATTTAATCTAAAAACAAAAATAGATTGTTTAGAATATAAAATACAACATGATATATACTATAACAATGAATATAATGAATAAAGAGGAATTTGCAGTAGATGAAAAGACTTATGAAAATTACGAAGGAATAACAATAAAAATAGTATTTTCTAACTTAGGAAGAAGATATAAAAAAATAGGAGATAGACTATATTTGATGCTAGAAAAAGAAACAGCAAAATTAGAAGATAGTTTAACAGCAATGATTAGAATAACAAAAGAAAATGAAGATATAGATAAAAGTAAAGAAATTGAAGAAATACGAAAAGAAGCAAAATAAGAAATAAAGAAAATTGAAGAAACTAAAAATAATAAAATAGAAGAATTAGAAAAAGAATTAGCCTATTTAAAATTGCTATATGAAAATAAACAAAAAGAAAAACAACTACAAAAAGAAGTAGAATTAGAAAAACAACTATCTTCTAATAAAAGAAGTAGATATTTGTGAGTATTAATTTATTATCTTCATTTTCTTTTGTTATTCTAATCATTGCTGTTAAACTATCTTCTAATTTTGCTGTTTCTTTTTCTAGCATCAAATATAGTCTATCTCCTATTTTTTTATATCTTCTTCCTAAGTTAGAAAATACTATTTTTATTCTATCTATTTTATTTTCTGCCATTACTTTATGTTTAGTTGTTAATATATATAAGTTTTTACATCTTGCTGTAAATATTTTACTTCCTGGTTCTAACTCAATTCCTGATAGTTTCCAATATAGAACTAATGATTTATCTATATTTTTATCTGTTAATGCTATTGAATAATTAGCACTTATTATAAATTTAAATTTTTGATATATTAAGTTTCCTTTTATAGCACTTATTACACTTTTTTCTATTGAGTGTATTATTCTATCATCTGCTAAATATATTTCTATTGGTGTATCTATTCCTTCTCTAAAACATGCTTTTATTAGTATCTCTGTTCCTCCTAAATGTACATATTTTATAGGTGTTTTTGCTTTTATATGTTGTATTTCTTGATTTATCATTCTTTTATTTAGTATGGGTATCTGTGCTTTACCTTTGACATATTTACAATCAACAATATGTTCTTTTTGACTAACTACATAATATTCTTCGTTATTCCTTTTAAACCAATTTTTTAAAGTTGGTATGTTTAATACTTTCTGTACACTTAAGTCTAATTCTTTATTTTTTATTTGTTGGAAAATTTTATTATCAAATATTATTTTTTGTTCTACTGATTCTTCATCATTATATTCTTCTTTAGATATTACTCTTATATTTTCTTCAGTCATTTTCTTCGATTTCATTGTTTAATTCCATATCTTCAATTTCATAGTCATTTTCATTTTCTATATCTGAAATTTCATATATACTATCATTATCATCTAATTCATAGTCTTAATTATCTATTTGCATATATTTATATTTATCTAAAATTAATTCTGCAATATCTTTTCTCTTTATATTTTTAGGTAATTTACAATCTTTAGCTAAATGTCCTAACTTACCACAATTGTAACAATTACAATTTGATAAGGCTTTCTTTTGTCTAATAGGTCTTTTTTGCTTATAGTTTTTTACAAAATATCGTTTTCTAGGATTTTTATATTTATATTTAGTTTTTGTTTTTCTATATTTCTTATTTTTTTAATGGTTTTTATAATATTTATCTCTGCAACCAAATTGGGGTGCTATTTTGTTTTTACAGCATGCTAGGTTTTTCATTAATACCTTTTCCATTTTTAATTTTTCTTTTTGATTTTCACATAACTGAATAAACCATTGTTGTAAAAATTTTATTCTAGATCCTAAAGTATCTGTCATTTCTTCATTATTCCAATTTTTTATTATATTGGTACTAAATGGTTCTGGTAATTTTGTGAAATATAGATTTTTTATTTCTTTTGCTTCATCTATATTATATTATGCTTTATAATAATATTCTTTAAATGCGCATGTATATTCTTCTATGTAACACATATTACATATTGCTAATTTTGACATTAATTGTCTATTTATAATTTTTTATTTATTTTGTTCTTTTATATCTGTGGTCATACTTCCAAATTCGTTTCTTATAGCTAATTCATATTTTTCTAATATTTCTATATTAGATGTCGTTATTGATCCATCTAGTTTTTTATCACTTCTCAGTGCTGTTTTACTTTCTAATGGTAAATTTTCTATCCATAATTTTGTTGTTCCTATTAAGGTTCTTTCTATATATCCTGGTGTATCCTTTATTGATACCAATTTCGCCATCATCGAGGCCCCTCAGCTATATTACCGATGAGCAAGCCCATCACGGTACTTTTTACTCCGAGGGAAACGCATGTACTGATGCAACACCGTGGCTTTTGCATCGGTCGATCCAAATACATGGCTGAGCCATCACAGTAGGATAAACCTGACTGCTCTGATACCAATTTTAGGGGGGAAGCGGATTGCTATGAAGAAGTAGAAATGGAGAGAAGCTGATCATTTTATTTCTGAGGACTGAAGCCTCTATTTATACACAAACTTACATTATTGGCCTAACAGTGGCCGACACTTACTTTTACACTTGGCCTTATAACATTCGGCCGACACAAAACGACAAACTACTTTACTTTACATAATGGCCGTTACTTTATTCTATATGGCCGACACGCTTTTGACTAAAAAACTTTAAACTATTGGCCTTATAATTATGGCCGACATACTTTATATAAAACGATAAAAATATCTTGTCTTCTTGCTATCTCCTTTGTCGTCAATAGCTTTATTCAAATAGGACTTCTGGAATAGTTTCATCTCCTTCGTTACATTTTGAACATATATGTTCTGGGTACTTATGTCCTATTATCTTGCAGTATCTTGTTAATAAATCTTCAGAAATAAATCCCTTTTTTAATGCTCTAGTTGTTGGCATAGCTTCTGGTTTAATCAGGGATAATATCCATTTCTGAACTTCTTCCATATCTGATTGCCTAACTTCTCGCGAATTGGCATATATGAACATTTTCAATTAATAGTTTTTCTTCTAGATCTATTTTTTCTTTAGTTTCTTTCCATAACCTCAAATATCTATAATTTATCATTGATCTCTATATAATTCTATATCATCATATAAATGATCAATATCAAAATCATCATAAATTATCAGCTCAGACCAACCTACGGTTGTTTCTTCAATTATTTCGTAAGTAATTAATCTATCATAGATTATTCTACGTATATCAGCATCAATATCTTTCAATATGTAAAACAATAATATCATGTAATTATTATCATTATCTAACAAATAAGTAGGCATATTATCATTTTTTCACTAAAGTTTTATTCCTTCTAACCTTTTCATAAATTATACTTATTCATTATGTAGCAATAACAGTATAATATTCATCTCGTCTAGTCACTACTATGGCCTTCTTCTTTAATCAGTTAACCTAACAGCGCCTCAACTCTGTGTACTCCCCTAAACGGCCTCCTTGCCTACCGGTTTCCACCTTAGGATGGCATAGTCTGGGCTTACCTACTCGCAGAATATCTCCATAGCAAACCTTCTAAAGATGACTATTATAACATTATTTACTCATAATAAATACTTATAATCAAGGAAAGATTATCAGGAATAAAATAATTTAGCTACTCATAAATGATTTAGAGTATACCTGTTCTTGTAGATTACTTATCTCCGATTTGTTTTCCATAGCTTATGTTTTTATCTAGCTCTTTTCAATTATCTAACTCTTTTTTCTTATCTAGCTCTGATACCAAAGTTAGGGGGGAAGCGGATTACTATGAAGAAGTAGAAATGGAGAGAAGCTGATGATTTTATTTCTGAGGACTGAAGCCTCTATTTATACACAAACTTACATTATATCTCGTACTTGGTTTACTAATCCTAAAAAGGATTGTAATTTTTTTTTTGTATCTATACTTTCATCTAAATTAATTATTTTCTGTATTATATGCGTTTGCATTTTTATACCATTTTTATCTATTTGTATTCCTAAAAATTCTATTTGAGATTTCATAATTTTTGATTTCTTTTTACTTAAACTTATTCCTGAGTGTTTAACTATATGTATAAATTTTTCTAATAACTTAATATGACCATCTTGTGTTCTAGTAAATAATAATATATCATCTATATATACAATACAATTTTCTAGTTGATTAAAATAACTATCCATAAAATGTTGATATCTACCTGGTGCATTTTTGTATCCAAATGGTAAAATATTCCATTCATAGTATCCTTGCGGTACTGTAAATGCAGTTAGTTGTTTTGATTTGTCGTCTAGTTTTAGATGATAAGTACCCAAAGTTAGGGGGGAAGTGGATTGCTATGAAGAAGTAGAAATGGAGAGAAGCTGATGATTTTATTTCTGAGGACTGAAGCCTCTATTTATACACAAACTTACATTATTGGCCTAACAGTGGCCGACACTTACTTTTACACTTGGCCTTATAACATTCGGCCGACACAAAACGACAAACTACTTTACTTTACATAATGGCCGTTACTTTATTCTATATGGCCGACACGCTTTGGACTAAAAAACTTTAAACTATTGGCCTTATAATTATTGGCGACATACTTTATATAAAACGATAAAATATCTTGTCTTCTTGCTATCTCCTTTGTCGTCAATAGCTTTATTCAAATAGGACTTCTGGAATAGTTTCATCTCCTTCGTTACATTTTGAACATATATGTTCTGGGTACTTATGTCCTATTATCTTGCAGTATCTTGTTAATAAATCTTCAAAAATAAATCCCTTTTTAATGCTCTAGTTGTTGGCATAGCTTCTGGTTTAATCAGGGATAATATCCATTTCTGAACTTCTTCCATATCTGATTGCCTAACTTCTCGCGAATTGGCATATATCATTAGATGATCTTTTGAATAATAGCTCCATATAGCATTACCTTGTAAATAATTATTAGCTAGCTCTTGTATAATAGTTGATAGCCAAATTATTCTTTTATTTGCATAAAAACTGGGTATCTCAACTTTTGATATCTCTGGTTGTTGCCCTATTTCTTCAGGTATTATCATGTCTCTAGTTAGTCCAATCTTGACTACCTGAATCATTGGTTTTATTTCGTTGTAAAGTATCTCAGCTGGTGCTGTATAAAATCGAATGAAGAATAAATTTCCTTTGGTTATCTTTTTGTATATTAAAAATGACTTGTGGACTTCTGGGATTCCACCTATTTCTTCTTCTGTATATGTATAAACTGTACTTAATAATCCATAGTTATAACAAGTTTTAACTAAGTTGGGGTTTGTTTTTGGCTGTGCAATGAGCTTATTGTATCCTTGTAATTTTTGTGTTAAATAATCTTGGGTTTTTCTGTTGTAGTGGTAGATCTTGGTTTAGAATTTAGAAAGGTTATTATCTGATATACATTTTCGATGTAATTCTGGGAAATATGGTTGTATATTTTTTTCTCTTTATTTAGGCTGGCTGCATATGTAGATATTTGTGGAGTTGGGGTATCTATTATCTGGGCTTTTGGTATAAATGGTTTTGTAAATAAACTGTTAAGGTTTGTATTTTTTGGAATGGGGTTTTCCATAACTCCTTTGCTTGTACCTGCAATTGATAACTTGTTAATATCTTGAGTTTTTAGGTGTTTCTCAACGTCACCTTTTAGCTCTGGCTGTTTACCGTCTGCCTTACGACGTATCTCCGCATGTTTAGAGTCATGCTGCTGACTGTTAGCTGTTTCTTTGAGTATATGTACTTCTTTCTCTATCTTTTCTATTTTCTGACAAAGATTTGTCATCATAGATAAGATTTCTTTCATTGTATCTTTCTCTGGAGAGATAATCTGCAATAGTATTTTTGTTAGTATTAATTACCTCAATAGTAAATGTAAAATTTAATATATTTAATACCAATCTCCTTATTTCTTTCGTTGTAACCGAATCATCTATTTTTCTTGTAATCCACCATTTTACTTGAGTATTATCTGTTCTTACAATAAATTTATTATATACAATATATGGTTCGAATGCTAGTAAACATTTATATAATGCAAATAACTCTTTACGATTAATTTCCCATTTTATTTGTGGTTCAGTATAAGATCCTGAATAATATCTACAATGATATTCTATTTTTTCATTTTCGTATCTATATTTTAATACTCCTCCATAACTGTGATCACTTGAATCTGTTTCTACTATATAAATAAATATTCTATTTTCATCAGGAAAATAAAGTTTTGGTAACTTTTTACACAAATTTTTAATATTTCTTATATTTTCTTTATCTTTATTATCAAAATAATATTCAACATCTTTTTTAAGTTTTTTATGTAGTGGTTTTAAATAGTCTGCTAATTTTGGTATATATTCTCGTACTTGGTTTACTAATCCTAAAAAGGATTGTAATTTCTTTTTTGTATCTATACTTTCATCTAAATTAATTATTTTCTGTATTATATGCGTTTGCATTTTTATACCATTTTTATCTATTTGTATTCCTAAAAATTCTATTTGAGATTTCATAATTTCTGATTTCTTTTTACTTAAACTTATTCCTGAGTGTTTAACTATATGTATAAATTTTTCTAATAACTTAATATGATCATCTTGTGTTCTAGTAAATAATAATATATCATCTATATATACAATACAATTTTCTAGTTGATTAAAATAACTATCCATAAAATGTTGATATCTACCTGGTGCATTTTTGTATCCAAATGGTAAAACATTCCATTCATAGTATCCTTGCGGTACTGTAAATGCAGTTAGTTGTTTTGATTTGTCGTCTAGTTTTAGATGATAAAAACCTGATTTACAATCAAATTTACTAAAATAATTATATCCTTGTATTTGTCTTATTTTTAATATCTTGTTTGGTATTGGATAATTATAAGTTTTAGTTTTGGCATTTAGATTACGATAATCTATTACCATTCTACTTTTGCCTCTTTTTTGTTCATTATGATTATTAACTATAAATGCGGGGCTTGTATGTTTACTATTAGTTTCTTGTATATAATTGTTTTTTAATAATTCTTCTATATGCATTTTGAATTCATTTAAATCATCAAAATTATATTTTAATGGTTTTTGTGTTATTAAACTATTTTCATCTATTAATTCTATTTTTATTGTTGTCTTATGTTTTTCCCAACCTTTTAAGGGGTTATCACTATATAAAAGTTCCAATTGTTCATTTATTATTTTAATTTTATCTATTGTAAATATAATAATTTCAAATTGATTGATTTCTTTTTTATTTATATTTTCCATTTCTTGATTTATTTTTTCACTTCCTTTGATCCATTCTTTTGTTTTTCTTTGTTTATTTTTTACTCTTTTTGCTCCTACTTTATATCCACATGGTGTAGTAAACCACCAATGTGTTTTAGTTATTATATGTGGGTATAATTTATCTAAGAAAGGCATTCCTAATAATATATCTTTTGTTTTACAATCAAAACTATACATTTCTTCTATTATTAAAATTTTATCCCATATTTGTATCTTTATATTTTTTGCTTGATAACTAATCATACTACTTTCATTGTTAAATCCAGTTACTACCATAGGTGTTTTAAGTTTTTCCCATTTTTCTTCTGGTAAGCAATTATATTTACATATATTAGTTTCTGCTCCTGTATCTATCATAGGTGTATAATACCTATTATAATATCCTTCTACAATAATTTTCGCCAGTATATATATTTTCATTTTTTCTTATTTTATTCTTTGTATAATAATTTTCTTATTCTGACATGTGAGTATTAATTTATTATCTTCTATTTTATNAGTAGGGGATCGGAGTGTCACGTTCCGACACATAGTATTAGGGGATCGGGTGTCACGAACCGACACGTAGAATTAGGGGATCGGAGTGTCACGTACCGACACAAGAGGAAGAAAGATAATGAATCTTGAGAGATGTTTATATACTCAATGTAATGAACCTAATTTCCCAAATGAGTGTGGTATTGAGGCTTGAGTCCTCATGGATGAACTTGGTAGTACTTATTGATGATTATAGTACTTGTTGCTACATGTTGAGTATTGTAGTTGATTTATGATATGAACTGATATATACTGTTTTCTATTTTGAGTTGGCCGATGATACCTACTCAGTACTTGTGTTTTGTACTGACCCCCTACTTGTTGTTTCTTTCTTTGTTATTTGGGGAATGCAGCAAACGTACCGTCGTCTTCAACTCAGCAGCGATTCTAGCCAGTCTTCACTACACCGGATTTCAGGGTGAGCTAATGCTTCTAGCTTGGACTGGATCTTCTCTTCAATGTCTTGATGCCTTGAACTTACGGCATGGACTAGCCTTTTATTTATTTTAGCTTCTTAGATACTTTTAGATTAGTAACTTGAGGATAGATGTTCTTGTGATGATGACTTCCAGATTTTGGGGATAATGAGTTTTAAGTCTTCCGCTTTGTATTTTGTTCAATATGTTGGGGTTTTAGATTGGTTGGTTTGCTCACATAGTAGGATAAGTGTGGGTGCCACTCGCGGCTCGATTTTGGGTCGTGACAATAAACTAGACCAAACCATTAAGATATATCATAATTAAGTTAGATACATGTTAATATATTCATAATATCCCAAATAAATCATAAACAAAATCAATTCATAACATTAATTTCTAGATTGGGAAAGACCCACATGAAAACTCAACTTTTGAAATAACATTGAACAAACCCTTTGGGGAAAGGAGTCCAAAAGGTGAATTAGATCCCATACCTTAATATTTTATGAAGAATTTATGGAGAATTTCTTCCCTTTACAGCCCTTCAACCCTCCCCTATCTTGGTCTTCAATGGAGTTCTTCACTAGAGAGAGAAAGAAGAGAGAAGGAAGAGAATTTGGGTTTGTGAGTCATGAAAGTTTAGGTGAGTCTAATGAGGTTGGGTTATTTATATGGGGTGTTAATTAAATTAATTAGACTTGCCTTAACCCCTAAATAACCACCTAACCCCTTAATTAATTTATTGGGACTAAGTGAAAACGTGCAGAAAATTGGACCCCTCACAGATGAGACCCCGATCAACGGTCCGTCTATGAGACGACGGCCACAGGACCCTTCCGTCCTGTTGGTCCGTCAATTTGGTTAGAGACTGGTCCAAAACCAGTCTTGGGGAAAATGCCTAAGTGTTCATCGATGAGGCAATCGACGCCCCCATCGATTGACACACGGATCGTCGATTGCAAGTCGTTGGTGACACTGCTTTGAGCAGTTTCTTGACCCCAAACGCAAGGGTACTCCTCAAGGGACCTTGGTTTGTCCTTGGGGAGTCGTACCTGGATGTTTCAGCCATGAATCAACGTAAAAACATGTTAGACATCCTTCCACAAATGTTCATCGCTTTTAGACTTCTCAAAGCTAGTCAAATAGGCTAAGGCACACTAGTACCTCCCTGACTAACTTCCAGACGTCATGACCATTATTGGATGTTTTGGTTTCTAGATTTCCTAAATGACTTATATTCATTAAAATGGACCTTAAAAGAGTATCTAGACCTTATGACACTTATGTTAGGCTCTAGAACACGTCTTGGATTTTCAAAGTTTTAATGACGGGGTCTTGTGTTGTTGGCCTGAGACACATTTCAGTACATTCTTTCAATTGCCACTTTTGGAATCTTTAAGACCTATTCAAGTTTAAACAAACAGTATAACAAACAAGAGACCATTTCGTCATTCCTAGAGTTTTGATTTCAAGTATATGTCCTTCTAAATTAACGACAGTATGAAACCCTAAGTCGGATTTGGTAGACACGACACACATATCTACAGTTAAAGCATATTACAAGACCATACACCCACTTTATATCATTCCAAGGGGCCTATTACACTGATATTAACATGCAATTTTAGTTAAATTTAGCCTCTCAGTCAAGACGCACATTCAAAATCAATTTAGGAATGAGAATTCATAGTATAAAGGAAATCGAAATACCTTGTGTTCGTAGTGGGGTGGTTGTGAGAGGGACTCTTATAGCAGCCTACGCACCCAATTTCATCACCAGCCGAAGAACAACGATTATGGAAGAGAATTTAGGAAGAGAGGGTTTTGGGGAATTTGGGGGAATTGGATGGAGTTTGGAGAAATCTAATGGTTATGGAAGGTGAATGTATGGTGTTTTATGTGAATGTAAGGAAATTAATGAAGAAAAACGGTTTTGGAATGAATTTGAAAAGATTTTGGAGGCTAATGAACCGTTATGTCCTTTTATATTACCGTCCGGGTCGGGTCGGGTCGCTGGCAATTTGGACTTACGACACCCTGTCGATGGGCCGTTAGTCAGTAGACGGTCCATCTATTGGAACCATCAATTTCATTAAGACTTAGAAAAATTACGAGACATACCAGGGATCTACGGACGATGGCCCGTCGATGGGGTCCGTAGACCAGTGCACCTGACCATTTTCTGCTGATTTTTAGTTTTGGTCCTTGCACATGTAGCACCCATTAAGCTATTTTTTTGTGTTTTTCTAGACACTTTTGAGACAATGACTCTACACTAATCTCTAGCCAACACTAGTGCATAAGTGAGAATGAAATAAAACTAAAAACAAAATGAAACGGAAGGAGTACGACTATTCCTACAAAGAACATAAAAACCTATCGTTGGTTAGAGGATACACCTTGGTTTGCCTCCCAAGAAGCACTTGATTTAACGTCGCTGCATGACGCAGGTTCCTTGATTACTCAGACTTCATCAAGGTGATATGCCTCAACCACTTCATGGACACTCTCCGCATGCCCCAGGTAGATCTTAATCCTTTGTCCGTTGACTGTGAACCTTGCACCCTCCTTATTCTCCAACTCAAATGCTCCATGTGAGAACACTTTAGTTATGAGGAATGGCCCTGTCCACTTAGACTTGAATTGCCCGGAAACAAGTGTAACCTAGAGTTTAATAGAAGAACCAAGTCCCCAATAACAAATTCTCGCTTTTCAATCCTTTGGTCATGGTACTTCTTCATCTTCTCTTTGTAGAGGGCTGAGCTTTCATAGGATTTGAGGCAAAACTCATCAAGATCATTCAACACATTTAGTCTTTGATCCGCCGCTTCATTCCAATCCATCTTCAGTTTCTTCATTGCCAAAATTGCTTTGTGCTCTAACTCGACCGTCAAGTGACAAGCCTTCCCATATACAAGTTGGTATGGAGACATACCTATGGGAGTCTTGTATGCAGTCCGGTAGGACAAAAGAGCATCATCTAGCCTTCTTGACCAGTCCGTTGTATCAGCATTCAACGTTTTAAATAGAATCTGCTTTATCTCTCTATTTGACACCTCAACTTTACCGCTAGGTTGTGTATGATAAGGAGTGGCCACATTATGGAGAACCCCATATTTCTCCAATAGCCCTTTGAACAACTTATTACTAAAGTGAGAGCCACCATCACTAATAATGGCCCTAGCTGTGCCAAATCTGGAGAAGATATTCTTTTTGAAGAACATGGTGACACTCTTTCCTTTATTGTTTGGAAGCGCTATAGCTTCCACCCATTTAGACACGTAGTCAACCGCCACAAGTGTATACTTCATCCCGTGAGAAATCACAAATAGGCCCATAAAATCAATACCCCCTACATGAAATAACTCAATCGCCATAATAGGATTTAACGAGAGCTCTTGCTTATTCAAAATTCCCCCATCTCGTTAGCACCGATCACATTATTTGGAGAACTCGTGAGCATCTTGGTGAATGGTTGGCCAATAGTACCCATACTGCAAAATCTTATGCGTAGTTCGGATACCACTATGGTGCCCTCCCACAAGCCAGGAGTGACATGCCTCCAAAATGCTCAACATCTCAACTTCCTATACACAACGGCGAATAATCCCATTGGCACAACTCCAGTATAAGTAAGGCTCATCCCTAAAGAACTTTTTCACATCATACATGAACTTCTTCCTCTGATGGAAAGACAAGTCCGACGGAACTATATCACTAGCCACATAATTCGCAAAATGTGCGAACCATGGCATCAAATCTTGAGAAGCAGCCAATACATGTTCATCAAGGAATGCATCATCAATTTTAGTATTTTCTCCTACTTCGCGCATAGCTTCATCGTATAACCTAGACAAGTGATTGGCAACTTGATTCTCAGTCCCCTTTGTAGCTTTTACCTAAAAATCAAACTCTTGCACTAATAGCACACATCGAATCAACCTTCGCTTCGCATCTTTCGTCGCTATCAAATACCTCAAAGCGGAGTGGTATGTATTTACTATAATCCTTGTCCCGAGTAAATAAGTGCAAAATTTTTCGAAAGCAAACACCACAGCAAAAAGCTCTTGTTCGGTTACCATGTAGTTCTTTTGAGCTTCATTCAAGGCCTTACTTGCATAGTAGATGGGGTGAAGGATTTTATCCCTTCTCTGTCCCAATATCACACCAAGAGAAACCCCACTAGCATCACACATCACCTCAAACGGTTTACTCCAATATGGGGAAATAAACGGATACACCAACTTTTCCTTCAATTTCCCAAACGCTTTCAGAAAGGGTTCATCGGAATAGAACTTACATTCCTTCTCGAGTAGTTTGCACAAATGATGTGCAATTTTTGAAAACTCCTTGATAAAACTTTGGTAAAAACCCGCATGTCCCAAAAAACTTCTCACACCTTTTACATAGATGGGTGGGGGAAGTCTCTCTATGACTTTGAATTTAGCTCGATCAACCTCTATCCCCTTCTCCGAGATGCGATGGCCCAATACTATACCCTCTTTCACCATAAACTGACATTTTTCCCAATTAAGCATAAGGTTGCGATCTTCACATCTTTTTAGTACTTCAGCCAAATGACTCAAACATCGATCGAAGGAGTCGCCAACTACTAAAAAATCATCCATGAACACCTCAATAGTGTCCTCAACCATATCAAAGAATATCGACATCATACATCACTGGAATGTGGCCGGTACATTACATAACCCAAACGACATCCTTTTGAATGTGAATGTCCCATAACGGCAAGTAAAAGTCTCGTAAGCTCTAATTTTTGAGCCTCCTCGATAGATGGTCTCGCGGATGGAGACTCTTGATGCTTCATAAATAACACCAATTTCTTTGGTTTTGACCAATATTCATTTCGTTCAAGTGCCGCCACCAAAGATCCATAATCTTCAATCTCATCACTCTCAAAATTCATAATTATTGCCGCTAGTGCCTCGATACCTATTCGTTCTTCAATTTGTACGTCCGATATACTCTCAACCCTGTATGATATAGCAAATACTGTTTATAGCTCATCACTCTGCTTCATGGACCTACATATGTAAGTTTCTTCTTCATTGTTCAATCTAAACTTCATCTGTCCCTTTTCCATATCAACCAAGGCACGACCACTTGCAGGGAATGGTCTTCCTAGAATAATAGAAAACTTAAAATTAACCTCACAATAAAGAATCACAAAATCGACCGAAAATATAAATGACTCCACTTTCACGAGCACATCATGGAGTATACCAATTGGTCTCTTCACAGTACAATCGCCCATCAATAACCGCACCGTAGTAGGCTTTGGGTCGTTCAAACCTAACTTCTTGTAAATAGAGAGAGGCATGAGGTTTATCCCTGCACCAAGATCACATAATGATTTTGCAAAATGTAGTAACCCGATTGTACAAGGAATGGTGAAAGCGACAGGGTCTTCCTTTTTCTACATAAGAGACCTTGTAGCAATCGGACTACAATGATCCATTTTGTCATCATGCACAAAACTCACCGATCTCTTCTTTGTCACCATATCCTTCATAAACTTAGCATAACCGGACATTTTTTCCAAAGCTTCTATCAAAGGGATATTGATGGAAAGCTGTCTAAACATGGTCATAAATCGCCTGTACTTACCATCCTCAGTCTTCTTCACCAATCTCTG
This sequence comes from Solanum sitiens, assembly GCA_016801875.1. NCBI lineage: Eukaryota > Viridiplantae > Streptophyta > Magnoliopsida > Solanales > Solanaceae > Solanum > Solanum sitiens. Next base: position 66,963 of record JABWTJ010001188.1, on the reverse strand, counting down.
AGGGAATGGTGGTGGAGGTCTAGCAATGGGGACCACTTTCTGAGACACCTCTGCTTCTTTCACCGCGTCGTCCCCCAATTCTCCACTAGTTTCTCCTACCTCTTTGTCTTTTCTCACATCATCTTCTACCATAGACGACATATGTGGATCAATGGTGTGCATACCCCCTGGAGTAGTAACTGTCATGCAATGCCCATCATTTTTAGGATTCTTGATGGTGTTGCTAAGAAGAGTGCTAGGTTTGCTGGATTGCCAGTAGTGGACAATTAAGCCATCTGTAACTCAGGGTGCTTAATCGAAAAAACATGGGCATCCACTCTTTGCGAAATGTTAGCTAAGTCACCTTTCATCTCCTTGGCATGATTATCACTAGTATCAAATCTCTTCATCATCTACTGTAACATATCCTCAACTCGCGCCATACTACCTCCACCATCCCTCGGAGAAACTTCCCAATTCTAAGGTGGAACATAGGGCCCACTCTAATCATACCTGTTACCATAGTTACCCCGGTTGAAGTTGTTGTCGCGGTTGTAGTTACCATATTGAATATACTGACCCTCTTGATAGTTGTTACCATAGTTCCGACCTTGATTTTCTTGACCTTGGCTCCAATTTTCCTGATTGGAGCCTTGGGCGTTTGGTCGGAACCCCCCCTTCTGATCCCTCACTACATGAGTATCCTCTTCATAATAGTACTCATCCGCTGGAAGTGGTTGTTTAGTCAAGTAGTTCACCACATTTACCTTTTCTGCACCTCCAGTGACATGTTTGAACATCAAACCTAATTTCGTTCTTATGTAAGCCATCTCTTCACGAATCTCATATGTCGCCGGGTTGTGTAAAGCTTGCACTGCAAAGGTGTTTCTCCCATTGTCTTACTTTATAGTACACCAAGCCTTGTTGTTGCGAGATATTTTCTCCAACTTTTCTGCGACCTATGCATATGTGCACTCTCCATAGGAACCCCATGCAATAGTATTGAGCACTGTTTTGTGGTTATCTTCTTGACCCTAATAGAAGTACTCTTTCAATGACTCATCATCAATGCGGTAGTTTGGGATGCCTCTCACGAACGCAATAAATATTCCCAAGAGCTATTTACCGACTCTCTGGGTAGTGCCACAAAGTTGTTCACCTTATCTTTGTGGTTGAGCTTCATGGTAACTGGGTAATATCTTGCTAAGAGCACATCTCTCAACTCCTCCCAAGTATAAATAGAGTTGTAGAGAAGCTCAGTAAACCATATGGCGTCATCTCCAGTCAGTGATAGAGGGAACACTTGCAACCCAATGACATTCATATCTAAGTCTGGCCTACCCACACAACTCTTGCACAGACCTCACTTTGGCTCAGTGAGCATGAGGGTTCTCTGATGGTAGTCTTGAGAATAAACCCCTCGCAGTGAGCATCTGAATTAGGCTACTCATCACCATGAATGTATGCATAGGATGCAAGGGGGGTAGGACAAGAGGTCCATCGGACTCAACAATGTTAATGTTTCCCCTATAGTAATCCTGAGGTCTGGTTGCTGGGGGATGCATCGTTAAAGAATTCTCCACTTCAACTTGAACTTGGTCGTGAGCCTCAACCGGTAATGGAAGTTGACAAATTACCCCATTACCTAGATTGATTGGATTCTGCTGATTTTCTATTCTTCGCAGTGTGCGGTTAAGTTCAGGGTCGAATAGAATGAGTGGTTCTCCTCGACTCCGTGTACTTGACATAAACTAGAGCTAGACCTTAAAGAAACAAAAACAAAAGAAAAGTAAAATCAAGAAATCGTTAACTAAACTTCAATAATGTTATTAAAGTTAATCTAAAAGCCAGAATCCTCGGAAGTGGCACCAAAATTTGATATGCTTAAATTACACCTCCCTAAAGAACCACAAGAGGTCGTATCAAATAAAGAACCCAACTAGTAGGTTGGGGTATATTCCACGAGGAAAATGGTTTAGACTTAACTTCAATGTACAATTACTTCTATTTAGTTAAGCTCTTTCCGAAAACAAGTAATTAAATGGGGGGTTTTAGTGAAATAAGTTTCTTTAGTATTTCTAAGTAAGCAAGTAAGCGAAAGTAAATATTTAGTTTTTATCAAGTTGTGAGATAAACTAGGGTGTAAGTGCTCCACATAGGTTCATAACTCCGTATTCCTAGCAATAACAATTCTTCCCTAGTGTTTTGCATGTAAACTTATAAGTTAGGTATCTCTAAATCCTTTGTCCGGCAGCTAGAGAATTTCACCCTTTACCTTGGTCCGGCTACGTGTGTATAAGCTACTAACCCTAACCTTTACTTCGTATTAAGTATCATAATCGATGTATGGCTTAGTAATTACTTCGCACAAATCGACACCAACCTATTAGATAGTATCCCACTAAATCTGTGTTGATAATTCTTTTCTTATTTACTACCTCCTTGGTCCAGCAAGTAGTAACAAGGCAAGTTATAATGTTGCCTACCGCTAAAAAGACTTCTAATCAAAAGAACCTATTTAAAAATTGTTATTTAGCTAGGTTTTCTTTGTTAACCACTCATGGTTCCCACAACCCTAGTTGTGGATTTAGTTACCCATGCAAGCAAGAACACAATTCATAGTCGTAGGAAATAAATCATGAACTTACTTTAACAATTTGAAGAAAGACCTAGAAAATTAACTTGAAAATGCAAGATAATACTTGAAACCAAATCCGGAAATTGAATTATTGCCAAAGTTTAAAAAAAACAATCTCCAAAACAAAACAACAACAATACCAACAATGTCTAACCACAAAAACGAGGTTTCAAACCCTATTTATAGAAAACATTATCCTAAATAATAAGGATTTGAAATAAGGAAAGTTTGTCTGAAAATGCGGCTGTAATCGACGATCCCCACAGACGGACCGTCGATGGAACGATGGTCCGTCAACTGCTTCAATCAGTCCATACTTAGAATTTTTTTTCCTTCGGATGAAATCATCTTTAAATCAATCAACGGACCAACAACACACTCTGACGATGAACCTACGATCCGTCGATGACCTCCGTCGCTCCATCTTTAGAATTTTTCAAACATCGAGTACTGGGACTATCTCTGATAACATCGACGATTCAACTTAATAGTCCGTCAATCAATTGATGGACTGTCGATCCTCTATATAGTCCCACACTTGGTCATATTTCCCCGAGTTTCTCCATTTGTTTGAACTGCAATTAACGGTCACCACCTACAGACCTTCAATTGAACGACGGGCCGTCGATGGCCTTCGTAGGTCGCCTCTGCACTATTTTCCAGTTGCCTTCTGAGTTTTAGTTCTGGACATCTTTCCTGCAAAACAAACATAAAAACATGTTAAAACTACTATGAAAAGGCTCTAGACACACACAACTCTCAAGGAAAAAGCATTGAAAGCACCGTGAAATCACGGTACATCAATGCTTAGGCACCAAGGAAGGTTATGCGTACTGGATGTGGATGGCTTAAAAGAATTGATCACGGAAGAGGGTTATGGATCCCAGTCTTGAATACATCCGGATGCCACAAATATGTACCGCGACTTACGAGAAACTTATTGTTGGAATGGTATGAAAAGGGACATAGCGGATTTTGTTGCTAAGAATTCAAATTTTCAACAAGTCAAAGCGGAGCATCAAAGGACTGATGGCTTAACTCAAAATATAGATATTCCCACATGGAAGTGGGAGGATATTAACATGGACTTCGTAGTCGGGTTGTCTCATACTTGAAGACAAAATAACTCTATATGGGTCATTGTGGATAGGTTAACCAAGTCCGCACATTTTTCTTCCCGTCAAAGTCACATATTCGGCAGAAGACTATGCAAAATTGTACCTCAAAGAGATAGTGAAGTTACATGGAGACCATTTGTCCATTATTTCGGATAGAGGTTCTCAATTCTCCTCCCATTTTTGGAGGGCTAAAAGTGCGATTGGTTCGAAGGTGAAACTTAGTACCGCTTTTCATCCCAAGATGGATGGTCAAGCGAAACACACTATTCAAAACCTTTGAATATATGTTGAGGGCATGTGTCATTGACTTCAAAGGTAGTTGGGATAACCACCTACCCTTTATAGAATTCTCCTACAATAATAGCTACCATTCGAGTATCTCCATGGCACCATTCGAGGCACTCTATGGGAGGAGGTGTAGATCCTCGGTTGGGTGGTATGAGGTAGGTGAGTTTGTTCTACTTGGTCCCGATTTAGTTTATGAAGCCCTCGAGAAGGTTCGAGTTATAAGGGATAGACTAAAATTGGCTCAAAGTCGGCAAAACTCTTATGCCAAAAAATAGAAAGAGGGACCTTCAATTCGAAGTAGGAGATAGGGTCTATTTGAAGATTTCACCCATGAAAGGGGTGATGAGATTTGGAAAGAAGGGGAAACTTAGTCCTCGTTATGTGGGCCCGTATAAAATTTTGAAGCAAGTCGGGAGTGTTGCCTATGAGCTTAAATTGACCAATGAGTTCGCCATAATTTACCTGGTGTCCATGTTTCTATGCTCAAGAAGTGTATAGGGGAGCCGATTTCCATTCTCCCTTAGAAGGTTTAGGTGTAAAAGAGGACCTTCTTACGAAGAGGTCCCGGTTGAGATCTTGGATTGTCAAGTTAAGAAATCAAGGAATAATGAGGTTGCCTATGTAAAAGTACTATGGAGGAACCACCTTGTTGAGGGCGCAACATGGGAGGCCGAGGCCGACATGAAGTCCCGCTACCCTCATCTTTTTTATTTTAAATCCTAGACATAGCTGAAGTTAGTAGTCTTTATATGATTTTCATGAATAATAATGAGCATATCATGTTTTTTTGCTTTCTAATATGTGCATATTGTAGTAGAAATTCATGTTTAAGTTGAGTTTTCTTTTCACAAGAGGTATGTTTCTTATGCTTAGCTTTAACTTATGTATGTGGTGTGCTTTAAGTATTCAAGGAAACTGTATTGAACATGATTGATGTTATTTTGATAAGAGTTAGCATGACAACTCTTGATGTGCATTGAACTCATACTGAAATGGATAAGGTAGTTCCTCCTTATATGAAGTGAAAAGTTGAACTTGTGTATATGGTATGTTGTAGATTAGGTTCCTATGTGTTATTGCTAAGATTATATCTTGGATGGAGTGGAGAATTCCTCCAAATGAGTTGTGACTCATTGAATATGTTGTTTGTTGGTTGGGCTGCTAGTCTTGAGTCTCTTCTTCCTATAAAGGTCTAAGGTGTCATTCGGGGATGAATATTCCGGGGGAGGGGAGGGGGAGTATTGACACACCCCATAAATTCTATTACCTATACTAGAGCCTCATATGTTTAATAATGATGTTTTAGACCTAAAACAACAGTATAAAACATCATTACAAAGTTTTAGAGTCACACGGTCAAAGAAAGACCTTGACGTCCGGAAACTAGTGGAATTGAACTAGTAGACGTCCATATATTTGGTGAAGGTTTGGGAGTGACATATGAAGTCTAAAACTTGTAAAAAGACTTTAAATTGGAAAAATATAGTATAAAGGGTCCAAACGTCCAGTAACGACTCCCCAAGGACCACTCGAAGGGTCCTTGAGGAGGACCCAAACATTGGTGAGCAAGCTGCCAAAACAGTTTGCGACAGCCCAGATGTGGAGTCCATGGCACGTCGCGCAGCCAGCACTGGAAAGGAAAATTTTTCCTCGCGACCCGGGGCCTTCACGAGACTCACTGACTCAACCTAGATATCAGGAAAAAAATTGGAATTTCCCCCGCAACGCGCATCTACTTTCCAGATTTTGCATCGTTTTTAAGTCAATTTGAGTTCAGAAAAGACCCAATTAAGTGAGGGGTCTTTTGGGTAATTTAGGGGATGACTATATAACGGTTTAGGGTCAGATGTAAGTAATTTTACACACCCATATCAAATGCCTAAAGTTGAAATCAAAAATCACTCTCATCTCTCTCGAATTCTCTCTTCCTTCAAACCTCCATTAAAGTCCATTAGAGCTCCAAGAAGAAGGTCAAGTTCTCAAGTTTCCAACCCAATTTCGTGGATTTATCATCACTAAGGTATAGTTTCTTTCCCTCTTGGTATTCTTTCCTCAAGATGTCCCTCCAAACGATGATTTCAAAATCCCCCAAAAATAGGGTTTTTCTACTCACATGGGTCTTCTTTGAAAAACAAAATTATGAATCAATTGTGATGAATTATGATGAATTAATGTTTTTTAACTTTATATTGATGGTTAATTCATTATTTCCTATGATTTTTCCCTAGACCCATGTCCTTCCCCAAATTGATGAAAACATTGAATTGATATGGTGAATTGTCAAGATTATGAACATGTAGATTGACTAAATTGTTGTTTATTATGTAATTGCTTCTTGAATTTACCTTGTTTATGTATTGGTTATGTATTCTTGGTAATGGAAGTATGAAGGTTCTTGGAAGGGCAATGAGGTATGTTTATTGGTTCTTCTTGGATTTAATTATGAAGTATGAGTTACTTAGATAGTAATGCTTCTATGTCAATTGTGTGGTTTTGATGTTGATGCTATGTATTCCTCATCCTTAACCCCAAGGAATTCAATTATACATGAATTATGTATGCATGTTATTATACAATTATTATATGATTGAAAGTAGTTTCTCATGATTATACTAAAGTGTTAAGTGAAAGATTACTCACTTATGAAGTGGTGTCTAAAGTGAAAGGATTTTTCTCACTTGTGATGACCTATGTGCTAGATATGTTAAGATGTTTAAATAGGGGTCTATAAAATACTAATGTGAACTTGTATGATGAAATAAGATGATTACTAAAGGGAATAATTGCTTAACACCGAAAGGGCATGTAAATGAGGTGGATCTCTCACGTTTAATAAGTCCGGCATCCCACATGGGTTTCCTCACGTTAGTAAGTCCGGATTTCCAAGTTATGTGTTGTCTCATGAGATGGAAACCTCCACGTCTAGTAAGTCAAGGTTTCTAGCAACAATCTCCTTGACCCATAACTATTGCCTACATAGGACACTATCTTAGTGGATTCACCTAGATAGCTATGTATGAATGGTTATACCTTAGGCGAGTATTAACCCTCTCTTTTTGGTGTGGGAGTAGAACACCAGATGCCATGTATCCCACATGGTCTCATGTCGGTTATTGCACTTCTTTCCCTAATGTAAAAAGTAAATGAACAAGCCAAGTATGTGAACTCTTCTTAGGGTTGTTTTGAAGGTTTCTACATGGTCTAAGGGAGGGTATGGGACTTTCCTTGCACAATGCACTTGTGGGGTCCTAAGGGATGATTCTAGTAGTGTTCTTTTATGATTATGATTATAATTATGATTATGTTGATAAGCTATGAGTAGTATTGATGTATTAAGAATGTCGTGATGAATGATGAGAATAAGTTGTAAGGATGAAGTGGGTTGTTTGATGTGATACTTAGCTTTGGATAGGGTTATGGGACTCTTTCTTTGGCATTGCACAAGTATTGCTTAGGTGGTATACATGTTGGGTTGATATTATGTTTAATTGACTAACTATGCTTATTATATGTGCATGTTGAGTTAAGTTGAAAGAAAGCATGGTTTTGACTAAAATATCTTTTTATCATGCATTGATGAATTTTGTGCACAGAAGCCATACTTAGTACATGTGGTTTGTATTTACCCATATTTTTTTCCCTTGTCCCAAACATTTTAGGTTCGGTCCGTTGAGAAATTCTTGGTCGATTGCAAGGAAGACTTTTATCTTTTCCGAAGTCATTGGTGAGTCCTCATATCCAGGGATCTTGCCAAGTTCCAATCTAGTTATGATGTTGCTTTTGTTTAGAATCATGTGTTCCTTTTTTTATGATTGAGACAATTGATGTAAGCCTATAATGGCGTATTGTTCTTGTATTGTCTATGTCCAAACATTTAGACTCTTATATGATTTCTAATGCTAAAATAAAAGTCTATGTAAACTTCATATTTGAGGAGTCTATGTAAACTCCCTATATAATCAAGAAGTCGAAGTACACTTCACTACGTAAAATTTTAAATATTTCCGCATTTTTGACATATGATGTGCTATGATGTATGCTAAGGGCTAGTCTTAGTCCTCGTAGAGTACAACGACGCCGGTTAAGCCTAGGGGGTACTTTGGGTCGTAACAAGAAGTTATAACACTTTAAAAAAATCACAACGTATTGAAAAAGTCATAACTCTTTGGAAAAGTCACAACTTATTGAAAAAGTCAAAACTATTTTTAAAAGTCACAAATCATCGAAAAATCACAACTCTTTGGAAAAAATCACAACTTATTGGATAAGTCACAACTGTGAAAAAAGTCACAACCTAAGTTGATATTATATTAATCTTAACATTCAAGTTAGGAGTTCATGCTTTTAAGCTAATACTAGTTTTTTACACATGTGCATTGCACGTGATTATCAAACTATGTACCACACTATTTTAAGAAATCACATGTATATTTTTGTAAAAATTAGTCACTCTTAAAGTCTCATAGTTACACCTCTTAATATACTTTCTCATCCCCTCTCTATAGTGCATTACTTTGTTATTATTATATTGTTGGTGTTCGTATTTTTAATATAATATAATACCAATAAATATTGTTATAAAATATAATATACTAAATTTATTGTTTTTAGTTAGAGTATTAGATTAATCTATCATTCATGTTAGGGAGTGTTCTAATTTCACTAAGCTTTGAGATTGTCAACATGTGTAAACTAATCTTGAGGTTTTAAGAAAAGAACAGAAAACATTTAAAAAACATAGTTTAAAAATGTGATGAAACCCTCCAATTATAGTTAAAATGTGTAGTATTAGTATGTGCATATTATTCCTTATGATAAATATAGAAGATAGACTAAATAGGGTGTTTTAAGAAGAAAAAGAATAATGATTTTTTTTAAAGAAATGTAGTTTAAAAATGTAAGGAAGTCCCTCTTTTTATAGTCAACAAAGGTAGTGTATGAAAAACTTCTTATTGTGCCTAATCAAAAAGATGTCACAACCCTTTAAAACACTCACCATCCTTTAGAAATGTCACAACTCATTGAAAAAATGATAACTCTTCAGAGAAGTAGCAAGTATTCGGAAAGTCACAACTTGTCCGAAAATCACAATTCTATAGAAAAGTCGCCACCCTTTAAAAAGGTGACAACTCATCTGGAAAGTTATAACTCTTAGAAAATATCCCGGCCCTTCAATGTGAGAAGGTGTTTGTCTTTTATACAATATAGTTTAATATGCATAAATAAATATAATATTATATAAAATAAAAAAGATATACCACATTCAATGCTTTTAAGTTAGGTAGTATATATAGATAGAAAAAAAGATAGATATAGATTGGTCTAATTTTATATTGATATGAAATTTTTAAAAATAAAGAAGATTTTTAATTTAAGGATCATATGTTAAAAGAACATTCTATATTAAACTTAATAAATGTAAAAGTACACTTAATAAATTATAAACGAAAGACTACATATTAAGTGTAGTTTGGACTCTTTGAACATGTTTTGATCAAATACTTTTTCTCCAACAATTTGAGACTTTTCAGATTCTGAACACCAAGTTGTAATTTGTGTAAGAGAAAATCATTGAACTTCTTGTCAAGTAGAAGTAGTTGCCAAAAAATATTTTATGGCAATGAAAATGAGTAAATATTATTATCAAGATACTCTTCTAGTTTGATGTTGAGTTATTTCATTCTCCTTGTTGATTCAATTATTTTGATCTATCAAATTTACCAAAAAAATATTTAATTGCATAATTGAACAACTCTCACAATCTTTCTTATTTGAAGAAAAAGAATAGAAAACTGACAAAATTTGTAATTTAAAAGCGTGACAATCCCCCGCAATATAAAGAAAACAAAGTATAGTATGAAAAAGTTCTTATCATGTCTTTTTAGATACGTCACAAACCTTCTAGAAAAATTACAACTTTTTGAAAATGTCAATAACTCATCGAATAAGTCACAACCCTTGGAAAAAGTTACTACCCATTAAAATGAAAAAGTATATGCTTCTATTATAATACAGCGTAAATAAATATAATATTGAGTATGTAGTATATACTAACTTTAATGGTTTAAGTTGGAGGTATTATAGTAATTTAACATTCAACTTAGAGAGTTTGTGTTTTTAAGGTAGTATATAAATGTGTGTGTATATATATATATATATATATATATATATATATATATATATATATAATTTTATTTTAATTATAGATAAAAAATGTTATTTCTAATCTACGTTGTTAATATATTTTTAGTTAGTTTATATTTTCAATGTTTGGATATATTATTTCAAAGTTGGGCTTCTAAATATTCTATTTTATATTAAGATCCGAAGTTACAACTAGATTGTTATAGTTTTTCAAATTCAAAGTTAACACTTTACCGTGTAAAAATTTATTTTGTATTCAGTTCGACTATAGCCTTTAGTCTTACTAATTTAACATAATAAGCATTAATATTTCTATAAAAGTATATTGTACTCATGTGAATTTTACCGTCTTTTTGAAGATTTCTATTCATTTAACATTTTTAAAGTTTAGCTTATCACACAGGTAGTGAAAATATATTTGATCTATTTTTTCAAACAACATAGTTGTAAAAGATTGGAAAATATTAAAAAAAAATTAAAAAAGTAAATAAAAGAATCAAAAAAACTGACTTTGTGTGGTTTGATTTGATTTTTAGATTTAATAAACCGATATAGTTGGTTTAGGTTTTTTTAACGAAAAAACAAACCAAACCGATCTATGTACATCCGAAAAGCAAAATATGGTGGTAGTTTTTTTCTTAATACGAATTATTATTTGATTTGTTGTAAGTTAATATATATGTAAGCATAAATTAGTAAGGGTGAATTTGTAATTTACCATGTTAATAGATGTATAACTAATACCCACATAACTTATTCTACAGTTTATCACGCATAAATTATACATAGGTTCACTCATAAGTTATACATGTATTAATTATGGAGAATTACAAAAAACGCAACCAAACACCGTATAAGAATAAAACCTAAATAACTTATATACAACATTTGAAAGTATGTCAACCAAACATTGTATAAAGTTAATAAATGAATAAATTTTATTCTATTTGCAAACGGAACATGATATAAAATTAATTCATGAATCACCAAGTCATCCATGTATTATTTTGCCCTTATCCAGAGGTCACTTTGTAGCTGGATAAAGTTATGAATGTAGTAATAACATGGGTATTAGTTATGCAAGTATTAGTAATATGGGTATAATTAGTTATGGATATATTAGTTATACAAGTATTGACTATGCAAAAATTAGTTTTGAGGAGTTTTGTTATGCATAAATTATATATTCCTTTGTGTCACGACCCACGCCGTCGTGAGTGGCACCACACTAACCCAACGGTGGGAGAACCATAACTACAACCCAACTACACAACTTAATAAAAATTAGATTTATTAAAGATATAGATGCAGGTTTAAATGTCTAAAGAAATATAGAGTTCCATAAACTCCGAAAGTTAATAAAACCATTACCAAAACATTTGGGGAAAACAATGCCTACAACTTGAAAGTCCATGTACCAAAAAATTTAAAGTGTAACAAGTCTAAGAAAAAGGTAAAACCCCAAGCAAACATATGAAGTATCTAGATATTAGTTTGAGTCCAAAGAGAATGGACTTAGCGAAATGAAGGACCCCGTGGAAGCCTGAAAGAATAGGATCACCCTTGAAATCTGGTCTTCATCATTAATCTCCTAGATGACGTCTATCAGTAGCCACCTAAATATGAGGTCTTATACCTTTGGCCGGGTATAGGATGCTCTGCCATCATGAGGTAGATCGTTGTATCATCACTATAGCTCTTAAGAGATAGTTGTCCGTTAGAGAATATTCCACAGAAGTTAAATGTATTTATATATACATCAGTTTATTTTTAGTTTTACATACATCTCATAGTTAATTGTATCCTTGTATACATTTAAAGTTAACACCATGTTTTCAAACAATTTTTCTTTATATTGCAATTGCTTTTAAATTGCTTTATATTGAAATGATTTAGTTATATTAAGTCATGTTATTCATGAGTTGAGCAAATCAAAGGTAAGTGTTCCTTCTTACTCCTTTTCAAGCTTAAGTTTTTTTAGCGTTCCAACTTGCATACTCGTACATTCAATAGTGATGCTAGTTGGCCTGCATCGTCTTATGATAACGATGCAGGTAACTAGGATAAACATCTGGCATATCGTTGATCCAGTGAGCAGCTTTGAGTCTGTTTGTGAGCCTCCTTTCATCCCGCAGGACATATTTTATCATTGTTTTGATAATATTTCAGTTTTTAGGATGATTGGGGGTCATGTTCCAACATCCATCTTTATTTTAGAGGCTTCATAGACTTATAGTATTAGTTATTTTGTCTTATTCATTTCAGTTGTATACATTAAAGATTTAAGTTGTCGGTTTTGCTAGTTACAATTTTTTAGCTATTACTTGAGTTATATTATCTTGTGTTTAAGTATTACGCTGAGTAAGTAAGCTAGGCTAAATGTCTGCTCGATGCCAGCAATGGTCTTTCAGTATAATCCACATCCAGGGTGTAGGCTCGAGACGTGAAAAACTTTATATCAGAGCACTGAGGTCAAGATTCCTAGGGAGTCTATGAATTTGTTTCTCTAGAGTCCTAGTTACGGTATGAAGCGCTCCACATCTATATTCAGGAGGCTGCAATGTTTAGGAAATTCTTCACTTCTTTCATATTCCTTTCGTGCGTTATTGTTTATCTCTAAAAGTTTCTCTGTAATTCATACTTGAACGTGTTTTCATATAACCTTGCATACACGAAGAGAAGCAAGAGGTCGTCTAGTTAGAAGGAACGTTGAGGAACAAGGGGTACCCAATGCTCCTTAAGGCAACCCAGTGAGAAGTAACTAATGCCAAATTTAGAGAGGCAATTAGGATGTTGAGTCAAGCTGTGGCAAATCAGGTTGGTCAGCAAAGAGGATCTTTATAAGAAGAGGCCGAAACTTCAAGGATTCGTGAGTTCTTGAGTATGAATCCCAAAGTTTCACTAATTTGAGCACTACTGAGGATCCACAGAACTTCATTGTGGAACTGAAAAAGGTGTTTGAGGTGATGTATGTTGCTGACACCGAGAGAGTTGAACTAGCTTCTTACCACTCAAAGGTATTGCTAGGACTTGATTTGATAAGTGGAAAGAGGGTAGATATGAAGATGCACCACCTGCGAGGACTGAAAGAGGCCAAGTTACGTGAGTTCCTCAAACTTAAGCAGGATTCTCTCATTGTTCATGAGTATGGGTTTAAGTTCACCAAACTATCTCATTATGCTTAGGAAATGGTGAAGGACCTGAGGAGTAGGATGAGTTTATTGTTGCTAGATAGGGTCATTCTTCAAGCAAAGAGGGCTAGCAATCAATGCATATTGCGGACATGGACATTTTGAGGTTAATGATTTATGTACAGTGATACGCTCAAATAACACCTCCCTAAAGAAGCATAAGCGATCGTTATCAAGTATAGAACCCAACTAGTAGGTTGGGGTTGATCACACGAGGAAAATAGGTTAGACTTGACTTTAACCCATAATTATGTCCATTCAGTCGATGTCTTTCCGAAACAAGTAAGTAAAAGAGGGGGGAGGGGCTACGAAGCAAATTCCTTAAACAATATGATTATCAAATGAACGGAAGTAGACTTTGTTTTTTATCAAGATGAGAGAATAACTCGGTGTATGTATTCCACACACGTTCATAACGCAGTAATCCTAGCAATAACAATCATTTCCTAGTGTATTTCATGCAAAGTGATAAGTTAGGCATCTCTAAATCCTTGGTCCAGCATCTCGAGAATTTCACCCTGCACATTGGTTTGGCTACGTATGTATAATTTACTAACACTTACCATTACCTCATATTAGTCATCATAATCGATGTATGGCTTAGTTATTACTTCGCACCAATCGACACTAGCCTATTAGATAGTATCACACTAAATCTATATTGATAATTGTTTTCCTATTAACTACCTCCTTGGTCTGACAAGTATCAATAAGACGAGTTCAATGTTGGCCACCATTAAAAAGACTTCTAAATGAAAGAATTATCAATCCATGCAAAAACACTTTTCATGAATTGCTTAGTTACTAGTCATACATTGTTAAATACCCATGGTTCCCAAACCATAGTTGTGGATTTAGTTACCCATGTTATCAAGATCACAATTCATAGTTTTACATGAAGAAATCATGAACTTACTTTAACAAGAAGAATAAACCCAGAAATCTCACTTGAAATTGCAAGCAAAATATTTCAAATTAAATCTGAAAATTGAATTATTGCTAAAGTTGCAAATTACAATCTCCAACACACAAAGTAGAACAAAAGAAATAGTATCTAACCACCAAAACGAGGTTTTAATCCCTACATATAGAAAACAAAATCCTAATAAATAAAGGAATTGAAATAAGGAAAATTTTGTACAAGTACACGACATCAATCGACGAATTAATTAATCGACGGTCCGTAGACTGCCTCCGTCAGTCAGTACTTAGAAACATTTTTTCTCCCCGGATGGAACCCTCTCTAAATCAAACGACGGACCAACAATATGGTCCATCGATCCATCCACGACCTGTTGATTCTCCTCCGTAGCTCCATACTTAGAATCTTCCAAAATATGATACTGAAACCTTTTTTGAACCAAACAACAGTTCACCAATACGGTCCATCGTTCAATCGATGGACTGTCGTTGCCTCTCATTGGTTCCACACTTGGTCAGACTTCCCTAATTTTCCTTCGTTGTACTAAGCTGCTTATCTACAATCACCATCTACGGTCTGTCAATTTGATTGACTCCGTAGGTATGGTTCTGCATTATTTTAAGTTGTTTTCTTCTATTGCCACTTGAAAATCTTTCCTGCAAAACAAGACACAAAATTTGTTAAATCACTACAAAAAGGCTCTAGACACACACAAATCTTAAGTGAAATGCATTAGAAAAACCGTGAAATCACGGTACATCAACACCGTCAACTTAAGTTTGTTGTTTGTCCTCAAGCGATGCACTATTACTCAGAACGACACTTGTATATAAGTATACACTTTTAAGCTCTAGCAATCACATGGCTATGAATCTCGACTCTTTCTTTGATAGAATGCATGTCTACACTCTCAGGCTGGACAAGCTTACTCATGCGGATCACATCATGACACAAATTCACCATGCAACAGACACCTTTACTATTTTTCCTCTCACCTAGGTACCAACTTTCTCATAATGCAACTAGTGCCCTCACTTCAACGGGAATCCTCAATTTTCACACAGTGATTATTCATCTTGGGTACAAGGTTCTTTTTCAATACTCGCGCTCAAGAATGAGTTCGAATACAATTAGTCCTCTACGCCATTGGCTTGCCCTTATTTTCGCTGCTTAGGTTCACCACACTAGACTCTAGGATCACAGTAGGACTTTCTTGGCTTGTAATGTAGGCTCAGGGTTAGGTATGGTACATTTGGATATATTTAGTGACTTTCTGCCCTCCTTGACATTACCACTAAGCTTTCTAGCTCTTTTTATTGCTTTTGAACCCTTGTTTCTCTTCTATTCTATTATTTGCCTTATTTCCCTTTTTAAATTTGACTTTCACTTTTCTTTTGTAGTTTTTTCTTAGAAAAATCTTTTCTCATTTATTATTATTTTTCTTTTTCAACTGTTCTTTAATTTTTTTGGCAAGTCACATCTTTCACTTACTTAAGTTTTTGTTTACAACATCCAGCTCTTTTCATACCCATTTTTGTGTCCTCACTCATAATAGCCACCCTCAACTCATGGCTTTTCCACGAATTAAGGTACACAATACCGAAAGTCGGGTTAGGGCCATAAATAGGTCATTTCTACATTATCCACTCTCAACTTAGGCTTTTGGCCTAAGTCGAGGTACACATGTCCAAGGAGGGACTAGGACCAAAATCTTAGACCTTGGGAAGGTGATTGGTGAATAAAAAAATGTCTATTACAGGCTCAACATATTTGGATCAAAAGGGACAATTATTTCATTTCGTCAAGTTCTTTTAGGCTAGATATGGTCTATTTCAAACAAGTGCCTATGATCACTTCCTAGCTTCTAATGTAGATTCCCTTCGCATGACTATCTGGGGAACTTCTAGTTAGGCACCAACTGTTGAACATTCGAATCTCATCACACTCTCTTTGCTTATTGTTGCACTATCAGATTATCAGATTTAGCAATTGAGGTTTTAGTTTAAGGTCATGCAGTGGGTGCCTATTTATGTCATGTTTATATCCAACACATTCAACTTATCTTAACATATACATGCAAGCACTATCGTGGATGGGGTATCATTTTTATTAGCCATCATGCTTTGTTTTTTATGCTTCTATACTTGTACTCACTAAGACAAGATGTTTCAATAGAAATTTAAGCAGTATCTTTCAGAAAAAGTACACAGTTATAAAAACCTCAAGAGAGGATAGTAAGTTGGGCTACTCACACTTCACCCTACCACTCAGTTTCCGTTGAACCCACCCCCAACAAAAAAAGACTTGAAATTGTCCATAATGCATAAGAAATCACAGATATAGGGTGGTAGGTGAAGCAAACCTATGATGTATAGCACCGAAGAACTCTCAACAAGCGGTGGCTTTGGTTTCTTAGAACCCGTAGGATCATCAATTGGTCCACCATCAGTAGTGTCCACATCTCTAGGGATGTGACCATCAGTAGAGCAATCGACCTCTATCTCTGCACCATCAGTAGTTCTCCTCTCTCCGCTCATCGGCCTAGAACTAGACTCCCCAACACCTATCTCTTGGGCCCTCCTCTGGTAAATCTTCTTCTCTACTAATGATGCCCTCCTAGCCTGCTCCAGCTTCGTCCGCTCTCTCTTTCTTGCACATGCCTCACCACCAGCCTTAGTGGTGTTGCTAGAGTAGTGCCTCTTGCTACAAACAAGTGGCTCGGGATGTGGCTCAGTAGTTCCCTTGAATAGGGCCTCAAGTACAATGTCTTCATCTAGATCAGTTGGGGCACACTCTGGGTGAGCACCTCACATCTCCAAGATAGCATCAACGTCGGCTCGTAGGCTTGCCAACTAATACTTGATAGCAGTGAGGTAAGTGGCAGGGATTGGTCATGTTAGAAAATGCAGCTGAATGCATAAATGCGTTTGTGCACAACTTGAATATGCTGCTCCGCCTTCTTGGCTACCAACTTCTCTATGTGGTCCTCTTCCTCTGCAATGGACTTCTACATCCACGGTTCAATGTGATAGATCAGGGTGGCCATCTGTGCATCTAACTTCTAGACTTAAGCTAGAGGGACTAATACTGCAATTGGGGGCCCTGCTGGCTGCATGTGAGAAGGAGGCAAGAGTGGGATCACAGGATCAGCCCCTTGGGCTAGCTCCACCGTGTTTGCCAAATTCTCGCTCAGTGGGGGAACCTCGATGCAGGGGCTACTTTGGACTCATCCTTGATGAGACCTATATCCAATGTCCCCGCTGGTTGACGGACTCCATCACAGTGCCAAATTGGCACTCCAGCTTCCCTACACATCTGGAATATAAAAGACGGAAAGGGGTAAGTAGTGGAACATTTGAATGCCCTTTCATGAATATCTGCTATAATCATCCGAGCGAAGTCTATATCATGTCCAGCCACTAGTGTTGCCACCATCACCGCCCTATCTTGTGTAAGTACATTGTCTACTTTTGTGGGCGATAGTCGGTGGTATACAAACAATAATAAAATCTTCGCCAGAAAAGTGAAGGCAACCTTCTTGATGAGCCCTAGGGGATCTATAACCTAGTAAACCCTCTCCCCATCTGCTGGAATATACCAGGCTAACCATAGTTTCAACGCCTCCTTCTTCTCTGAACGCCTCTCAAACTCTCCCCCCAGACTGCGTCCCACCAGTAATAAAATTCTGCTGTGTTGAGGCTCCATGTTGTACCAGTGGTGGGACCATAAAAGAAATCTCCGGATGGTGGCCGGAGCCATGTCCACTCGGACACCTAAAACCATGGTGTGTGTGAAGGGGTCTTGCTTAGCGAATTTTGCCCGCTTGTGGATAGACTCCCAATGAGTAACAACATAAAAGGCATAGAACTCCGAATAAACTCCTCGCTATAATTGTCCAAGTCCTGATCCATGTAGTCGCATTTGTGGAGTTTAAAGAGTCTTTGCACCTCTGAAACTCTATGCGAAATCCAGTGAGGACTCTATGCTCCTCAGTGACAAACTGGGTCATCACCCACTTCTTATTTAGCATCCTTGCAACCCTATACACCTGCCATTATCCCTGTACGCACCACAAGTTTGGTTCATCTACAACCGGTGTAGGCTCATCTGTCCGAGGTGCGGGTGCAGACTCTTAACTAGTGGCCTCATCAGACGAGGCTTGTTGGTCTTCATCCCCAGATCTAGTGGATCCCTGAGAGTTAGAGACGGAAGAAGTGGTCCCCTTAGACCCTTAATATTGGGCAGACCCTGACGATGTGGCATCATCGAAGTCGAATGGTGAGCCCCCTTCTGTTTTGGAAGCCACCTCATTCGATGAACCGATCAGTATGCGCTTCTCATCATACTGAAAGGCAGTGACTACATCGGGAGTCACCTTGTAGGGTGTTCCCCTAGTGACTCGGGCGGATGTTGTCGGTGTTGTAGTGCCTGGAGGGACATAGACCGGGTCTTGCTATATGTCAGTGTCTTCATTAATCAACTTATAAGTCAGGACAAATGACTTGGATCTGCCCTTCTTGGAGTTGACACTTATCCTTTTTGGGGCCATTTGTACCTTGTGGAATAGTTGTTAGTATCATAATAGCATAACAACACACTCAAAATATAACGGGAAGAAGAAAACATGAAAATCAAAATACACAGTTTTATTGTAGAGTCAAGTCAATGAGACCCATCGAAGGTCCGTAGTCCAGGTTCGTCGTCTGACACTTAGAATTATTTTTGGATTTTTTAAACTAACTTCTTTGAAGGAAACAACGGATGTGCAGAACGTCCTGTCGATAAATCGACGGACCGTAGTCGACGTCTATCGCGTTTGACACTTAGGATTATTTCTAGATGTGGAAATTGATGTACCCTATCATGGCCCATCAACTGACCGACATTCCGTAGATGGAGTCTCGTACTGTGGGCCTATGATAGTTTTCATGCTTCTATCAAGTTTAATTTTTTAGTTTCGTTAGTGAACCATTTTAACACAATCAAGTTTAAACATTCTTTTTAACACACTAAGTACTAGTTCGTCATTTGTATGATTCCTATTTTGTACAATATTTGACCCAATTAAATGAAAATATGAAAACCTAAGTCCGAACTTTCAGTAAGACGAAGACACACAACATTTTAGAGAGACATGTTTGCTACAAAACCATTGTCTATCATTGCAAGGGAAGTAAGTACGCGACTTTTCGCATGAAAATTAACTTAATTTAGTCCCAAGGTCAATACCCACTCCCAAATTCCTTTATTCAACTACGATTGAGAATTCAAAGTCAAGGGGAATCAAAATACCTTTCTAGCAGTGTAGATTGTTGTGGTTGTTATCCCTTAGTGATAAGAAATCTGACGAATTAGCCTATGCCTCCAAACCCGATCACTGAACTCTTGAGAATGGAAGATAAGAGAATTTGGGAGAGAGGATGTTTTGGGATAAACTGAAGGGACAAATGATTTTGGGGAATGGGAAGTTTAATTTTGGAGTGAAAAAGGGAAGAATTTTTGGGACGAAATGGTTAAGGAAGGAAATTTTAAAGAAAATGGAAAGAGGTAAGGAATTTTAAAGAGTTGGATTTTAATATAACAAGCCAAGTTGGGTTCGATCAGTGGCAGACTTGGATCCACGAAACCTTGTCAACGTGTTGTGGATTGATCAACAGTCCATCGATGAGGATGTCGATCACTCTTAGACTTAGAAAAATATGTAGACTCACATAGGATCTACGAACAGCATCGACGGTTCGTCTAATGAACAACGGTCTGTTAAAGGGGTCCGTAGACTTCTGCATCAGACTATTTTCTGCAAATTTGTGATTTTGACTCCTACACAGGTAACACAAATTAGGCCATTACTTTTGTGTTTTTATGGACACTTTTAAAGCACGGACCCTATACTAATCTCTAGCCAACACTAGCACAAAAATAAAAAATGAAATAATTAGAACACCTAAAAAACCAACGACTATTTCTGTAGGGAAAACAAAACCTATCGTCGGCTAAAAGGTACACCTTAGGTTGCCTCCCACGAGGAACTTGATTTAAATTTGCGGCATGACGCAGGACCCTTGATTACTCAGAATTTATCAAGATGATAGGCCTCAACCACTTCATGGACACTCTCCGCATGCCCTAGATAGGTCTTTATCCTTTGTCCATTGACTTGAACTTAGCGCCTTCCTTTTTCTCCAGCTCAACCTCTCCATGTGGGAACACTTTGGCGATGAGGAATGGCCCAATCCACTTGTACTTGATTTTTCCTGGAAATAAGCGCAACCTAGAGTTGAATAGAACCACAAAATCACTAACCGCAAATTCTCGCTTTTCAATTCTTTGTTCGTGATACTCTTCATCTTCTCTTCGTAGATGGCTGAACATTCATATGCTTTTAGGAAAAACTAATCAAGCACATTAAACTCATTTAGCCTCTGTTCTGATGCCTCGGTCCAATCAAAATTCATTCTCTTCATCGCCTACATCTTCTTTTACTCTAGCTCGACCGGTAAGTGACAAGAATTCCCATATACAAATTGGTATTGATACATACCTATGTAAGTCTTGTATGCGGTGCGGTAAGCCCAAATAGTGTCATCTAGCCTCCTTGAACAATCTGTTCTATTGGCGTTCATATTTTTTGCCAAAATCTGTTTGATCTCCCAATTGGACATCTCAACTTCCCCGCTTGTTTGTGGGTGGTATGGAGTATCCACATTGTGACAAACACCATATTTTCAACCAACACTTTGAACAAATTATTACAAAAGTGCGAGCCTACATGGTTAATGATGGCCCTCAGTGTACCAAATATGGAGAAGATGTTTTTCTTTAGGAATGCGGAGACATTCTTCCCTTCATTGTTGGGGAGCGTAATTGCTTCCACCCATTTCGACACATAGTCAACCGCCACAACAATGTACTAAATCCCATGAGAACTCACAAATGGGCCCATGAAGTCAATGCTACATACATCAAATAGCTCAATCACTAGAATGGGATTCAAGGGAAGCTCTTGCCTCTTTGAAACACCTCCATTTCGGGTGCACCGATCACATGATTTGGCAAAATCATAAGCATCTTGGTGAATGGTTGGCCAATAATACCCACACTGCGTGATATTACGCGCAGTTCGGATACCACTATGGTACCCACCTAGAGGCGAGGAATGACACGTCTTGAGAACACTCAACATTTCAACCTCACGTATACAATAACGAATAATCCCATCGGCACAACTCTGATATAAGTAAGGCCCATCACAAAAGAACTTTTTCACATCATGCATGAACTTTTTCCTTTGGTGGAATGTCAAATCTGACAGAACCACATCACTTGCCAGATAGTTCTCATAGTCTGCGAACCATGGCATCAAACCCTGAGAATCAGCCAATATATGTTCATCTGGGAATGCATCATCAATTTCAGTCTTTTCTCCCAATTCACGCATAGCTTCATCCTCAAATCTAGACAAGTGGTCTGCTACTTGATTCTTAGTCCCTTTCCTATCTTTCACCTCAAAATCAAACTCTTGCAGCAACAATACCCATCTAATCAACGTTGGCTTCGCATCCTTCTTTGCCATCAAATACCTCAATGCAGAATGGTCAGTATGCACTATGACCCTCATGCCAAGCAAATAGGAGCAAAATTTCTCGAATGCAAAAATCACCAAAAGAAGTTCCTGTTAAGTTACCGTGTAGTTCTTTTCGGCTTCATTCAGGGCTTTACTCACATAGTAGATAGGGTGAGGGATTTTATCCCTTCTCTGTCCCAATACCACACCAAGTACAACCCCACTCGCATCACACATCACCTCAAATGGCTCATTCCAATCTAGTGAAATAATAATGGGCGCGGACACCAGTTTCTCTTACAACTCTCCAAATGCTTTCAGACAGGATTTATCGAAATAGAACTTACATTCCTTCTCGAGCAGTTTGCGCAAAGGATGTGAATTTTTTGAAAAATCCTTATAAACCTCCGATAAAAGCCAGCATGCCCAAGGAAACTCCTCGCACCTTTTACAGAGATGGGTGGAGAAAGCTTCTCTATCACCTCAACTTTGGCTCGATCAACCTCAATCCTATTCTCTGAGATGCGATGACTCAATATTGTGCCTTCTTTCAACATAAAGTGTCATTTCTCCCAATTTAGCACCAAATTACAATCATCACATCTTTTGAGCACCTTAGCCAAATTACTCAAGCACCGATCAAAGGATTTGCCCACTACAGATAAATCATCCATGAACACCTCAATAGCTCCACCATATCAAAAAATATCAACACCATACAATGGTGGAAGTTAGCCGGTGCATTACATAATCCAAACAACGTCCTTTTTAATGAAAAAGTCCCACATGGACAAGTGAAAGTGGTATTTTCTTGATAATCTAGAACGATAGAGATCTGATTGTAGCCCGAATAGACATCAAGAAAGTAATACCAACCCTTGCCTGCAAGTTTGTCTAACATATGTTCCATGAAGGGCATGGGGAAATGGTCCTTCTCATTCCAAGCATTCAAGTTCGGGTAGTCCATGCAAGCTCTCTAACCGGTCACTGGCCGCATCAAAACAAGTTCGTTCTTTTCATTAGGTACCACAGTCATCCCACCCTTTTAAGGCACACACTGAATAGGATACACCCAACTGCTCCCCGCAATAGGATAAACGACTCAAGCATCAAACCACTAGATGATCTCTTTTTCACTACTTCTTGCATAGGTGGATTCAACCTTCTTTGGTGCTCAATACTCGGTTTGAGATCTGGCATGACTTGTATTTTATGGGAACAAACACCGAGAGGGATACCAATAATATCCGCAATAGTCCAACCAATGGCTAACTTGAACCTCTTCAACACCGCAACTAAGCACTCTACTTGTTGCCCACTCAACTCTGCTGCAATTATCACCGGCAAAGTGTCATCTCTACCCAACAACACATATCTCAGATGAGGTGGTATATCCTTCAACTCTAATTTTGGGGCCTCCACAATAGATGGTCTTGCAGATGAAGACTCGCAATGCTTCATATCAAACTCTAATTTCTTGGGCTTTGACCGATATGCGTTTAATTCAAGTGAAGCCAACAAAGTATTATACTCTTCAATACCATTACTGTAAAAGTTAATGATGACTGCTGCTAGTGCCTCAACCCCTAGTCGTTCTTCAATTTGGAGTTCGGATACACTCTCATCTGTATAGGATATAACAACTACCATTTGGAGTTCACCACTCTTCTTCATGGACCTACAGATATTGGAAGTTGCTTTTTCATTTTTCAACCTAAACTTCATCGTCCCTTTTTCCATATCGGCTAGAGCACGCCAGTGGCAAGGAATAGTCTTCCTAGAATGATGGGGACCTCAAAATCAACGTCACAGTCATGAATCACAAAATCGGCCGAAAATATGAATGACTCCACTTTCACAAGAACATCATAGAGTACACCTATGGTCCACTTCACACTTTGATCGGCCATCAGTAACCGCATCGTAGTATGTTTCGGATACCCTGAACCTATTTTTTTATAAATGGACAGTGGCATGAGGTTTATAATCGCACCATGATCACAGAGTGCCTTAGAAAAGTGTAGCAACCCCATAGTACATGGGATAGTGAAGGCATCCTGATCTTCTTTCTTATGCACCAGACACCTTGTAGCAATAGTACTACGATGCTGCATTCTGTCATCATCTTCAAAACTCAGCGATCTCTTCTTTGTCACCATATCCTTCATACATTTAGCATAACCGAGCATTTGTTCTAAAACATCTATCAAAGGAACATTGATGGAAAGCTGCTTCAACATAGTGATAAATTGACGGTATTTACCATCTTCCGTTTTTTTCACTAATATCTATTGAAATGGTGGTGGAGATCTAGGGATGGGGACCACTTACTGAGATAACTCTGCTTCTTTCCTTGTTGCATCCCCAAAATCTCTACTAGCTTCTACTACATCATCATCCTTTCTCATGTCACCTTCTACTACACACAACAAAAGTGGATCAATGGTCTGTGTACCTCCTCGAGTAGTGACTGTCATGCAATGCCCATCATTCTTAGGATTGTTGATAGTGTTGCTTGGAAGAGTGCCAGGTTGGCATGGGTTCATAGTAGTAGACAACTGAGTCATCTATAGGTAAAGATTCTTTATCGAAACCACATGTGCATCCACCTTTTGACCAATGCTAGATAGGTAACTTCTCATCTCGTTGACATTCTCATCAGTTGCCTCAAACCTCCTCATCATCTTCTGCAGTATATCCTCAACTCGTGACATACTACCTCCATCGTCCCTAGGTGTAACTTCCCAATTTTGAGGGGGAACTGATGTCCCACCTCGATCATTCGTGTTACCATAGTTTTTCCGATTGAAGTTGTCATTGCGATTGTAGTTCTCATCTTGGACATATTGACCCTCTTGGTTGTAATTACCATAGTTACGAAAGGTTTCCTTGACCTTGGCGCAAATTATCCTGATTAGAACCTTAGGCGTTTGGACAGAAAAACCCCGTCTGATCATTAACTGCATATGCATCCTCTTCATAGTAATACTCATCTCCCAGCGGTGGTGTTTTAGTCAAATAGTTCACCGCATTCACCTTCTCTTCGCCTCTTCTCACATATTTTAAGACCAACCCTAATTCAGTTCTCATATGCGCCATCTGTTTACGAATATCATCTACGGCTAGGTTGTTTTAGCCTATATAGAGAAGGTGTTTCGCCTAGTGTCCGAATTTTTAGTGCTTCAATCATTATTGTTCAAGATATCTTCTCCAACTTCTCTGCAATCTCAGCATAATTCCATTCCCCATAGGATCCCCCTCTAATAGTATTAATCACCGCCTTGTTTTTGTCTTCTTGGCTTTTATAAAAGTACTCATTCAATGACTCATCATCAGTGCGATGATTCGGAATGCCCCTCAGGAACACAGTGAATCTTTCCAAAGAGCTACTCACCGACTCTCCCAGTAATGCCACAAAGTTGGTCACCTTATCCTTGTGGTTGAGCTTCTTTTACACTTAATAGTACCTTGCTAAGAACACATGTCTCAACTGATCCCAAGTATAGATGGAGTTGTAGGGCAGCTCAATGAACCATATAGCAGCATCTCCCATCAGTGATAGAGGAAACAGTCGCATTCCAATGACATTCATATCCAAGTTAGGTATACCCACACAACTTTCGCAGACAGACCACAACTTGGCTATATGAGCATATGGGTCCTCCAATGGCAGTCCGGCAAACAAGCCCCTCGCGGTGAGCATCTGCATCAAGCCACTCGTCACAACGAATATGTGCCCATGGGGCAGAGGAGGTAGGACAACAGGTCCATTAGAGTCTGTAATGTTCACGTTGCCCCTATAATAATCCTGATGTTTTGGGGCTGGAGGTTTCACCCTCAAAGCATCTCCTAACTAATTATCAAGATGTGCCTAGTTGTGTGCCACAACTTGTAATGGAGGTTGATGGCCTGCCTATCACCTAGATTCCCTCTGTTAGGGTTAATTGGAGCCCCTTGGTTTTACATTCTTCGCAAGGTACAATTCAATTTGGGATCGTGTGGAATGAGTGGTTCCCCTCGGCTCTGTGTACTTGGCCTACACTACATCTAGACCTCAGAGAAATAAAAACAAAAACAAAAAGTAAAATAAGGAAATAGTTCACTAAATTTCATTAATGTAATTAAAATTAAACGAAAAGCCAAATTCCCCGGCGGCGGCACAAAAATTTATACGCTCAAATTACATCTCCATAAAGAAGCATAAGCTATCGTTATCAAGTATATAATCCAACTAGTAGGTTGGTGTCGATCCCAAGAGAAAAATGGTTTAGACTTAACTTTAACCCACAATTATGTTTGTTTAGTCAATGTCTTTCTGAAACAAGTGAGTAAAGGGGGGGGGGGAGGTTTGAAACAAATTCCTTAAACACTATGATTATCAAGTGAACGAAAGTATACTTTGGTTTTTATCAAGAAGTGAGAATAACTAGGGTGTATGTGTTCCCCACAGGTTCATAATGCAGTATTCATAGCAACAGAATTCTTTTTCGAGTGTATTACATACAAAGTGATAAGTTAGGTATCTCTAAATCATTGGTCCAACATCTAGAGAATTTCACCCTGCACCTTGGTCTGGCTACGTGTGTATAATTTACTAACCCTTACCATTACCTCATAGTAGACATCATAATCGATGTATGTCTTAGCTATTACTTCGCACCAATCGATACTAGCCTATTAGATAGTATCACACTAAATCTATGCTGATGATTGTTTTCCTATTTACTACCTCATTGGTGTGACAAGTAGCAATAAGGTGAGTTTTATGATGGCCACCGTTAAGAAGACTTCTAAACAAAAAAATTATCAATGCATGCAAAAACATTATTCATGAATTGCTTAGTTACTAGTCATACTTTGTTAATTACCCATGGTTCCCACAACCATAGTTGTGGATTTAGTTACCTATGTTAGCAAGATCACAATTCATAGTTTTACATGAAGAAATCATGAAATTACTTTAACAAGAAGAATAAACCCAGAAATCTCACTTGAAATTCCAAGCAAAATCTTTCAAATTCAATCCAAAAATTGATTTATTGCTAAAGTTGCAAATTACAATCTCCAACACACAAAGTACAACAAAAGTAATAGTAGCTAACCCCATAAATGAGGGTTTAATCCCCTATATATAGAAAACAAAGTCCTTATAAAAAGGATTTGAAATAAGAAAAGTTTTGTCCAGGTACGCGACATCAATCGACGAACAAACTGAGAGAACATTGATCAATCGACAGTTTGTAGACTGCCTCCATCAGTCAGGACTTAGAAATATTTGTTCTCCACAGATGTCACCCTCACTGAATCAAACGACGGACCAACGATACGTTCCATCAATCCATCTACGGGCCGTCGATACTCCTCTGTAGCTCCAAACTTAGAATTTTCCAAAATCATGTACTAGAACCTTCTCTAAACCAAACGATGGTTCATCAATATGGTTCGTCATTTAATCAGTGGACCATCATTGTCTCTCATGGTTCCACACTTTGTCATACTTCCCTGATTTTCCTTCATTATCCTGAGTTGCTCATCTATAATCACCATCTACGGTCCGTCGATTGAGCGAAGGGCTGTCAATTGCTTCTGTATGTCTTGTTCTACATTATTTTTAGTTGTTTTCTTCTATTGTCAGCTGCACATCTTTCCTGCAAAACAAGACACAAAACTTGTTAAAATCACTACAAAAAGGTTCTAGAAACATACAACTCCCCTAGGTGTAGCTCCCAGGAGATGAACTACCCAACACATGCCTTAGAATTGATTGTTGTAGTTTTTTCTTTGAAAATATGGAGTCCTTATTTTTATGGTGTTCATATTGATATATTCACTGATCACAAGAGCCTACAATATGTGTTCACTTAGAGAGAGCTTAATCTCAGACAAGAAGGTGGTATAAATTGCTCAAGGATTATGACATGAGCATTCATTACCACCCAGGTAAGGATAATGTGGGTGTTGATTCCTTAAGCAGGTTGTCTATAGGTAGTATCGCTCATCTTTAAGAAAAGAAGAAAGAACAAGCAAAAGATGTGCATCGACTTGCACCCCTAAGATTCAGACGTATGGATTCCACAGAGGGAGGAATAATGTTGACAAATGGGGCTAGATCAAAACTAGTGTCATAGGTGAAAGAAAAATAAGACCAATAGCCCATTTTGCTTGATTTGAAGGCAAACGTTCATAAGCAAAGGGTATTAGCTTTCGAACAAGGGGGATATGGTGTGTTGAAGTATCAAGGTAGATTGTGTGTACAAATGGTGGATGGGCTACAAGAGAGGATCATGGAGAAACACATAGATCCAGATATTCCATCCATCCGATTCTACTAAAAATGTACCATGATTTGAGAGAGGTATATTAATGGAATGGTATGAAGAATGGTATTGTTGAAGTTGTTGCCAAATGCCTGAATTGCCAGCAAGTAAAAGTATAGTACCAAAGGGTTGGAGGCTTGGTTCAGAATATAGAACTCCCAAAATGGAAGCGAGATATGATTAATATGGACTTCATTAAATGGTTACCATGGTCTCACAACTAGCATGATTCAGTTTGGGTGATTGTCGATTTAATGACAAAATCAGCCTATTTGTTTTACCGATAAAGACTACTCATTCGGTAGAGGAGTATGCAAAGTTGTACATTCACAAAGTGGTAAGACTTCATGGAGTCCCAAAAAGGTTTGGGTTAAAAGGTGACTTGAGTATTGTTTTTCATCTTCAGACGGATGGGCAAACAGAGCGTACTATCTAGACCTTAGAAGATATGTTGAGGGCTTGTGTGATTGATTTCAAAGGGAATTGGGATGATCACCTACCTCTCATTGAGTTCGCTTATTACAACAGCTAGCATTCGAGAATCCAAATGGCTCCATATGAAACTCTTTATATGAGAAGATATAGATCTATTATTTGACGGTTTGAGGTTGGTGAAGAAGGTTTGATAGGACCAGATTTACTACACCAAGCTATAAAGAAGGTGAAGGTGATTCAAGATAGGTTGTAAACGACAAAGAGTCATCAAAAATCCTACATAGATGACAGGAGAAGGCCATTGGATTTTGAAGTGGATGACTGGGTATACTTGAAGGTTTCACCCATGAAGGGTGTTATGAGGTTTGGTAAGAAGGGGAAACTTAGTCCCCGGTATATTGGACCTTATCCCATAACCAAGAGGATTGGCAATGTAGCTTTAGAGTTAGAGCTACAACAAGAATTAGCAACAATTCATCAGGTGTTTCACATCTCTATGTTTAAGGAATGCATGGGAGATCCTTCATTGATTATAACAACTGAAAATGTTGGGATTAAGGATAACTTATGTTAGGAGGAGATTCCGATCAAGATTTTAGATCGCCAAGTTCGCAAGTTCAGAATACAGGAGGTCGCATCAGTCAAGGTCCTTTGGATGAACCAATTAGTTGAACAAGCTACTTGGGAAGCTGAAGAGGATATGAAGAAGAGATATCTACATCTCTTTGAATGCAGAGAGGATGAAGATCAAGGTACTAGTTTTTTTCTTTATACTATCTAAATTATGAGTAAGCATGTTATTACTTGCTTTTGTTTGTTGGTGGTTGAACTTGATGTTGCTACTCTTAGCTTAGTGAAAGAAATCTCATTCGAGGAATAATGTTTCTCAAGGAGGACATATTGTAACATCTCGCAACTTGAAATAATTAACAATAAGCTAAAAAAACCAAAAATAATCATTTTTGGAAAGAAAAGGGAAAATCTGGAAAACCATTTCTAAGTTAAGAAAGTGAGTTTGGTCATTTTAAAATGGCCATAACTTCTAGATCGGGATGAGTTAGATGTGCTTCTGGATATGGGAAGAAAGATCTTGGAGTAATCTTTCCAACGCCGCTTATTTGCGTGATTTCGATATCATGAGTGAGTTATGCTTTTAAGAAATTGGCTATTGGATTGAGGAAAGTCCCAATCTAGATTTAGGGAAGGGCAAACTAGTCTTTTTACAAATTAATTTCCTATTTTATTGTAGGGGTTTATTTGGGTAATAAGTCTTAAGTTAGTTTGGAAAATTTAGAATTACACTTAGGGCTTGGAGAAGAGAAAAAAGAAGAAAGAAAGGGAGAGAAGTCAAGAATTCGCCAAGAACGTCAAGCTTGGCGAGTGGAATTCGTCGGGGTAATCCCTATAAAGGTATGTGAGATCATTTTGTGTTGGTTCAGTTCACCCACGCATCAAACTTGTTTCAATTCAGTGATTGGTGAGTTGTTTACTTGTTAGTATGTGAAGTTCTTGAAGTACCTTATCGAATTCTTGTTTGTTGAGTTGTTGAACACCTAGTGTTTATTTGATTCATGTTTCCGGGTTGTTTTTAGAGTTAAATCTATTGGTTATAACTAATGATCCTAAGTGTTTGGGAAAAGAACCATGGAAGTTTAGAAGATTTAAAGATGAAAAAATGAAGGAGAAAAGTCGGTGATTTTCTGGGCAAGGGCTGGGGCGCCGTGCCTGCCAGAGCGCCACAAAAGTTCTTCTGAACTTTTTCCTCTGGCACGTCGCGCCAGCCAGAGCGCCATATAAAGTTATTTGAACTTTGAGGGCTTGCACCCCGCGCCTCTCAGAGCGCCAGAGACGTCAATTCTCATTCTTTCCCCATCTTTTCTTACTAGTTCCTTAGTGATTTACCCAAGTTTCTTAGTTTATTCCAACACTCTAAAGTATATATATACTTCATGATGAAATGATCCATAAACATGAGATTATGAACCTTGAATCCATAATACAATTCAAGCAAAGTTAAGATAAAAGTCAAAGAAGTTAAGAGTAAAGTGTAGAAGTTAAGAAGCAGGTCAAAGCAAAGTTCTTAAGAGTTATCAAGGGCCTTTAAAAACGTTTTAACTTTTTCTTAAGACTCATGTTTCAAGTTAAGTAACAATTAAAGAGTTGAGTTCATTTTTCAAAAAGTTTTTAGAGAACTAAGTGTCACATCCCAAGACAAACCCTAGAAGTTAGAGTTTTTCATATCCCAAGACCACACCCTAGAAGTTAGGAAACAATCTCGGATTGTAACCGGCGTACTCGACCTCTCGGAGGTCTTATACAAGCCCTTTCATATCATTCATTGCATATACATAGTGAAAAATAGTGCGGAATTAAAAAGTTTCACAAATAATATCATAGTCTTTAAAAACTCTTTCATATAAAAGTAATAGGAAATACTAAGTCTCAGTCTCATCAATCTTAGCCACAAGAATACTTGGGACACGGCCCATACGAATTAGAAAATATGGTACTACTAATTCTATTACAATACTTCAATAAGAAACATAAAAGACATATATGCCCTCGAGTCAAATGACGACATACTTCAACTTCTCTTGAACGATGCCATGATCCACGTCTTGCTTCGCTCCTTACCAACCAACCACTATAGAGATAGATAAAAGCATGGAATTAGTACAACCACGTGTACTAAGTATGACATAATGCATAAAAATCATAAAAACGGACATTTATAAGAAATATGCATCTTTTCATTTAATATCATAAAATAATCATAAGAATGACATTTATCAACTTAAATACACATAAGAAATCATTTAAACCAAATATCAAATTTTAAGAAGTCACTCTACAGTAACCCATATTCACTGCACAGTGAATTGCTTCACTTTACAGTGAATAACAATAAAGTGTTTTCTGATTCCCTTTTTAACACTTTATAGCATGTATTCTTCTCAATAAGGCTATCCTAAGGCTCACTTAAGTCACACAAAGAGAGACCGCCCATACACCCTCTCTAAATGTGCATAAACGATCCTCAAGGCTACTCATAATGAGAAACATACAGACTTACAATACACCAACATACAAAACGTACATAATATGATAATCTCTCTACCAAGGCTATCAAAAGACTTACTTAAGTACTCCTAGAAGAGAACGCCCATACACCCTCTTCAAGGTTACCTAAATAATCCTTAAGACTTCCTAAGTTTAGATCATGTCAAACATAACAACCAACTTCCCAAATTAGAGTCATTCTCAAGACTTCCATAGATAAGACATGAAGAGATCATCCAATATGCCCACTTCACACTTTAACTAAGGAATCCTTAAGTCACTTTAGATTAGGTACTCATTCATTTACATATTTAATAACATACTTCATTAGTTCATTTAAGAGACATTCATCATATAAAGGACATTCAAGTAATGGTCTTGGAGAAGACCTAGGGACTCTTACTAACATCTTCAAAGCCAATTGTGCAATGTCTAGATAGCGTCCCATACCACCACCTAATCTTCGTAGAACTTCTCTAATGCTATTCGGTATCCCATATAATGAGATTAGACAATAACCAACATAGACCATGGTAGAAAAACATGGAATCCGGAGTTCTATCCTACTCGGATGAGGTTGTTCTACTTGCCAATGGTAGAACTTGGACACATCCCATTTAGGCACATGGTTAAGGAATATGAAGGGATTACTTTGTATTCTATCCTCATACTTTAACTAGAACAACTTCACTTACCATACTCACTCGGTGCTAGCCTTCGTTCTCATAGATTAATTCACATTAAGGTTCATACAAAGGGGTTCCATATCAAGTTGATAACCCAATTACTTTTACCCTACCAAAGAGTTCCTCTAGAGGCTGCCTTACAATGGAGACAAGAATCTCATCATGACTTTCCTAACATTTGATATGATGCTGTTCCAGCCAATCAACCTTAAGTTCATCATTCATTACATGAAGGATACCATTACGGCTTTCGACTTCAAGTTTCATAATTTTACCACTAGGTCCAAGGATTCACATAAAGGACCCTATTATCATCATTCAATGTCTCGCCTAACATTCATACATACAATACTAAGACGCTTTAGCTTCCTAAGTCAATACATCACATATTCACTATCATACATGCATCAAGTAAGGGACACAAATCTACCTAAACAAGACACAACATACTTTACTTTAGCACATATTACATGTTATTCTAGAAGCACATAAGGACAACCATTATCATCTTTAAGTAACCTTATACACTACTATATCATCATCAACATAACATTATAGACTTATATAGCCAAGTAGGAACAATCATGCATTCAACACTAAGACTACACACATGAACATAGTCCTAATCTAACATGATCACCTAAATAGCATCAATAGAAGAGATCACATACTTTCACATTAGTTCACATATAGGTACATATGATCATACTTCACATAATCAACTACAAAAATAGTCATATTACTTCAAGTAGTGCCGACAAGGCCATGATAATCCTAATACTTAAAATAACGCCGACAAGGCCACATCAATTCACCTAACACCGCAACCATAAGTGGACCAAACCAATCATAACATAATTAAATTCTAATTAACATTAAATAAAGTGAAATAGGGAAGTGTACCACCACTTCATCCTCAACACTTCAATCCAATGTCAAATCATCCAATTCAATACCATAAGGCCCTTACCCATGACCATGATCATCAATTCAATACATAAATCATAATACTAGATGAAAATAGATCAATCAACATAGATTTATAAATCTAATACCAATTAGATATCATTTGAATACAATTCTTACATCATTAGAAAGCACATAAGAAACTACACATTAATTTATAAGCATTAAACCAATATCAAGTAACCCATAAAGTAGTAAAAAAAACTAGGGTTCATCAATAAATGGGTTCATAGGTTAATTAAGTTAAAGTGATATTAATAACAACAATTCAATCACCAAACAATGATTAAAAACCTTTAATGCAACAACCCATGGTAGATCATGAAATAGGTCAATTCATCTTTTGAAAACTATAGAAAATATCTTTGGAAAGTTGGGCTCTTTGATGAAACGAGTTTCAAGGATCAAAAATCATACCTCAATGGATCTAATACTCCAACTTTATGAAGAATCTTCACTCAAATCTCAAATCCAAGATCTTCCTTGAGTTTTAGCCTTAATGGAGTCTTAGAAAATTTCTAAGGGATTTTGGGGTTTTGATTTTGAAGAATGAAATCTTCTAAGTGTTAAAGACTTATAAACACATTTAAAATACATAAAGACCCCTTAGGAACCTCCAATACTTCTATTTGGAAGTGGGGTTTAAATTACAACATCACCCCTCACTTAATAGTGAGGCCGCGCAGGAAACCAGCACCATCGACGGTTGGGCAGTCAACGGACCGTTTGTCCACAAACGGACCATCCTGTACTTCCGTAGATTGGTTCAGAGACTCAACATTGGTCTCTTATATCCCAGTATAATTCCAATCAACGAGACCTAACCAATGGGCGTTGATTGACCAACTGAGCGTTGATTGCCTCTGTGGTTGCGGCTGTCTTGGGCAGCCTTGACACCAACTTTGGGTCCTTCCTCAAGGACCCTTGGATGGTCCTTGGGGATACTTTCCCGGATGTTTCCAACCCAAACATTATAGTATATGAGTTTATCACCTCTCACATGAATTTCACTCAAAACGAACACGTAAAACGCAAGAAAACATGCATAGACACACAAGGTCATTTCAAGGAACATCTTTCGAACGTCATGGACGTTCTTGGTCGTTTGACCTCCAAACTTCACAAAACTTGACACACTGCCTATATATACCATAATAAATCATTTAAGGACTTCACAACATTATGAATCACATATAAACATATATAACCACATATGAGGCACATAGGTGACTTAGTCGTCGAACGTCTTGGACGTCCCTTGACGTTTGACATCCAATGCACCTAAACTCTTAGATGATGCCTCAATACAACATTATAGACAATTTTTGGACCTTAGATCATCATGACAACAATGTTAGTCTCTAGTTCACCTAATTCCTTTTCGGGACTGTACAATCTCCCCCACTTGGACAACATTCGTCCTCGAATGACACTTGCCACTCTCCGAACACTTCCAAGAATAGAGTTTCAACTAGAATCTCAAAACCAAACCATATAACTCACAATCAAGGCGAAAATATCAATTTCACATAGTCGAGAGATTCACAACACAACAAGAAACTAGAATAAATTCTATAACTCATTATGCTATAAAACTCACATGCTTCATTCCAAATAGCAAAAACTCCTTTTATATTTATTATTATACTCATACATATCAGTTCTAACCAAATTACAACAATTTTAGACCAAATAATCAATTAGTCAATTTTAGCAAAATCTTACAGTGAACAGGCAATACCTTTACAGTGAATAGGCAACTTTTTCAAAAATGAAATTATTAGGCAATTCATTATATAGACATGCTAATATGCAAGGTAACATCGTATAAACACCTTTTACAATATGATCATAGTTTCATAAAACACACAATGCAAGAAGTTAACGAAATTGAATTTCAACCAAACTCCTAAACACCATGCACATGCAACAAACTTCTAGGACTTTCTATCCCATCTACAACCATACTCCCCCACTTAGAAGGAACTCATATCACAACAAGAGAAATACAAGGACTTACGAACATCATCATCACTCTCCTCCGTCTTCTCTCCTCTAGTCCGGAGTGCATAAAAACGCCTCTTTGTTAGAGCATCTTCCTTTGGAACACTAGGAGAAGTCTTCTTACCATCTATATTAGGACAATCTCTAACTTTGTGTCCATATTTTCCACATCCAAAACAACTCCTGTTACCCAATAGACACTCACTATAATGTTTTTTGCCACAAGTTACACATGTAGGTTTGCCATTTTGAGAACAACCTCTTTTCTCAAATTTCACCTTAGGAGCACTAGGTCCATCTTGGGTTTAAGCCCTCTTTTTGAACCTAGGTTGACCTTGATCACTAGCACCACTCCTTTTCAAGTTTCTTGACATCCTCCTAAGTTTAGAATCTTCAATTGATTGTGCATACACCATGAGTCTAGCTAAGGTCATATCATCATGTAGCATAGCCGTACGACATTCTTCCCTGACTAAGTCAGCGACCCCGGTCACAAAATGACTCATTTCATCCCTTGGATTAGACACTAGGGATGGTGCATATCTAGACAAAGTTGAGAATTTCAAAGAGTACTCCTCAACACTCATATTTCCTTGCTTGAGATTGATAAACTCCTGTACCTTAACCTCTCTCCTCTCTCGGGGAAAGTACTTACCTAGAAAAGCTTCCTTAAATTCTTCCCACTCAATAGGATCCGAATCCACCGGCCTATTATCCTTCCATTGAGTGTACCAAATTTTGGAAACATTCCTCAATTGATACGAAGCCAACTCCGCCTTTTCCCTAGATGTAACCCCCATAGCACTCAATACCTTGTACACACCATCAAGGAACTCTTGGGGATCTTCACTTACCTTAGAGCCAAGAAAGATAGAACGATTCATCCTCACAAAGTCTCTCAACCTAGAGGTCATAGTGCTCTCCAAAACATTCACCCTAGGCAGCATACTGAAATTCACTTGAGTAGTCACGGCTTGAGCTAAGCAAACAAAGCCTCTCTAATATTTCTATTAGACAATTCTGGGGGAACCACCAGAACCTCATTACCTCCTTCTACATTAGGGATATGATCTCCTTGGGGAGGAACTTGAGCACCTTGGACTCTTTGCCCGTCTTGAGAAACATGCTCAACTTACTCAACTTGAGGAGGAACTTCCTCATTCACCCTTTACTCTTCCAACCTTTTAGCGGCCATCCTTCTAGTATTCATCTCCTAGAAACACAAGAAAACACATTAACAAGGATACTCATAACATTTACTCTACCGCACGACATAGGAGTAGAAAGAAAGGGAAAGTCTCTCGTCCTATAGCCTCTCGCCCATAGATGTGTCGCGACTCACACCGATGGCCAAGACTCTACTAGACGTGACTTGATGAGACTTTTTGATTCCTAAGACTACATTCACATCCTATGCTCTGATACCAAGCTTGTCACATACCAAGACCACACCCAAGAAGTTAGGGCACAATCTCGGATTGTAATCGGCGTACTCGACCTCTCGGAGGTCTTATACAAGCTCTTTCATATCATTCATCGCATATACATAGTGAAAAGTAGTGCAGACTTAAAACTTTTCACAAATAATATCATAGTCTTTAAAAACTCTTTCATATAAAAGTAATAGGAAATACTAAGTCTCAATCTCATCAATATTAGACACAAGAGTACTTGGGACACGGCCCATACGAATTAGAAATATAGTACTAGTAAGTCTATTGCAATACTTCAATAAGAAACATAAAAGACATATATGCCCTCGAGTCATATGAGGACATATTTCAACTTCTCTTGAACGATGCTATGATCCAATTCTTGCTTCCCAAATTTCATCTCACCTACCAACCACTATAGAGATAGATAAAAGAATGGAATTAGTACAACCACATGTACTAAGTATGGCATAATGCATAAAAATCATGAAAACGGACATTTATTATAAATATGAATCCTTTCATTTAAATATCATAAGATAATCAAAAGAACAACATTTATCAACTTTAAAACACATAAGAAATCATTTAAACCAAATATCACATTTTAAGGAGTCACTTTACAGTAACCCATATTCATTGTAACAGTGAAGTGCTTTCCTTCCCTTTTTAACACTTTATAGCATGTATTCTTCTCACTAAAGAAATCCTAAGGCTCACTTAAGTCACACAAAGAGAGACCTCCCATACACCCTCTCTAAATATGCGTAAACGATCCTCAAGGCTACTCATAATGAGACACATACAGACTTACAATACACCAACATATAAAACGTACATAATATAACAATCTCCCTACCAAGGCTATCAAAAGACTTACTTAATTACTCCTAGAAGAGAACATCCATACACCCTCTTCAAGGTTACCTATATAATCCTTAAGACTTCCTAAGTTTAGATCATGTCAAACATAACAACCAACTTCCCTAACTAGTCATTCTCAAGACTTCCATAGATAAGACATGAAGAGATCATCCCATATGCCCTCTTCAAAGTTTAACTAAGGAATCCTTAAGTCACTTTAGATTAGCTACTCATTCATTTACATACTTAATAACATACGTCATTAGTTCATTAGTTCATTTAAGAGACATTCATCACATATAGGACATTCAAGTAATGGTCTTGGAGAAGACCTAGGGACTCTTACTAACATCTTCAAAGCCTATTGTACAATGTCTAGATAGCGTCCCATACCACCACCTAAACTTCATAGAACTTCTCTTATGCTAATCGGTATCCCATATGATGAGAATAGCCAATAACTGACATAGACCATGGTACCAAAATATGGAATCCAGAGTTCTATCCTACTCGGATGAGGTTGTTCTACTTACCAATGGTAGAACTTGGACACGTCCCATGTAGGCACATGGTTAAGGAATATGAAGAGCATAATCTGTATTTTAGCCTCATACTTTAACTATAACAACTTTCCTTACCATACTCACTTGGTGCTAGCCTTCGTTCTCATAGATTAATTCACATTAAGGTTCATACAAAGGGGTTCCATAAAGTTCATAACCCAATTACTTTTACCCTACCAAAGAGGTCCTCTAGGGGCTGCCTTACAATGGCGACAAGAAGCTCATCACACTTTCCTAACATTTGATATTATTTCGTTCCAGCCAATCAACCTTAAGTCCATCATTCATTACATAAAGGATACCATTACGGCATTCGACTTCAAGTTTCATAACTTTACCACTAGGTTCAAGGATTCACATAAAGGACCCTCTTATCATCATTCAAGGTCTCACCTAACATTCATACATACAAGACTAAGATGCTTTAGCTTCCTAATTCAAGACATCACATATTCACTATCATACATACATCAAGTAAGGGACACAGGTCTACCTAAACAAGACACAACATACTTCACTTTAGCACATATTACATGTTATTCTAGAAGCACATAAGGAGAACCATTATCATCTTTAAGTCACCCTATACACTACTATATAATCATCAACATAAACATTATAGACTTATATAGCCAAGTAGGAACAATTATGCATTCAACTCTAAGACTACACACATGAATATAGTCCTAATCTAACATGATCACCTAAATAGCATCAATAGAAGAAATCACATACTTTCACATTATTTCACATACATGTAGATATGATCATGCTTCACATAATCAACTACACAAATAGTCAGATTACTTCAAGTAGTGCCGACAAGGCCATGATAATCATAATACTTAAAATAACGCCGACAAGGCCACATCAATTCACATAACACCGCAACCATAAGTGGACCAAACCAATCAAAACATAATTTAAGTCTAATTAACATTCAATAAAGGTAAATAGGGAAGTTTCCCACCACTTCATACTCAACACTTCAATCCAATGCCAAATCATCCAATTCAATACCATAAGGCCCTTACTCATGGCCATGAACATCAATTCAATACATAAATCATAATACTAGATGAAACTAGATCAATTAAACATAGATTTATCAATATAAGACCAATTAATATCAATTGAATACAATTCTTACATCATTAGAAAGCCCGTAGGAAACTACGCATTAATTCATAAGCATTAGACCAATATCAAGTAACCCATAAAGTTGTAAGAAAACTAGGGTTCATCAATAAATGGGTTCATAGGTTAATTAAGTTAAAATCATATTAATACCAACAATTAAATCACTAAACAATGATTAAAAACCTTTAATGCAAGAACCCATGAAATAGGTCAATTCATCTTTTGAAAACTTTAGAAAATATCTTTGAAAGTTGGGATCCTTGATGAAACGAGTTTCAAGGATAAAAAACCATACCTCAATGAAGCTAATCCTCCAATTTGATGAAGAATCTTCACTCAAATCTCCAATCCAAGCTCTTCCTTGATTTTTAGCCTTAATGGAGTCTTGGGTAATTTCTAAGGGATTTTGGGGTTTTGATTTTGAAGAATGAAATCTTCTAAGTGTTAAAGACTTATAAAAACATTTAAAATACCCAAAGGACCCCTTGGGAACCTCCAATACTTCTATTTGGAAGTGGGTTGAAATTAAAATATCACCCTTCACTTAACAGTGAGGCTGCGCAGGAAACCAGCACCATCACGGTTGGGCAGTCGACGGACCGTTTGTCCACAAACGGACCATCCTGTACTTCCCTTGATTGGTTCAGAGACTCAACATTGGTCTCTTCTCTCCCAGGCTAAGTCCAAGTCGACGAGACCCAACCAACGGTACGTCGATTGACCCACTGGGCGTCGATTGCCTCCATGGTTTGGGCTGTCTTGGGCAGCCTTGACACCAACTTTGGGTCCTTCATCAAGGACCCTTGGATGGTCCTTGGGGATACTTTACTGGACGTTTACAACCCAAACATGATCTTATATGATTTTAGCACCTCTCACATGAATTTCACCCAAAACGAACACATAAAACTCAACGAAACATGCCTAGACACACAAGGTCATTTTAAGGCACATCTTTCGAACGTCATGGACGTTCTTGGTCGTTTGACCTCCAAACTTCATGAAACTTGACAGACTGACTATATATACCATAATAAATCATTTAAGGACTTCAAAAAATCATTAATCACACATAATCACATAGAACCACATATGAGGCACATAGGTGACTTAGTCGTCGAACGTCTTGGTCGTCCCTTGACGTTTGACTTCCAATGCACCTAAACTCTTAGCTACTGCCTCAATACAATATTATAGATCATTTTAGGACCTTATATAATCATTAAAACAATGTTAGGATCTAGTTCACCTAAGTCATTTTTGGGACCTTACACTAAGTATTCCCTAAGAGTTGTTTTATGACTCATGTTTCAAGCTAAGTAAAGTGTAAAGAGATGTAAAAAAAATTCGCATTTAAATAAGAACGGAAACTGATATTTCTAAAGAGCCTTCGAGCTAGTTTTAAGAAACGACTAATAGTTTTATAAAATTAAGCAAGTAGGAAATTAAGATTTCCAAGATACCATTTGAGTTATGTTTTATAGCACTAATATCAAATCACAGAAGAAGTATGTTTAAAAACATAAGAGCCATTAAATTTTGGAAGTAGTATTTAGCACCGAATTGGGGCAGAGCATGGATTCCGATAACTCACATATCAATAAAACCATGTAGGAACCATGGGTACAAAAGGTCATACTTTTTAGATTAACCATTTTCACAGTAGACTAGTGGATCTATTAGGCATTTCAAGTCTTATACATTTGTCCGGGTATAGGATGCTCTGGCAGCATGAGGTAGATCATTGTATCATCACTATAGCTCTTAAGAGATGGTTGTCCGTTTGAGAAACTTCAGCAGAAGTTAAATGCATTTATATATACATCAAGTTATTTGTAGTTTTACTTATATCTCAGATTTAATTGTATCCTTGAATACATTCAGAGTTTACAACATGTTTTCAAATATCTTTACTTTATATTGCACTTGCTTTTAAATTGCTTTATATTGAAATGAGTTAGTTATATTGAGTCATGTTATTCGTGAGTTGAGCAGATCCAAGGTAAGTGTTCCTTCGTACTCTTTTTTAAGCTTAAGTTGTTGTAGCATTCAAATTCGTATACTCGTACATTTAATGTACAGATGCTAGTTGGCTTGCATCGTCTTATGATGCAGACGCAAGTAACTAGGATCAGCATTAGGCGTACTGTTGATCCAGTGAGCAACTTCATGTCAGTTGATGAGTCTCCTTTAATCTCGGGGGACATATTTTATCATTGTTCTGATTAGATTTCAATTGTTAGGATGATTGGGGGTCCTTTCCCAACATCCATCTTTATTTTAGAGCCTTCATAGACAGATAGTATTAGTTTTGTTTTCTTATTCATTTAAGTTGTATACGTTTAAGACTTAAGTTGGCGGTTTCACTAAGCTACTAATTTTTTAGATTTCTTGAGTTATATTGTATTGTGTTTAAGTCTTCCGCTGAGTCAGCAAGCCAGGAAAAGGGTTCGCTCGAGGCCAGCAATGGACTACGAGTGCTGGACATGTCCAGGGTGTAGGCTCTAGGCGTGACGGTAAAGCCAACCTATAAGCCACTGGCCTTACATAGTAATAATGTTAAATGGTCCAATGTAACCAGGACTAAGCATGACTTTTCTTGCTGAATCTCATCACCCCTTGCATGGATGACACTTTAAGAAGAAATTTCTCAGCAGTCTGAAATGTCATGTCCATACCGTACAGTCTCCACACTTTTTTTGTCTACTCTAGGCTTCTAGAATTTTTGCTTGAATGTTTTTTACCTTATTTAGATAATCATTCACTAAATCCACCTCCAATGGTTTCATATCTCTAGCCTCAAACCAACCTATGAGTGATCTACATCCTCCCCAATAAAGTGTCTCGAACAGGGCCATGTCAATGCTGGAGTGGTAAGTATTATTA
The DNA here is from genome assembly GCA_016801875.1 of Solanum sitiens. NCBI lineage: Eukaryota > Viridiplantae > Streptophyta > Magnoliopsida > Solanales > Solanaceae > Solanum > Solanum sitiens. The sequence continues at coordinate 24,765 of JABWTJ010001188.1, read as the reverse complement.
TAGGAGAACTCACATAAAAGTAGGAACTTATCCCAATTCCCTCAAAAGTCCATCACACATGGCCTCAACATGTCCTCTAACACTTGAATCATTCTCACTAACTGCCCGTCTGTCTGTCTGTGGAAGGAAAGTTGTGCTTAAAGTGAGTTGAGTGCCTAATTAGTCATGTAATTTTCTCCAAAGCTTAGATGTAAATTATGTACCACGGATCTGAGAAGATAGAAAGGGGTACCCTTTCCAACCTCACTATCTCTTACACATAAACCTTACCCAACTTCTGTGAATTATAGTCTACTCTAACTAGATTAAAATGGGTTGACTTCGTCAATCTATCAACCACTACCAAAATAGAATCAAACTTTCCCAAAGACTTGGGAAGACCAACCATGAAGTCCATAACTATCCTTTCCCACTTTTATTTCGGAATTGGAATTCGTTGAAGTAAACCTGCAGGCTTTGGTGCTCATACATTACTTGCTGACAATTTTCGCACTTAACCACAAATTTAGCTATGTTTTCTTCATGCCGGGGCACCAATAAAATCGCTTCAAATCTAGGTACATCTTGGTCACACCCCGATGAATGGAATACCACAAACCATGAGATTCTGACAATTTATTAATCAAGTCATCCACTCGATGAACACAATCCTTCCTTTAAAATTGAGAACACCCCCTACATCAAGAGTCTCATCTTTTTCCTTGCCAGACACTGTCTTCTTTCTAAGCTCAATCAAATGGTAATTCTTAAATTGTTAGGCGTTGTATCTCCTCAATGAATGTGGCCCTAACCTCAATACTAGCTAACACCCCACTTTCTCTAAGATGTCCAACAGCATGAACTTAGATTCCAAGGTTTGAATTTTCATAGCCAGAGGTAGCTTAGATACACTTAAAAAAGCTTGACTACCCATACTCGCTGCCTTTTCGAATTAATGTGTCTGCCACCACGTTAACCTTACCCGGTTCCTTGAGCAACTCCATCCACCTTCGTTATCTCAGATTTAGGTCCCTTTGAGTGAATACATGTCGTAAACTATGATGAACAGTAAATACCTCATACTTCACACCATAAAGGTAATGACGTCAGATCTTGAGAGAAAACACTATCACTTCTAACTCCAAATCATGTGATGGGTAATTCCGCTCATGCACTTTTAACTCTCGCGATGCATAAGCTATGACTATCCTGCATCAACAATACACCCAAACTAGAATGTGAAGCTTCACAATAAACAATAAAAATTTTACCTTCCATCGGTTGTTTCAAAATATGTGATGTGGTCAGAAGAGTTTTGAGATTTTGAAAGATCTCTTCGCACTTGTTAGTCAACTCTAAAGGCATTTCCTTCTTGGTCAGCATTGTTAGATGTGTGGCAATAGAGGCAAAGTTTTTCAAAAGTCGATGATAGTAGCTAGCAAGACCCACAAACTCCTAACTCAGTCACGGAGCTAGGCCGAGCCCCATTCTAACCCGCTTGAATCCGTTGGGGATCTACCATTACCCCTTCCCTTGAAACTACATGTCCAAAAAGGCAACTAAATCCAACAAGAATTCATACTTGAAAATTTTGGCGTATAACTTTTGTCTCCCAAGAACACCTAGAACAATGCGAAGATGGTCGGCATGTTCTCCCTTACTCTTTGAATAGACCAAAATGCCATCAATAAAGACAATCACAAAAGAATCCAGGATAGTTTGATAAAACCGTTCATCAAACTCATGAAAGTTGCATGCGCATTTGTCAACCAAATGACATCACTAAAAACTCATAGTGCCCATAGCGAGTCCTAAATGTCGTCTTTGGTACATCCTCAAGCCTAATATTTAACTAATGGTAACAAGACCTTAGATAAGTCTTAGATAAAACTGATGCACCTTGCAACTGGTCAAAAAAATCATCTATCCGAGGCAACAATTATTTATTTCAAATTGTGACCCAATTCAATTGTTGGTAATCTATGCACATCCTCATACTACCATGCTTCTTCTTAACCAAAAAAATAGGAGCACCCCATAGAGAAGCACTAGGACGCATGAAGCCTTTACCAAGAAGTTCCTCAATTTGAGCTTTAAGCTCCATCAACTCTGTCGCGGACATGCGATATGGAGTAATGGAGATGCAGTGGGTACCAGGTTCCAAATCAAGGCAGAAATCCATGTCTCCATCCGGAGGCATACCTGACAAATCAGTAGGAAACACTTTCCAACATGCTGAAACTATAGGAATAAACTCAATACAGGGAGTCTCAACCTCAACATCCCGAATATGAGCCAAAATGCCAAACAACCTTGCCTTGCCATTTTCCTAACCCAAATGGAGGATATGACTGTCATGACCCAGGGGTCCTCTCTAGAGGTAACAAGGCGTATATGACCCTGACAGGCCTCATACAAGCAACTTAGCATACCATAAAATTAAGTAATAGAAAAGGTTATGGAATTTAAAACTTTTCAATAAAATCAATTCCTTTTATAAAATGAGCGAAAGTCTAACATATTTGTGACAAACCAGTTAAACAACATAAGTAAAGTCTTGGATCACAACCCATAAGATAGTCCAAGACATAAAACAAAAGTATAAAAAAGTGGTGATCACATCCTCGAACACAATGAATACTCACAAAAACTTCACTTCCTTGATCAACAACAAATATAGCCACGAGTGTGGGAATCAATATCATCGGACCCTACATTAGATAGGAATATAGGATAAAGTATGCATTAGTACAATCAGGTACTTAATATGATAGCTAGCATAAATAACATAACATAAGCATTAGTCAACATAAGATATATGTGTTAAAGAATTACAAAAGTCCCCACATCCATGGTTAATGAGATGGATGGACCCTTATAAGGCTTGGACAATCCTCCTACCTTTGAGCTAGCTTTTGGGTGTGAGTTAGGCCTGTTGACAACCAATTTTGGCATAACATTTTCAAAATTCATGATTTTATGTTTTATTTATTTAATAGTTCAAAATAATTCTTTTTTTATAATTTTAAATAATTTCATCGATAACAATCCTTGTTTATCAAAATTTAGAATTTTTTTTACCAGTTAATATTAAAATTGCATTTTTACATGTCATTAGTTACGTTCAATATTTTTTTTGAATATTCATTTTATTTGTTATATTTGTTAATATTATTTTGATATTTTGCAGAATCTAGAAATTAATTCAAATACGAATAAAATATGCATACACAAATTAATCATTGATTTTGAGCCACAAATACAAGCCTACAATTAGGTCCATTGCATAATTATTTTTCTATTTAAGTTTAGATTAGGTCAAAAATGAAGATGGGAGTGGATAAATTTTAGACCAAGTGGTGAAAGATTTCAAAATGAGTGAAACCCTAAGAGATTTTTTCTATCATTTTCTCTGTTGCCGCCACCATCCTTCTTAATCATCACCAAACCACATTTCCATCAACTCCGATAGACGGCGAGCTCAAATAACCAGCTTGACCCTCAGCTTCAAAAACTCCACTCGAAAACAACCCAACACCACCAGAAAAGTGTTGAATAGTCGGCCAAAACACCTCCAAAACGCCACCCAAATGACCCCTCTTCCTTTTCCCACTTTTCTGAACCAAGAACTGTAACATTAACTCCACCTACAACCCCCAAACTGCTGAAACTGATCCAACACAACTACCACAGCTCATGACATTACGAGTCCACAACCAGAACTCTAAGTCCAACTGCTCCACCATTGAGCTGAAGGCTCGCGGACACCAATAGCAACTCCGACGAGGAGTTACAAACTCCGATGAGCGGGAGAAATAAAGAAGAAACCCCCAGTTCCCTTTCCCTTTCCCTTTTTAATTTTTGGTTTCTTTTTTGCAGGTATCGATGAGCCGAAATCGGAGAAACACCATGTCAGCCACCAACACCAGAAACGAATCAAACAACCTAAAACCCTAACCCAAACACTCTTCTTTTCCACCTTAAACAACCAACAAAACCGCCACGCCGCTGCATCTCTAACCACGGAAAAACCCCTTTCTTCTCCTGTAAACCATTCCCCCTACGTCTCCCTTTCATGATTTTTTTCCATTTTGTAGGTGTTTCCAGCAGAGCTTGTAGATCAATGAACCGGCGAACAACCAACCGCCTTAAACGGTACGACTCCAACTCCAGTAAAAATCAACCCATATCCCTCTCTTTATTTATTTTTACAGCATTTTGGTTTGTCTATTTTGCCTTTCGTTTAATTTTATTATTCTTCAGTCTTTCTGGTATAGATTTGTTCAAATTGAGTATCTTCTGGAAAATGGCATATGTAATTATTTGAATTATTCATTATTTTATTCATTTTAGCCTTTAATTTAGTGTTTGCATAATGAGTTGATTGTTTTTTTTTTCATTTACCTTGTTTTATACGGTAATTTATGTTATCATTTGATTATTTTTGTTAATGACTTTCTCTTTATTGTGTGTACCATTTCTATTTATTCTGATTGAATGGGTTGTTCTTATATATTTTATTTGTTTATTATTAATTTTACATTGATGCTGTTTTCTTTTAATTGGTCTTGTGAATTCTGCATATTTGTTTGTGGGTGACTCTACTATTTATTGTTATTATTATATTTCTCTTCTTTGTCAAATTTTATCTTGCTATTAATCATATCATTAGGTTTTACAATTTATTTTATTGTTCATATTGTCTTAGGTTATTACATTATATATTTTTTTATGATTTTCACAATTTTATTAAGTTAGATTGTCCAATGAAAAACTCTCCGTCGGTTTAGAGGTCTCCCCATTATGAAAGATGGAAATTTAGTTTATTTTTATATTTTATGTGTTCAAATTAGCAAATGAAAAAATCTCTCTGTTGGTTTTGGAGGTCTCCCTAATGTTCAAAGACGAAAATTTAATTTATTTTCTTATATTTTGTCTATTAAAAATTGGCCAATGAAAAATTTTGTTCATCGGTTTTGGAGGACTTCCCATTTTAAAAGATAGAAATTTAGTTTGTGTTTTTATATTTTGTTTTTTAAAATTGGCTGATAAAGAAATTAGCGGCGATTACCAAGGTCTCCCATGATAATTGTAACACTCTGAAAGTCCAAGACGTGTTCTAGATCCTAACATGAGTGTCTAAAGGTTGTGTCACTATTTTATGGTCAATAATAGTGTATATATGTCATTTAGGAAGTTCTAGACAAAGAAGGTCCATGATGTCCGTAAACTAGTTCAATGAGGTGCTAGTGTGCCTTAGCCTATTTGACTAAGTTTTAGGAGTCGGAAAATTATGAAATTTGGTGATAAGGTGTCTAACACGTATTAGAGTTAGTTTATAGTCGAAATTTCCAGGTACGGCTCACCAAGGACCAACCAAGGGCCCTTGATAAGGACCCTTGAAATTGTAGCTAAAAGGTGTCAAGAGACAATGTTCACCATCGAGCCCAATCGACGAGGCGTGGTCCAATCGATGGGGCGTTGATGGCCACCATCGATGGAAACTTATCCATTTTGGCCAAGGGTCCATTTGGACCAGTCTCTGTCAACAACGACGGACCAACAGGATGGTTGGTCCCCTAGCCGTCAATTGACAAACGGCCCTTGGTCGGGGTGTCATCTGTCAAGATTGTTTTGTTTCACGTTTTTAGGATAGTTAATTAGTTATGGTTTAAGGGAGGTCTAATTAAGTTAGTTAATGACGTATATAAAGACCCTAACCTAATTAAACTAACCTAATCCTCTTAATTCCCAAAACCCAATTGTTCTTCCTTCTCTCTCCTTTCTCTCTTCCAAAGAAACTCCATAGAAGACCAAGCAAATGAGGGTTCTAGGGCTGCTAAAAGGTGAAGTTTTATCCATCAAGCTTCATCAATTAGTAAGGTATGAGATTCCTTTCACCTTTGGAATTTCATTCTCCAAAGTTTCCTCCAAATTGATTTCAAAAAGATGAAATTCAAGTGAGTTTTCTTCATATAAGAAATTGATCTTTTGAATTGTTTTGTTTGTGATTCCTTTTTGTTATCATGAGTATATTAACATGTATTATGAATCAATTAGATTACTTCTTGACGTATTGGTCTAGTTTGTAGAAGATGACCTTTTTTCCTTAACCCTAGGTTGTGATCTTGAGTTGAATTATCTTGTATTGATATATTTGGCTTGGTTAATGTGTAAATTATCATTCTATGTAGTTATTATGCTAGTTTATGAGTAGATGGTGATATTTTGTAATCCAATTATTCTATTTCTTGAGTAATTGACCGAGGTTGTGAAGTACATCATGAATTTGACCTAAGTCTCTAATCCTAGGCTATGAACTAGTAATGAATTGTTGTGTAGTGATTAAATTGACGATATTGTTATGTTGGTTACTATAGTGTGATGATATTACACCCATTGTTGGGTTGAATTGTATGGATGATGGTAAGACCTTCATGATGGCTTATGAATGAGATTTGGTAAGTCTTGTGATCTCAACCCTTTACTTCGGTTATGTTTACTTATGTTTAGTAATGAAGTTATATTGAAGAATACCTTATGATTAGGATAGATTAGGGTTTGTATGATGTTGAATTGAAATGTCTTGAACTATGGTTGTGAGTTGTTGGTTAAGATGTAAATGTTATAAGGATGGCGATAACTTACCAATGTGCCTTATTATAATGTGACAATGTAAATGTGCTAACCTCACATGTATGAATTGTAATGAAAGGAAAATACTCATGCAATTCTTATTGAGCTATGATGATGATGATTATATAAGGGATAGACCCTATGACCTAAATTAAGCTATGATCATTAATAAAAGCTTAAAGAAATTTCAAAAAGGGACTCTAGCTTAGCACCTAGTGAACTAGAGTTAGGAGTTTTCCATGCCACATAGGGAAGGTAGGATCACTAATGTACTCATGAGATTGGAGACTATAATCCATGTAGCATAAAGAGGGTCCCAACTACATCTCCTAGTTCTTGAACTATGTTGCCCACATAGGAATACTAGCTAGTGGATCGTTGTAGTTGCTATATTCATATTTTGGAACTACCTTGGCAAGTAGTCCGCCTTCATTCGGTGTAGGGTTCCATGACACCGGATTCCACATTAGCTCATGTGGTCTATGTCGGTTAAGGCAAGATGTTCCCAAAAGGTAAAATAAAGTAATAGAATGAACTCTAACTAGGATGAACTAAGGGGTTTAGCTTAGTCGATGTAGGGGTATGGGACTCTACCTATACATTACACTAGTTAGCCTTGAGGGGATTCTTGGAAGGATGTTCTTATGTATGTATATTCTTATAAATGTAAATGATATGTATATGATGATATTACATGTTAATGACATTATGTGATATTGGTTACTCTTATGAACATGCGTGTAGTCTCTATTGCTAAAGTATGATGTTATGTACTCTTAATTATAGGCTATGTAAAGTTGGACATTGGTTATGGTTCTTGTTAGATTTACTTGATTGAGTAAGGTTATGGGACTTTGCTTATTTATTGCACTAGTGGACTTAATAAGGATTCATGAGTGATGGTCTTGCTTTGGTTATGACTTGATAATATAGTTGTCTTGATTATGTGCTCAAGTATGTTGATATGCATGTGACTTGACTAGACTTAGTATTGTTGGTCTTCTGAGGTACATGGTCTTGACTTAATGAAATATGTACTATTGATTGATATTGGTTATTGAATGTGCATAAGTCTTTCTAATGTAAACTAGCATGCTTTAATGAAATGTTTCTTTTTAGCATGATTTTATATTGTGTGTGCATGTGATCCTATACTCAGTACAAGTGATGTGCTAACCCCATTTTCTCCCTTTTTCCCAACATTTTAGGTTTCGTCCGTTGAAGGGCTTGTGACGACTTTTGAAGGAAGACTTGGAATTCTCACTCTCTAAGTTGGGTAGGTCCTCACTTTTCGAGGACAATGCCACTATCAAGCTATTGATGTTATTCTATGTATAAGACTTTAGTTCTTTCCTTTTCATTTAAGTACTAAAAAATTGTATAACCGATATGTGGCTTTATTGTGTTGATGTATGGGCTATGACCAATTGTTATACTCTTGTTTAGATGGTTATGAGATGAGACATCTATTTTAGACTATGTCATACCTTATATGTCTATATGTACAATAAAAGTATAAGACTATGTAATCTTCTTATACGAAGTGTCTATGTATACTCGATATGGATATATTATGTGCATGTCAGAAGTCTATGTAAACCTTATGATAGATAGAAGAGAAGTTTCACTACTAAAAAAATAGTGAATACCGACCTAAAAATACTGACCTCCAGAGGTCGGTATTCCTGAAATACCGACCAAAAACCAGCTTCCCAGCTTAGGCAGGAAAAAGTTTGGTCGCTATTCAATTCCGACCTCTGGAGGTCGGTATTTACTGACCTCTCGAGGTCAGTTTAAATTTAAGTCGGTAAAATTTATTATTTTATTTTCTCACTTCCGAAGGTCACTTTAATATATTTGTTTATTTTTCATTTTTATTATCCGTCATCCGGAGGTCAGATTATTTAATAATCAAATTCTAGAATACCGACCTCCGAAGGTCGGTATTTTTATTTCTTATTTTTGAGATTACGACCTCCGGAAGTCGATATGTTTTTTTTCTTATTTTTGAGATTCCGACCTCCGGAGGTTGGTATTTTCATTTTTTTTTAGATTCCAACCTCTGGAATTCGGTATTTTTATTTCTTATTTTTTTGATTCCGTCCTCGGGAGGTCGGTATTTCTATTTCTTATTTTTAGATTCCAACCTCCGGAAGTCGGTATTTTTATTTCTTATTTTTTAGATTCCGACCTCCAGAGGTCGATATTTTTATTTATTATTTTTTAGATTCCGTCCTCTGGAGATCGGTATTTTTGTTTCTTATTTTTGAGATTCCGACCTCTGGAGGTCGGTATTTCTGCTACAAAACTGGCAGCATAGAGCTGCAATTTTAGTATCCCACCTGCATATTTATATCAAAACAATCCAAAGAATTCCAAATAAGCTATTTCAAAATAATCTTCATGCAACTCAAAGTATTCCAAATGAGCTATTTTAAAATAAACTTCATCCAACTAAAACAACACAATATTTTCAAAATATACATTAAACTATTACAAAATAAACTTCATCCAACTTCAAAATAAACTAAAATACGATCAAACAATTCCAAAAATATAGAAGTCTAAAATGTCAACCAATACAACTACTCCTTATCACCCTCACCATTCTCACCACCCTCCTGATCAGCTCCATCATCACTGCTTGCCATACATGGAGGAAGAATATTTCCTGATTCAAAAAGAAAAGTTAGTTGGGCCGGAACCGCTGATACCTCTAAAGATCTTAATAACTTTCTATGTCTAATTAGTTTAGTTTTTAACTTAATTCAAACACTATATTCACCAACTAAATCACAGTAACTTATTTGAGGAACTTAATAACTTTCTAAGTCTAATTAGTTTAGTTTTAAATTAATTCAAACACTATATTCACCAACTATATCACATTTACTTATTTGAAGATCTTAGAAACTTTATAAGTCTAATTAGTTTAGTTTTTAACTTAATTCCAACACTATATTTACCAACTAAATCACATTAACTTATTTGAAGAACTTAACAACTTTCTAAGTCTAATTAGTTTAGTTTTTAACTTAATTCAAACACTATATTCACCAACTAAATCACATTAACTTATTTGAGGAACTTAATAACTTTCTAAGTCTAATTAGTTTAGTTTTAAATTAATTCAAACACTATATTCACCAACTAAATCACATTAACTTATTTGAAGAATTTAAAAACTTTCTAAGTCTAATTAGTTTAGTTTTAACTCAATTCAAACACTATATTCACCAACTAAATCACATTTACTTATTTGAAGATCTTCACAACTTTCTAAGTCTAATTAGTTTAGTTTTTAACATGCCAACACTATATTCACCAACTGAATCACATTAACTTATTTGAAGAATTTAACAACTTTCTAAGTCTAATTAGTTTAGTAAACAATATATGGTTCAAATGCTTTTCTATTTATTTCCCTTTTTATTTGAGCTTCTGTATAAGATCCTGAATAATATCTACAATGGTGTTCCATCACATTAACTTATTTGAAGAATTTAACAACTTTCTAAGTCTAATTAGTTTAGTTTTAACTTAATTAAAACACTATATTCACCAAATAAATCACATTACTTATTTGAAGAACTTAACAACTTTCTAAGTCTAATTATTTTAATTTTTAACTTAGTTCAAACAATATATTCACCAACCAAATCACATTAATTTACTTGAAGAACTTAATAACTTTCTAAGTCTAATTAGTTTAGTTTTAAATTAATTCAAACACTATATTCACCAACTAAATCACAGTTACTTATTTGAAGATCTTAACAACTTTCTAAGTCTAATTAGTTTAGTTTTAACTTAATTCCAACACTATATTTACCAACTAAATCACATTAACTTATTTGATGAACTTAATAACTTTCAAAGTCTAGTTAGTTTAGTTTTAACTTAATTCAAACAATATATTCACCAACTAAATCACATTAACTTATTTGAAAAACTTAATAACTTTCTAACTCTAATTAGTTTAGTTTTAAATTAATTCAAACACTATATTCACCAACTAAATCACATTAACTTATTTGAAGAATTTAAAAACTTTCTAAATCTAATTAGTTTAGTTTTAACAGAATTCAAACACTATATTCACCAACTAAATGACATTTACTTATTTGAAGATCTTCACAACTTTCTAAGTCTAGTTAGTTTAGTTTTTAACATTCCAACACTATATTCACAAAACTAAATCACATGAACTGATTTGAAGAACTTAATAACTTTCTAAGTCTAATTAGATTAGTTTTAACTTAATTCAAACACTATATTCATCGAATAAATCACATTACTTATTTGAAGAACTTAACAACTTTCTAAGTCTAATTAGTTTAGTTTTAACTTACTTCTAACACTAATTCACCAACTAAATCACATTAGCTGATTTGAAGAACTTAACAACTTTCTAGGTCTAATTATTTTAGTTTTAACTTAATTCGAACACTATATTCACCAACTAAATCACATTACTTATTTGAAGAAATTAACAACTTAGTCTAATTAGTTTAGTTATTAACTTAATCAAACACTATATTCACCAAATAAATCACATTAACTTATTTGAAGAACTTAATAACTTTCTAAGTCTAATTAGTTTAGTTTTAACTCAATTCCAACACTATATTCACCAACTAAACCATATTAACTTATTTGAAGAACTTAAAAACTTTCTAAGTCTAATTAGTTTAGTTTTAACTCAATTCCCACAATATATTCACCAACTAAATCACATTTACTTATTTGAAGATCATAACAACTTTCTAAGTCTAATTAGTTTACTTTTAACTTAATTCAAACACTATATTCACCAACTAAATCATATTTACTTATTTGAAGATATTAATAAATTTCTAAGTCTAATTAGTTTATTTTTTAACTTCATTCCAACACTATATTCACCAACTGAATCACATTAACTTATTTGAAGAACTTAAAAACTTTCTAAGTCTAATTAGTTTAGTTTTAACTAAATTCCAATACTATATTCACCAACTAAATCAGATATACTTATTTGAAGATCTTAACGACTTTCTAAGTCTAATTAGTTTAGTTTTAACTTAATTCAAATACTATATTCCCCAACTAACTAACATTTACTTATTGGAAGATCTTAACAACTTTCTAAGTCTAATTAGTTTATTTTTTAACTAATTTCACCACTATATTCACCAACTGAATCACATTAACTTATTTGTATAATTTAACAATTTTCTAAGTCTAATTAGTTTAGTTTTAACTTAATTCAAACACTATATTCACCAAATAAATCACATTACTTATTTGAAGAACTTAACAACTTTCTAAGTCTAATTATTTTAATTTTTAACTTAGTTCAAACACTATATTCACCAACCAAATCACATTAATGTACTTGAAAAACTTAATAACTTTCTAAGTCTAATTAGTCTAGCATTAATTAATTCAAACACTATATTCACCAACTAAATCACATTTACTTATTTGAAGATCTTAACAACTTTATAATTCTAATTAGTTTAGTTTTTAACTTAATTCCAACACTATATTTACCAACTAAATCACATTAACTTATTTGAAGAACTTAACAACTTTCTAAGTCTAATTAGTTTAGTTTTTAACTTAATTCAAACACTATATTCACCAACTAAATCACATTAACTTATTTGAGGAACTTAATAACTTTCTAAGTCTAATTAGTTTAGTTTTAAATTAATTCAAACACTATATTCACCAACTAAATCACATTAACTTAATTGAAGAATTTAAAAACTTTCTAAGTCTAATTAGTTTAGTTTTAACTCAATTCAAACACTATATTCACCAACTAAATCACATTTACTTATTTGAAGATCTTCACAACTTTCTAAGTCTAATTAGTTTAGTTTTTAACATTCCAACACTATATTCACCAACTGAATCACATTAACTTATTTGAAGAATTTAACAACTTTCTAAGTCTAATTAGTTTAGTAAACAATATATGGTTCAAATGCTTTTCTATTTATTTCCCATTTTATTTGAGCTTCTGTATAAGATCCTGAATAATATCTACAATGGTGTTCCATCACATTAACTTATTTGAAGAATTTAACAACTTTCTAAGTCTAATTAGTTTAGTTTTAACTTAATTAAAACACTATATTCACCAAATAAATCACATTACTTATTTGAAGAACTTAACAACTTTCTAAGTCTAATTATTTTAATTTTTAACTTAGTTCAAACAATATATTCACCAACCAAATCACATTAATTTACTTGAAGAACTTAATAACTTTCTAAGTCTAATTAGTTTAGTTTTAAATTAATTCAAACACTATATTCACCAACTAAATCACAGTTACTTATTTGAAGATCTTAACAACTTTCTAAGTCTAATTAGTTTAGTTTTAACTTAATTCCAACACTATATATACCAACTAAATCACATTAACTTATTTGATGAACTTAATAACTTTCAAAGTCTAGTTAGTTTAGTTTTAACTTAATTCAAACAATATATTCACCAACTAAATCACATTAACTTATTTGAAAAACTTAATAACTTTCTAACTCTAATTAGTTTAGTTTTAAATTAATTCAAACACTATATTCACCAACTAAATCACATTAACTTATTTGAAGAATTTAAAAACTTTCTAAATCTAATTAGTTTAGTTTTAACAGAATTCAAACACTATATTCACCAACTAAATCACATTTACTTATTTGAAGATCTTCACAACTTTCTAAGTCTAGTTAGTTTAGTTTTTAACATTCCAACACTATATTCACAAAACTAAATCACATGAACTGATTTGAAGAACTTAATAACTTTCTAAGTCTAATTAGATTAGTTTTAACTTAATTCAAACACTATATTCACCGAATAAATCACATTACTTATTTGAAGAACTTAACAACTTTCTAAGTCTAATTAGTTTAGTTTTAACTTACTTCTAACACTAATTCACCAACTAAATCACATTAGCTGATTTGAAGAACTTAACAACTTTCTAAGTCTAACTAGTTTAGTTTTAACTCAATTCGCACACTATATTAACCAACTAAATCAAATTTACTTATTTGAAGATCATAACAACTTTTTAAGTCTAATTAGTTTAGTTTTAACTTAATTCAAACACTATATTCACCAACTAAATCATATTTACTTATTTGAAGATATTAATAAATTTCTAAGTCTAATTAGTTTATTTTTTAACTTCATTCCAACACTATATTCACCAACTGAATCACATTAACTTATTTGAAGAACTTAAAAACTTTCTAAGTCTAATTAGTTTAGTTTTAACTCAATTCCAATACTATATTCACCAACTAAATCAGATATACTTATTTGAAGATCTTAACGACTTTCTAAGTCTAATTAGTTTAGTTTTAACTTAATTCAAATACTATATTCACCAACTAAATCACATTTACTTATTGGCAGATCTTAACAACTTTCTAAGTCTAATTAGTTTATTTTTTAACTTAATTTCACCACTATATTCACCAACTGAATCACATTAACTTATTTGAAGAATTTAACAACTTTCTAAGTCTAATTAGTTTAGTTTTAACTTAATTCAAACACTATATTCACCAAATAAATCACATTACTTATTTGAAGAATTTAACAACTTTCTAAGTCTAATTATTTTAATTTTTAACTTAGTTCAAACACTATATTCACCAACCAAATCACATTAATTTACTTGAAGAACTTAATAACTTTCTAAGTCTAATTAGTTTTGTTTTAAATTAATTCAAACACTATATTCATCAACTAAATCACAGTTACTTATTTGAAGATCTTAACAACTTTCTAAGTCTAATTAGTTTAGTTTTAACATAATTCCAACACTATATTTACCAACTAAATCACATTAACTTATTTGATGAACTTAATAACTTTCTAAATCTAATTAGTTTAGTTTTAACTTGTAACGACCTGCTTAGTCGTTTTGAGCAGCAGATTTTATTTCTGGAAAAACTGTCTGAGACGACGTATCCCACGACGGACCGTCATGAGTACGACGGACCGTCGAGGGTGTCTCGTTCCAAAACACTTGGAATTCTTATATTTGAGTGCTGAAATCGACTCTCTGAAGGTTGTGACGAACCTGCAGGACGGACCGTCACAGACACGACGGACCGTTGTGAGGTTCCGTTTCAAAACACTTCAACTCTTGAGAATTGGGTACTGGGAGCAATTCTCTGTCCGTCGTGACGGAAGTGCAGGACGGACCGTCGTAGGCACGACGGACCGTCTCAGACTCATCAAGGAAATTGAGTCTCTGAAGGTTGTGACGAACCTGCAGGACGGACCATCGCAGGCACGACGGGCCGTCAAAGGTTGCGTAATCCCAGTCTGGGTCGGATTTCTGGGTAAGTTTTAAAGGGGCGTTTTGGACTATTCCTGCTATAATTATGAATTTCGTGGGTTAATATTAATAACTCAAATTCTTGGGGGTGTAAAGGAGATAACCTTGAGTTAATTAGTGGGTTAATTCCTCATCTTTTATACTTAATTATATGCTAATTAGGGAAAAGAAAGAGGGTTTTGAAGAAGAAAAATAGAAAGAACAAGGAGAGAGAGGAACGATCGATAGAGAGAGACAAACGAAGAGGAAACAAAAAGCTTTGAGAGATTGCTTGCTTGATCACGAATCCTCGGTGAAGGTAGGTTATGGTTTTTGATACTATTCGTAGTAAACTCTTAATAGCGAATGATATGTATTGGTAGTATCGTAAACCCTTCTATATGCTTATTTGTATGCTTGCATGAATGTGATTATGTGATTGTGATAAAATAAGCATAATGAAGCTTTTAAATCCAAAATCTTGAAGAAACCCTAATTCACCTTGTTATTGATGATGCCTTGGTATGAAAGAAGGCTTGATGAACTAAAGTAATGAGATTGATGATGCCTTGGTATAAGAGAACGCTTGATGAATTGATAGAATGATGTTAGTGGATCGGAGTGTCACGAACCGACACGTAGAATTAGGGGATCGGAATGTCACGTACCGACACATAGTATTAGGGGATCGGGTGTCACGAACCGACACGTAGAATTAGGGGATCAGAGTGTCACGTACCGACACATAGTATTAGGGGATCGGGTGTCACGAACCGACACGTAGAATTAGGGGATCGGAGTGTCACGTACCGACACATAGTATTAGGGGATCGGGTGTCACAAACCGACACGTAGAATTAGGGGATCGGAGTGTCACGTACCGACAACATAGTTATTAGGGGATCGGGTGTCACGAACCGACACGTAGAATTAGGGGATCGGAGTGTCACGTTCCGACACATAGTATTAGGGGATCGGGTGTCACGAACCGACACGTAGAATTAGGGGATCGGAGTGTCACGTACCGCACAAGTAGTAGGGGATGGGAGTGTCACGTACCGACACAAGAGGAAGAAAGATAATGAATCTTGAGAGATGTTAATATACTCAATGTAATGAACCTAATTCCCAAATGAGTGTGGTATTGAGGCTTGAGTCCTCATGGATGAACTTGGTAGTACTTATTGATGATTATAGTACTTGTTGCTACATGTTGAGTATTGTAGTTGATTTATGATATGAACTGATATATACTGTTTTCTATTTTGAGTTGGCCGATGATACCTACTCAGTACTTGTGTTTTGTACTGACCCCCTACTTGTTGTTTCTTTTTCTTTGTTATTTGGGGAATGCAGCAAACGTACCGTCGTCTTCAACTCAACAGCAATTCTAGCCAGTCTTCACTACACCGGATTTCAGGGTGAGCTAATGCTTCTAGCTTGGACTGGATCTTCTCTTCAAGTCTTGATGCCTTGAACTTCCGGCATGGACTAGCCTTTTATTTATTTTAGCTTCTTAGATACTTTTAGATTAGTAACTTGAGGATAGATGTTCTTGTGATGATGACTTCCAGATTTTGGGGATAATGAGTTATAAATTTTAGAAGTTATTTAATTGATTTCGTTAATGAGTTTTAAGTCTTCAATTTGTATTTTTGTTCAATATGTTGGGGTTTTAGATTGGTTGGTTCGCTCACATAGTAGGATAAGTGTGGGTGCCATTCGCGGCTCGATTTTGGGTCGTGACAAAATCACATTAACTTATTTGAAAAACTTAATAACTTTCTAAGTCTAATTAGTTTAGTTTTAAATTAATTCAAACACTGTATTCACCAACTAAATCACATTAACTTATTTGAAGAATTTAAAAACTTTCTAAGTCTAATTAGTTTAGTTTTAACTTAATTCAAACACTATATTCACCAACTAAATCACATTTACTTATTTGAAGATCTTCACAACTTTCTAAGTCTAATTAGTTTAGTTTTTTACATTCCAATACTATATTCACAAAACTAAATCACATGAACTTATTTGAAGAACTTAATAAATTTCTAAGTCTAATTAGTTTAGTTTTAACTTAATTCAAACACTATATTCAGCAAATAAATGACATTACTTATTTGATGAACTTAACAACTTTCTAAGTCTAATTAGTTTAGTTTTAACTTACTTCTAACACTAATTCACCAACTAAATCACATTAGCTTATTTGAAGAACTTAACAACTTTCTAGGTCTAATTATTTTAGTTTTAACTTAATTCGAACACTATATTCACCAACTAAATCACATTACTTATTTGAAGAAATTAACAACTTAGTCTAATTAGTTTAGTTACTAACTTAATCAAACACTATATTCACCAAATAAATCACATTAACTTATTTAAAGAACTTAATAACTTATTAGTTTAGTTATTAACTTAATCAATCATTATATTCACCAGCTAAATCACATTAACTTATTTGAAGAACTGAATAACTTACTAAGTCTAATTAGTTTAGTTTTAACTCACTTCCAACACTATATTCACCAACTAAACCATATTAACTTATTTGAAGAACTTAAAAACTTTCTAAGTCTAATTAGTTTAGTTTTTAACTTAATTCCAACACTATATTCACCAAATCAATCATATTACTTATTTGAAGAACTTAACAACTTTCTAAGTCTAATTATTTAATTTTAACTTACTTCTAACAGTAATTTACCAACTAAATCACATTAGCTTATTTGAAGAACTTAACAACTTTCTAAGTCTAACTATTTTAGTTTTAACTTAATTCGTATACTATATTCACCAACAAAATCACATTACTTATTTTGAAGAACTTAACAACTTAGTCTAATTAGTTTAGTTATTAACTTAATCAAACACTATATTCAACAACTAAATCACATTAACTTATTTGAAGAACTGAATAACTTTCTAAGTCTAATTAGTTTAGTTTTAACTCACTTCCAACACTATATTCACCAACTAAACCATATTAACTTATTTGAAGAACTTAACAACTTTCTAAGTCGAATTAGTTTTAATTTTTAACTTAGTTCAAACACTATATTCACCAACTAAATCACATTAACTTTTTTGAAGATTTTAATAACTTTCTAGGTCTAATAAGTTTAGATTTAACTTAATTCAAACAATATATTCACCAACTAAATCACATTACTTATTTGCAGAACTTAACAACTTTCTAAGTCTAATTAGTTTAGTTTTTAACTTAATTCAAACACTATATTCACCAACTAAATCACATTAACTTATTTGAGGAACTTAATAACTTTCTAAGTCTAATTAGTTTAGTTTTAAATTAATTCAAACACTATATTCACCAACTAAATCACATTAACTTATTTGAAGAATTTAATGACTTTCTAAGTCTAATTAGTTTAGTTTTAACTTAATTCAAACACTATATTCACCAACTAAATCACATTTACTTATTTGAAGATCTTAACAACTTTCTAAGTTTAATTAGTTCAGTTTTTAACATTCCAACACTATATTCACAAAACTAAATCACATGAACTTATTTGAAGAACTTAATAACTTTGTAAGTCTAATTAGTTTAGTTTTAACTTAATTCAAACACTATATTCACCAAATAAATCACATTACTTATTTGAAGAACTTAACAACTTTCTAAGTCTAATTAGTTTAGTTTTAATTTACTTCTAACACTAATTCACCAACTAAATCACATTAGCTTATTTGAAGAACTTAACAACTTTCTAAGTCTAATTATTTTAGATTTAACTTAATTCGAACACTATATTCACAAACTAAATCACATTACTTATTTGAAGAAATTAACAACTTAGTCTAATTAGTTTAGTTATTAACTTAATCAAACACTATATTCACCAAATAAATCACATTAACTTATTTGAAGAACTTAATAACTTTCTAAGTCTAATTAGTTTAGTTTTAACTCAATTCCAACACTATATTCACCAACTAAACCATATTAACTTATTTGAAGAACTTAAAAACTTTCTAAATCTAATTAGTTTAGTTTTAACTCAATTCCTGCACTATATTCACCAACTAAATCACATTAACTTATTTGAAGAACATAATAACTTTCTAAGTCTAATTAGTTTAGTTTTAACTCACTTCTAACACTAATTCACCAACTAAATCACATTAGCTTATTTGAAGAACTTAAAAACTTTCTAAGTCTAATTAGTTTAGTTTTAACTTAATTTGAACACTATATTCACCAACTAAATCACATTACTTATTTTGAAGAACTTAACAACTTAGTCTAATTAGTTTAGTTATTAACTTAATCAAACACTATATTCACCAACTAAATCACATTAACTTATTTGAAGAACTGAATAACTTTCTAAGTCTAATTAGTTTAGTTTTAACTCACTTCCAACACTATATTCACCAACTAAACCATATTAACTTATTTAAAGAACTTAAAAACTTTCTAAGTCTAATTAGTTTAGTTTTAACTCAATTCCCACGCTATAATCACCAACTAAATCACATTAACTTATTTGAAGAACATAATAACTTTCTAAATCTAATTAGTTTAGTTTAAACTTAATTCAAACATTATATTCACCAACTAAATCACATATACTTATTTGAAGATCTTAACAAATTTCTACGTCTAATTAGTTTAGTTTTTAACTTAATTCCAACACTATATTCACCAACTAAATCACATTTACTTATTTGAAGAACTTAATAACTTTCTAAGTCTAATTAGTTTAGTTTTAACTTAATTCAAACATTATATTCACCAAATAAATCACGTTACTTACTTGAAGAACTTCATTACTTTCTAAGTGGAATTAGTTTTAATTTTTAACTTAGTTCAAACACTATATTCACCAACTAAATCACATTAACTTATTTGAAGATTTTAATAAATTTCTAGGTCTAATTAGTTTAGATTTAACTTAATTCAAACACTATATTCACCAACTAAATCACATTACTTATTTGAAGAACTTAACAACTTTCTAAGTCTAATTAGTTAAGTTTTTAACTTAATTCAAACACTATATTCACCAACTAAATCACATTAACTTATTTGAGGAACTTAATAACTTTCTAAGTCTAATTAGTTTAGTTTTAAATTAATTCAAACACTATATTCACCAACTAAATCACAATAACTTATTTGAAGATCTTAAACTTTCTACGTCTAATTAGTTTAGTTTTTAACTTAATTCCAACACTATATTCACCAACTAAATCACATTTACTTATTTGAAGAACTTAATAACTTTCTAAGTCTAATTAGTTTAGTTTTAACTTAATTCAAACACTATATTCACCGAATAAATCACATTAACTTACTTGAAGAACTTAACAACTTTCTAAGTCGAATTAGTTTTAATTTTTAACTTAGTTCAAACACTATATTCACCAACTAAATCACATTAACTTATTTGAAGATTTTAATAACTTTCTAGGTCTAATTAGTTTAGATTTAACTTAATTCAAACACTATATTCACCAACTAAATCACATTAGTTATTTGCAGAACTTAACAACTTTCTAAGTCTAATTAGTTTAGTTTTTAACTTAATTAAACACTATATTCACCAACTAAATCACATTAACTTATTTGAGGAACTTAATAACTTTCTAAGTCTCATTAGTTTAGTTTTTGAATTAATTCAAACACTATATTCACCAACTAAATCACATTAACTTATTTGAAGAATTTAAAAACTTTCTAAGTCTAATTAGTTTAGTTTTAACTTAATTCAAACACTATATTCACCAACTAAATCACATTTACTTATTTGAAGATCTTAACAACTTTCTAAGTCTAATTAGTTTAGTTTTTAACATTCCAACACTATATTCACAAAACTAAATCACATGAACTTATTTAAAGAACTTAATAACTTATTAAGTTTAATTAGTTTAGTTTTAACTTAATTCAAACACTATATTCACCAAATAAATCACATTACTTATTTGAAGAACTTAACAACTTTCTAAGTCTAATTAGTTTAGTTTTAACTTACTTCTAACACTAATTCACCAACTAAATTCACATTAGCTTATTTGAAGAACTTAACAACTTTCTAAGTCTAATTATTTTAGTTTTAACTTAATTCGAACACTATATTCACCAACTAAATCACATTACTTATTTTGAAGAACTTAACAACTTAGTCTAATTAGTTTAGTTATTAACTTAATCAAACACCAACAACTAAATCACATTAACTTATTTGAAGAACTGAATAACTTTCTAAGTCTAATTAGTTTAGTTTTTAACATTCCAACACTATATTCACAAAACTAAATCACATGAACTTATTTAAAGAACTTAATAACTTTCTAAGTTAAATTAGTTTAGTTTTAACTTAATTCAAACACTATATTCACCAAATAAATCACATTACTTATTTGAAGAACTTAACAACTTTCTAAGTCTAATTAGTTTAGTTTTAACTTACTTCTAACACTAATTCACCAACTAAATCACATTAGCTTATTTGAAGAACTTAACAACTTTCTAAGTCTAATTATTTTAGTTTTAACTTAATTCGAACACTATATTCACCAGCTAAATCACATTACTTATTTTGAAGAACTTAACAACTTAGTCTAATTAGTTTAGTTATTAACTTAATCAAACACCAACAACTAAATCACATTAACTTATTTGAAGAACTTAACAACTTTCTAAGTCTAATTAGTTTAATTTTTAACTTAATCAAACACTATATTCACCAACTAAATCACATTAACTTATTTGAAGAACTTAACAACTTTCTAAGTCTAATTAGTTTAGTTATTAACTTAATCAAACACTATATTCACCAACTAAATCACATTAACTTATTTGAAGAACATAATAACTTTCTAAGTCTAATTAGTTTAGTTTTAACTTAATTCAAACACTATATTCACCAACTAAATCACATAAACTTATTTGAAGATCTTAACAACTTTCTACGTCTAATTAGTTTAGTTTTTAACTTAATTCCAACACTATATTCACCAACTAAATCACATTTACTTATTTGAAGAACTTAATAAGTTTCTAAGTCTAATTAGTTTAGTTTTAACTTAATTCAAACCCTATATTCACCAAATAAATCACGTTACTTACTTGAAGAACTTAACAACTTTCTAAGTCGAATTAGTTTTTAATTTTTAACTTAGTTCAAACACTATACTCACCAACTAAATCACATTAACGTTTTTGAAGATTTTAATAACTTTCTAGGTCTAATTAGTTTAGATTTAACTTAATTCAAACAATATATTCACCAACTAAATCACATTATTTATTTGCAGAACTTAACAACTTTCTAAGCCTAATTAGTTTAGTTTTTAACTTAATTCAAACACTATATTCACCAACTAAATCACATTAACTTATTTGAGGAACTTAATAACTTTCTAAGCCTAATTAGTTTAGTTTTAAATTAATTCAAACACTATATTCACCAACTAAATCACATTAACTTGTTTGAAGAATTTAAAAACTTTCTAAGTCTTATTAGTTTAGTTTTAACTTAATTCAAACACTATATTCACCAAATAAATCACATTTACTTATTTGAAGATCTTAACAACTTTCTAAGTCTAATTAGTTTAGTTTTTAACATTCCAACACTATATTCACAAAACTAAATCACATGAACTTATTTGAAGAACTTAATAACTTTCTAAGTCTAATTAGTTTAGTTTTAACTTAATTTGAACACTATATTCACCAAATAAATCACATTACTTATTTGAAGAACTTAACAACTTTCTAAGTCTAATTAGTTTAGTTTTAACTTACTTCTAACACTAATTTACCAACTAAATCACATTAGCTTATTTGAAGAACTTAACAACTTTTTAAGTCTAATTATTTTAGTTTTAACTTAATTCGAACACTATATTCACCAACTAAATTACATTACTTATTTTGAAGAACTTAACAACTTAGTCTAATTAGTTTAATTATTAACTTAATCAAACACTATATTCACCAACTAAATCAAATTAACTTATTTGAAGAACGTAACAACTTAGTCTAATTAGTTTAGTTATTAACTTAATCAAAACTATATTCACCAACTAAATCACATTAACTTATTTGAAGAACTGAATAACTTTCTAAGTCTAATTAGTTTAGTTTTAACTCACTTCCAACACTATATTCACCAACTAAACCATATTAACTTATTTGAAGAACTTTAAAACTTTCTAAGTGTAATTAGTTTAATTTTTAACTCAATTACTGCACTATATTCACCAACTAAATTACATTAACTTATTTGAAGAACATAATAACTTTCTAAGTCTAATTAGTTTAGTTTTAACTTAATTCAAACACTATATTCACCAAATAAATCACATAACCTTATTTGAAGATCTTAACAACTTTCTACGTCTAATTAGTTTAGTTTTTAACTTAATTCCATCACTATATTCACTAACTAAATCTTATTTACTTATTTGAAGAACTTAATAACTTTCTAAGTCTAATTAGTTTAGTTTTAACTTAATTCAAACCCTATATTCACCAAATAAATCACGTTACTTACTTGAAGAACTTAACAACTTTCTAAGTCGAATTAGTTTTAATTTTTAACTTAGTTCAAACACTATATTCACCAACTAAATCACATTAACTTTTTTGAAGATTTTAATAACTTTCTAGGTCTAATTAGTTTAGATTTAACTTAATTCAAACAATATATTCACCAACTAAATCACTATAACGACCTGCTTAGTCGTTTTGAGCAGCATATTTTATTTCTGGAAAACTGTCTGAGACGACGTATCCAACGACGGACCGTCATGGGCACGACGGACCGTCGAGGGTGTCTCGTTCCAAACACTTGGAATTCTTATATTTGAGTGCTGAAATCGCCTCTCTGAACTCTGTGACGGACCTGCAGGACGGACCGTCACAGACATGACGGACCGTTGTGAGGTTCCGTTTCAAAACACTTCAACTCTTGAGAATTGGTTACTGAGAGCAATTCTCTGAAGTCTGTGACGGACCTGCAGGACGGACCGTCACAGACATGACGGACCGTTGTGAGGTTCCGTTTCAAAACACTTCAACTCTTGAGAATTGGGTACTGAGAGCAATTCTCTGTCCGTCGTGACGGAAGTGCAGGACGGACCGTCGTAGGCACGACGGACCGTCTCAGACTCATCAAGGAAATTGAGTCTCTGAAGGTTGTGACGAACCTGCAGGACGGACCGTCTCAGGCACGACGGGCCGTCACAGGTTGCGTAATCCCAGTCTGGGTCGAATTTCTGGGTAAGTTTTAAAGGGGAGTTTTGGACTATTCTTGCTATAATTATAAATTTCGTGGGTCAATGTTAATAACTCAAATTCTTGGGGGTGTAAAGGAGATGACCTTGAGTTACTTATTGGGTTATTTCCTCATCTTTTATACCTAATTATTTGCTAATTAGGGAAAAGAGAGAGAGTTTGGAAGAAGAAAAAATAGAGAGAATAAGGAGAAGAGAGGAACGATCGATAGAGAGAGACAAACAAAGAGGAAACAAAAAGCTTTGAGAGATTGCTTGCTTGATCAAGAATCCTTGGTGAAGGTAGGTTATGGTTTTGATACTATTCGTAGTAAACTCTTAATAGTGAATGATATGTATTGGTAGTATTGTAAACCCTTCTATATGCTTAATTGTATGCTTGCATGAATGTGATTATGTGATTGTGATAAAATAAGCATAATGAAGCTTTTGAAATTCATAATTTGAAGAACCCCCTAATTTACCTTGAGATTATGATGCCTTGGTATAAAAAAAAGGCTTGATTGCATTGATAGACTGATGTTAGTGGATCGGAGTG
>JABWTJ010001187.1:0-108763 GCA_016801875.1 Solanum sitiens | reverse complement strand
TGCAAGATTTTATGGGCTGTCCGGATACCACTATGATGCCCACCCACAGGCGAGGAGTGACATGCCTCCAAAACACTCAACATCAAAACTTCTGGAACACAATGCCGAATAAGCCCATCGGCACAACTCCTATATAAATATGGATCATCCCAAAAGAACTTTTTCACATCATGCATGAACTTTTTCCTTTGATGAAAGGACACGTCCGATGGGACGATATCACTAGCCAAGTAATTCGCAAAATCAGCGAACCATGGAATCAAGTCTTGAGAAGCGGCCAATACATGCTCATCAGGGAAAGTATCATCAATTTTATCCTTTTCACCCAATTCTCTCATAGCTACATCCTCTAGTCGGTATAAGTGATCGGCAACTTGATTTTCGGTCCTTTTTCTATCTTTGACTTCAAAGTCAAATTCTTGCAACAGTAATACCCAATGAATCAACCTCGGTTTCACATACTTCTTTTCCATCAAATATCTCAAGGCAGAATGATCAGTATGCACTATAACTCTAGTGCCAAGCAAATAGGAGCGAAATTTCTCGAAAGCAAAGACCACCGCAAGGAGCTCTTATTCAGTGACGGTGTAGTTCTTTTGAGCTTCATTAAGGGCTTTACTAGCATAGTAAATGGGGTGACGGATTTTATCCCTTCTTTGTCCCAATACCACAACAAGTGCAACCCCACTAGAATCACACATCACCTCAAATGGCGTGCTCCAATTTAGAGAAATAATGATGGGCGCAGATACCAACTTCTCTTTCAACTCTCCAAATGCCTTCAGACAGATTCATAAAAATAAAATTTACACTCTTTCTCAAGTAGCTTGCACAGAGGATGTGCAATTTTTGAGAAATCTTTGATAAACCTCCAGTAGAAACCCGCATGCCCAAGGAAACTCCTCACACCTCCTCACACCTTTTACAGAGATGGGTGGAGGAAGTCTCTCTATAACCTCGACTTTAGCTCGATCAACCTCTATACCCTTCTCTGAGATGCGGTGGCCAAATATAATACCCTCTTTCACCATAAAGTGACATTTTCCCCAATTTAGCACAAGGTTGCACTATTCACATCTTTTGAGAACTTCAGACAAGTGACTCAAACAATGATCAAATGAGTCACCAACAACAGAAAAATCATCCATAAATACCTCAATGGAGTCCTCCACCATATAGGAGAATATAGACATCATACATCTCTGAAAAGTAGCCGGTGCATTACACAACCCGACGGGCATCCTCTTGAACGCGAAAGTTCCATTAGGGCAAGTAAAAGTGGTTTTATCTTGATTTTCCAGTGCAATAGAGATTTGATTGTAACCCGAATAACCATCAAGAAAATAATACCACCCCTTTCCTGCAAGCCTATCCAACATCTGATCCATGAAGGTCATAGGAAAATTGTCCTTCTCAGTCCATGCATTCAGTTTCCGGTAATCCATACACACTCTCCATCCGGTCACCGCCCTTATTGGAACAAGCTCATTTTTCTCATTAGGGACCACAGTCATTCCCCCTTTCTTGGGAACACACTGAACAGGGCATACCCAACTACTATCAGCGATCGGATATATGACTCCGGCATCCAACCACTTAATAATTTCCTTCTTCACTACCTCTTGTATATGTGGATTTAAACGTCTCTGGTGCTCAATACTTGGCTTATAATCGGGCATGAGTTGGATTTTGTGTGAACAAATACCGGGAGGGATCACAATAATATCCGCAATAGTCCATCCAATAGCTCTCTTGAACCTCTTTAACACTTTAACCAAACACTCTACTTGTTGTACCTTCAAATCTGACGAAATAATTACCGGCAAAGTGTCATCTTTCCCCAAGAATACATACCTCAGATGAGGTGGTAGAGCCTTAAGCTCTAATTTTGAAGCCTCCTCAATAGATGGTTTCGCGGGTGGAGACTCACGATGCATCATATCTAACTCCAATTTCTTGGGTTTTAACCGAACATCACCTCAATCAAGTGCCGTAACCAATGACCCATACTTTGCAATACCATCACTCTCAAAGTTCATAATCACTGCTGCTAATGCCTCAACACCAAGAAGTTGTTCTATTTGGACCTATGACAAACTTTCAACTATGTAGGATATCATAGATACCGATTGGAGCTCACCACTCTGCCTCATGGACCTACAAATATTGAAAGTCACTTCTTCATTGTTTAACCGAAACTTCATCTGCCCTTTCTCCATGTCAACCAGGGCGCGACCGGTAGAAAGAAATGGCCTCCTAAGAATAATAGGCACCTCCTTCACTAACACATCGTGGAGTATCCCAATAGGCCTTTTCACTCTTCGATCGGCCATCAGTAGCCGCATCATAGTGGGCTTTGGATCATCCAAACCCAACTTTTTGTAGATGGATAGAGGCATGAGATTAATGCTTGCCCCAAGATCACATAATGCTTTAGTGAAGTGTTATAGCTCGATTATACATGGAATAGTAAAAGCACCCAGATCTTCTTTCTTTTCCACTAGAGACCTTGTAGCAATAGCACTACAGTGTTGCATCCTATCATCATCCTCAAAACTAACCGATCTCTTCTTAGTGACCATATCTTTCATTAACTTGGCGTAACCGGGAATTTGTTCAAGAGCTTCTATCAAAGGAACATTAATGGAAAGTTGTTTCAATATGTTAATAAAATGCCGGTATTTACCATCCTCGGTATTTATCACCAACCTTTGCAGGAATGGTGGTGGTGGTCTTGGAATGAGAGTCACCTTTTGGGGCTTCTCTGCTTCTTTTACAGCTTCATCTACCAACTCACCAGTAGCTTCTACTACCTCATCTTCTCTTCTCATCTTATTTTCTACGCTAGACGGCATAGGTGGATCTATAGTTTGCTTACCACCTTGAGTAGTGACTGCCATACAATGTCCATCATTCTTTGGATTTTGAACAGTGTTGCTAGGAAGAGTACCCGGTTGATGAGGGTTCACAGAAGACGACAATTGGGCCATTTGCATCTCAAGATGCTTGATTGAGACTACATGTTCATCCACTTTTTGCCCAATGTTACCCAAATCACCTCTCAATTCCTTGGCGTGTTCATCACTTGCATCAAAACTCCTCCTCATCTTTTGCAACATGTCTTCAACTCGCGCCATACTACCTCCACCATCCCTATGAGCAACTTCCCGATTTTGAGGTGGAACATAGGGCCCACTTTGATCGTTTCTGTTTCCATAGTTACTCCGGTTGAAGTTGTTGTCGCGGTTGAAGTATTCTTCACGAACATAGTGATCCTTTCGGTTGTAATTCCCATAGTTCTGACCTTGATTTCCTTGACCTTGGAGCCAATTCTCCTGATTGGAGCCTTAGACGTTCGGTCGAAACCCCCGTCTGCTCATTCACTGCATTAGAATCCTCCTCATAGTAAAACTCATCTATCGGCAGTGGTGGCTTAGTCAAATAATTCACCGCATTCACTTTCTCTGCACCCCAGTGACATGTTTCAACACTAACCCAATCTCAGTTCTCATTTGAGCCATCTCTTCACTAATCTCATCTGCAGCTGGGTTGTGTGTAGATTGCACCGCAAAAGTGTTTCTCCCAGTATCCGACTTCCTAGTGCTCCAAGCTTTATTATTTCGGGAGATTTTCTCTAACTTCTCAGCGATCTCTGCATAAGTACACTCCCCATAGGAACCACCCGCAATAGTATCAAGCATCGCCTTATTTTTATCATCTTGCGCCCGATAGAAGTACTCTTTCAGCGACTCATCATCAATGCGGTAGTTTGGGACACTTCTCAAGAATGAGGTGAACCTATCCCAAGAACTGATTACTGATTCCCCTGGTAATGCCACAAAGTTGTTCACCCTATCTTTGTGGTTGAGCTTTTTAGAAACCGGGTAATACCTTGCTAGGAACACATCCTTCAACTGCTCTCAAGTATATATTGAATTGTAGGGCAACTCAGTAAACCAGATTGCGGCCTCTCCCGTCAGTGAGAGAGGGAACACTCTTAACCCAATGACGTCCATGTCCAAGTCAGGCCTCCCTACACAACTCTTACACACCGACCTCAGTTTGGCGATTTGAGCATGTGGATCCTCAGATGGTAGTCCCGAGAACACACCTCTAGCGGTGAGCATCTGCATCAAGCTACTAGTTACCACGAAAGTATGACCATGTGGTAGAAGAGGTAGGACAAGTGGCCCATCAGAGTCAGTGATGTTAACATTTACCCTATAGTACTCTTGAGGGCGTGGGGCAGGACGTTGCCTCCTCGGATTACCTTCACCAGGGTTATCAACCATCACTTGATTATGAGCATCAACTGGTGGGGGAGGTTGAGGATTTATCTCATCCTGGATATAAGCAGGATTGTTTTGAATGTTCATTCTGCGAAGTGTACGATTTAGTTCTGGATCAAGTGAAAGTATTGGTTCTCCTCGACTTCGTGTACTTGGCATACACTAAAGCTAGACCTGCGAGAAACAAAAACAAAAGAAAAAGTAAAATCAGGAAATTATTGACTAAAATTTTGTAATGTGCTTAAAGTTAATCTAAAAGCCACTTTCCCCGGCAGCGGCGCCAAAATTTGATACGCTCAAACAATACTTCCCTAAAGAAGTATAAGCGGTCGTATCCAGTAAAGAACCCAAATGTTAGGTTGGGTCGATCCCACGAGGAAAATAATTTAGACTTAACGTTAATCTACTATTACTTTTATTTAGTCAAGTTCTTTCCGAAAACAAACAATTAAAGGGGGGATTTTGTGTAACAGAGGTAATTAATTAAGTTTAAGTAAACAAGTAGCAAGTTCAAATATTTGATGTTTATCAAGTGATGAGAGAAACTAGGGTGTAAGTGTTCCCCATAGGTTCATAACGCATTAACCCTAGCTATAACAACTCTTTCCTAGTATCTTGCATGCAAAGTGGTAAGTTATGTATCCTAATTCCTTGGTCCGACAACTAGTGAATTTCACTCCGCACCTTGGTGCGGCTACGTGATTGTATTTTACTAAACCTTACCTTTTACCTTATATTAAGCATCATAATCGATGTATGGCTTAGTTATTACTTTGCACCAATCGACACTAGCCGATTAGATAGTGTATACTAAATCTACGTTGATAATTCTTTCTTATTATCTACCTCCTTGGTCCGGCAAGTAGCAACAAGGCGAGTTCTAACGTTGGCCACTGTTAAAAAGACTTCTAAATGAAAGAATTATCAATACATGCAAGACACTATTCTAGAATTGTTATTTTAGCTAGTTCTACTTTGTTAATTACCCATGGTTCCCACAACCCTAGTTGTGGATATAGTTACCCATGTTAAGAATTACAAAATTCATATTTATTAGACAAGAATTCATGTACTTACTTTAACAAGTTTGAAGAAAATCTAGAAAATCACTTGAATTAATCAAAATATTGTAAAAATCGATTCTGGAAAAGTGAAGTATTTTCCAAACCCAAAGTTCAACAACCAACAATACAAATCTGAAAATTAACAAAGAGTCTAACCCCAAAAACGAGGTTTTTAGTCCTATTTATAATAAAAGAGTCCTAAAAATAAAAGGGAAACCTAAATAAGGAAAACTTATGTCCAAAACGCGTCTTGAGTCGGCGACCTTATCGACGGACCATCGACGCCTCTATCGGTCCATACTTTAACTCTTTTTCAGCTGCTATCTTCTCCATCATTATGTTACCATCGACAGACCCAAACGACGGTCCGTCAATGGACCTACGGTTCGTCGATGGCCTTCATTGCTCTCTTAGAATCTTTTCAAACTCAGGTACTGGGGCTACATTCTGTTAACACCAACGGTTTGCCAGGACAGTCCGTCGATGAGACGACGGACCGTCATCCCTTCCGTAGCCCCACACTTAGTCAGAATTCCCCGATCTTTCCTTAGAAGCATAAATCTTCAAACGACGGTTGCCACCTATGGACCGTGGATGAGTCGACGGACCATCGATGGCTCCGTAGGTTATCACTTCTACAAATTTCAGCACAGTCTTCAGCGTTTTTTTTTTGGACAGTTTTCCTGCAAACACAGAGAAAAATACATTAAAACTACTACAAAAAGGCCTTAGAAACACACTAAACTTAAGGAAAAAGCATTGGAATTACCGTAAAACCACGGTACATCAACTAAATTGAGCATACATAAACATTAAATTAAAAGAAATGTTTAAAATCAATTTACTAAATCTCAAACTATCTCCTGGCCCAACGTGTGTTGATTTTTTTTAATGATAGTGCCACGTAGGCCGAAAAGGGGTAGAAAATTATTTATAAAATAAATTCGGAAGGTAATAGGACTTTAGTATAGTATAAGTGTGTCTCTGAGATTTTGGAGATAGGTTGGAGGTACTTATGCATTTTCCCAATATACTATGTGAAACATAAGTTTAAATAAAACATCTGAAAACTAAAAGACTCTCTAAAATTGTCAATTTAAGAAAGGATGTCAGGACAAGACCCACGACACCTCAAAACTATTAAATGAAAAGTAATTGTGAAGTCCTATGGAATACAAGGTGAATCACCGAAGCTAACCGGAGAGTAGAGTGATCTCAAAAAAGTGTCAGTTGATAATCTTTAACACCTATATTTGCATCATAAAAGGATGCAAGTCAACTGACATCAGTACATTGAATGTATGAGTGTGTAATATAGTTGGATAACAAAAAACGAATGAAGGACTGCAATAGATAACAATGTACTCAAGCTGAATGTAAAGAAATAAAAGAGTTAAATCATTTAAAACTTAACAAAATACTTTCTCATCTTTGAACTCAAAATATAAGTGATATATAAAAATACAATTGAACTCTAATGGAGGATTCTTTAACCAACAATCATCACTATGAGTTACGTGATGATACAATGTCTCGCCCACGCTGTCGGAATTGTCCTATACCTTGTCGGGATATAGATTTGCTCAACTAAGTGGATCCACTAAACTATGCTTTAAAAGTAATATGGAATCATATAAAAGTATGATCATTTTGTCACGACCCAGATCATCGTGATTGATACCCACACTGGTGGGAGAATCATTAAACCCAATTAAACAACTTAAACTAAAAAAACTAAACATTTGAAGTATGAAGCATGTTTTAATGATAGTATAACATGGAGTTTCCATAAACTCCGAAATCTTAAATGAATATCTAAACATAACTATTACGGAAATTCAACCCCTAGCTTGAAGGTCAATGTACAAGAATTCTTCTAATGACAAGTCTGAGACTGAGGGTTGTAGCCCCTAAACTAACACAAATATGTCTAACTATAAAGTATGAGTCCGAAAGTAATGGACAAAACAATAAAGGACCCGAGGAAGCCTCGAAGAATTGGATCACCCTTTAATCCGGTCTCGTTCAGTGATCTCCTAACCGAACCGAGGTATGTCAGTAGTCGCATGAAGATGCCCTGTACCCAACAAACGAAAAGCAAGTGCAATATCTGTACACAACCACAGTGTACTGGTCGGATCACGCGACAACTTCAGTAATCACAATATACATATGTAATTACAACATAGTCAACACACATAAATTAAATGCACAATTAAGTCATCATGTTAGAGCAACATACAATCTATAATATCAATGAAAGATAGATATAAACATAATAATCACAAGTGGTTCTTTCATGAAATCCATACCAAACTGTTAGTGTGTCAAAACGTGACGCTGATTCAATGCATTTGTCGGAACATGACACCCGATTCAATCATCACAACCACAACCACAAGCACAGTATAATGCATAGTACATATAGTCACCTGGTCAAGTAGTAGGTTCATTGCATTTAGTAGTTCACACATATTCATTTTATTAGGTTCGATTCACATTTCACTATTCATATACATGTATGCATAAAATGAAGAAATCAACCATCATATTTCACACAAATAAGAGAATAATGGGTTAAAAGATGATCATTTGATTGGTGTGGGTCTTTAATTAGTCAAGAAATTCTTTTAAGATTTTCTTGGAGGTAAAAACACAAAAAGACCCTTTTCAATGTCTTCTCGTAGACTAATTTGTCATTACACTGTATCAGTTACTAAAATGGTCATAAATTTTTACTCAGAATTGGTATTGACGCAAAATTAGTGGCGTTGGAAAGAAGATTCAAATACCTTTAATTTGATAGCTTATTGGTTACGTAACTCCTTATATTCTAAGAGATATGGTCGTTTGAAGTTGACTCAAGTAAAATCTTACATCAAAACTTAAAAGAACTTAGGAATGAGTTGAATGAACTCTCTTCTAAAACCCTAGGGGACGTTTGGTACAAGACCCTAAGGGGTCATTTGGTAGAAAGATTAATAAAGCAGGGATTAGTAATGTAAGGATTAGTAGTGCATGGATTAGCAATGTAATGCTTATTTTTATCAGGTGTTTGGTTCATTGTTTCCCACCTCATCTTGTGTTTGGATTAAAATTTTATAAAACAAAACTTCTTTTCAATTATACTCTTGAATTATTTTTTAAGTGGTTCAAGGTATATAATTACAGGACAATATATATTTTTCAATGGCCTTCTAACTAGCTATGAGAACAAAATTTTTGTTGTCATGTTTGTTACATTTTTACATGAATTATTTGAGGAGAAATAAACGTCATCTTAAGAACGGTCAACAATCGTGAAATTGAATAAATCATCTACATTTACACATAAAATTGCAAGTTGTAATTTTAATATGTATGTAATTTTTTTAATTGTTCAGAATACAATTAATTATAACTCCCCCCCCGGCCCACACACAATTAAGATGACAAACGTTATATACAAATACACAACTCTTATTTCAAATTTGTATTGGATTTTTTTAGTAACAAACAACTCTCTCTAAATAATTTGTAAGCTAATATGTTGAGAGAGAAACTGGATATTTACCTATGGCTTGAGCCTTCTCTCGTAATTATTCAAAAAAAATTACTAGTATAAAACTATAAATATAAATCATCGAATCAAGAAAATAAATAAATAATTGAAGTGATTTGAGGGATATTAATGTCTTTACATAGACTTATCCCATGGTATTATATCCTATTTATTACTAATACCTCCAAATGGAAGGTATTAGTAATACATCATAATACCATGTAGGAGATATAACTAATACATGGATTAGTTATAGATAGACCCAAGTTCCTACCAAACATAGTATTAAATAATACATTACATAATGCATGAACTTTTCTTATAATGCAGCATACCAAACGACCCCTAAGCGTATTTGGATTTATAAAACTGACTCAAATTAGATTTGTCCCCAAAATATTACTAAAATTCTATTTAATCTGATTGAGTAAGGAAAAGACCAAAATACCCTTCATATTTTCAGGTAAGTTTTCTTATTTGGACAATCTGACTTCAAATAGGCATAATTCCCTCATACAACCTCGAAAATTAGCAAATTTGACGGCACTCTAAAGAGGATTCAAAGACCTTTCATTTGATATCTTATGGGTCTCCTAAATCATCATGTGCTAAAAGTTATGGTTGTTTCAAGTTGACCCAAAACTTAGAAGAACCTAGGAATGACTCCTCTTTATTTCTTTTTGGAACATAAGGTGCTACATCAAATGACCTTAACACTTAAGAAAATTTCAAGTCCTCAGTAAAATTTTACTCTCTACAAAGAATGGTTCGAATCTTACCTCAAAAATTTTCTGGGGTGTTATAAGGACAGAGCGAATTTATACGGGGTAGGGTCGATTAAGAATAGAAAAAATGTTATACGGGGTGGGATAGGGCGGATTGTGAATTTTGCGTGTTTGAGTTAACCCACTCATCACATTGTCATCCCTATAGGAGTTGTCAAAATGGAAAATGACTAGCAACTCGCATTCTCTTGTTTCCTATCAACTCAAATAACTAAGAACATAACAAAAATAGAATCATTTAAAATATTCTCGTTTAAATTTGTTTGTCTTATTTTAATTTTTAGTCTATTCAAAATAGATGCATTTTTATTTATTGAAGACTCTTTAATTTTAACTTTTCACGTGACATATTTAAGACCACAAGATTGAAGAATATTTTAGTACATTCTATATATATTTAATTTAAGACCACAAATTTCAAAAGACTTCTTTATTTTTATAAAGTTAGACCAAATCGGAATAAGACATACAAACAAATTAAAACAGAAGGAGTATATCACTAATTATCAATTAGAAAAATTCAAGTTCATTAACAATTAAATTGCTTCAATAATTGATTTACTATTGTTGAAGAGTCTCACATTAGTATTTGACAAAATTACATTTTAAAGTACTTTCAAAAAGTTTTGTCAAATATTAATTGATATTCAAAAGTATTTCTAAATTTTAATGATAAAATACAAATTATTTATCTTTTTTTTTTCCGCAAAACACTTTTAAACTAAACTTTTAAAATAAGTAGTTTTTTTAAAGTGTATCCAAATAGGCTATAAATTGACTTTTAGTAATAGCAATTATATATCCCCTTTTTAATTTACTCTCTATAAATATTGCACATTTATAAACTTGTCACATTATGCACTCAAGGGTGTGACATAAAGGTCAAAGAAGTGGTTGAGAGTCATGAAGTCTCAGATTCAATTTTAGCGGAGCCAAAAAATATTAAGGGCATGTTTGGAAGGACACTCTCGTAATTGGATTTGGTGTAATTACGTGGAATTACATTGTCTGTCTTGTCTAGTTGGACAAGTAATTACTTGGTTAGTAGGTAATTGGTGTAATTGACAAAGGGTATACACTCTCCAATTCATAGCCAAAGGTTGTGAATTGCTGGTAATTACATGGTGTAATTACCAACTAATTACTTTTTTTTTTAATTTCTATTTTTATTTTTTGTTTTAATTTTTTACTTCTGTTATTTAAAGTTTTTTTTAAACTTTATTATTCTAAAAAGTTTATCTTTTATTTTATATAATTAAATTTCATTTTCTTCTCGTTCTCAACCTTACTTCATGTGATTCTATGTATTTTTTTTGTATTATCTATCTTTTGTGCCATGCTTATTTCTCATTAGCATAATTCTATTAGTATTCCAATTTTTAAATTAAAATAGAATTTATTGTCAAGTAGAATTGAAATCATATTTATGTATGCTATGTTGAAATTAGCGATAAGAGTATTATGTAAGATTTTTTTTCTTTCAATTTATAACTTATGTTATATATTCAGTTTCATTTAATTTGTTTTAGTAATATTAAATTCACATTGCAATTTATTTTTTAATTAGACTTGATAGATTATCTTTTTGTCAAACATTTAATAATATATGACATTTTATTTATATATTAATCTTTTTATGAAACATGAATTTCAAGATATTAGTGGATACTTCATACTTATGTTTTTATGATCAATTCAATTGAAATGTTTTAATTTGAAAAAATATAAATCAATTATTGTTTTCATAATATTAGTTAAGAACATATGTTTATTAATATATATATATATATATATATATATATATATATATATATATATATATATATATATATATATATATATATATATATATATATATATATATATCTTAAACATTTAATTCAATACCAATTATATAATTTCTTGTTTGTCTAATAAATTGTTTAAATAATTAATTTATATTTTTAAAATTTAATATAATATTATGATTGCAGTTCTGCATCCAAACTGAACATGTGTAATTACACTGTGGCATCCAAACATGACATGTGTAATTACACTGTGGCAACCAAACAAACCACTGCAACTACTAGACTGTGTAATTACTATGCTGGTATTTACTACCCTGGTAATTACCCCAATACCAGTTACCAAATGGCATTCCAAACAGACCCTCTGTAACACTCCGGAAGTTTCATGACTTAGACTTGAACTTAGCCCATTTAATAATGATTTAAATTATGTTTCTAGACCTATAATAACGTATTAAACTCAATTAGAAAAGGTTAGATCCATAACGACAAAAAAAGACCTTGACGTCTGGAAATTAGGTAATTTGAACTAGAAGACGTCCCCATGTTTGGTGAAGCTTTGGGAGTATCAAATGATGTCCAAAACTTATAAAAAGACTTTAAATAGGTAATATGTAGTACATAGGGTCCAAATGTCCGGTAACGACTCCCCAAGGACCGCCCGAAGGGTCCTTGAGGAGGACCCGAACATGGGCAAGTAGGCTGCCAAAACAGCCGGTGCGCAACCATCACGTGGAGGCCAAAAAGTTTCCTCGCGATGCGGGGCCTCCACGAGGATTACTGCCTCAACCCGGATTTTAAAAATAAAATGTGAAATTGACCCCGCGACGCGCAGCCACTTCCCAGATTCTTCCGCGTCATTTTTAAGTCAATTTAACTTCACAAAAAGACCCATTTAAGTGAGGGCTCTTTTTGGGTATTTTAGGGGACAAGTTTATAATAATTTTTTGGGTATTTTAGGGGACCTCTCATCTCTCTCAAAAAATCTCTTTTAAGAAAAGCTTGAGTAAAAAGACGAAACTTCAAGATTTTCATTCAAAATTCGTGGAATATTCGTCAATAAGGTATGGGTTTTTTTCACTCTTGGGATTCCTTTCCCCAAGAGGTCCTTTTAAATATGATTTCCAACAATTTAATCCTTAGGGTATTTACTCTACAAACGGGTTTTCTTCCTAACTTGAGATTTATGACTAATGATGAAAAACAATGATTCTCTATGGCTAATTAAGTATGTATTGTTGAATAATTGATATGGTAATGTTGGTTTTCGTGTGAAGCATGTTCCATCTCTAAACAATGGTTTCTATTATGTTGTATCTACTACTTAATGTCATTTAAATGTTGGGATTGGAACTATAGCTCGAATGAACTCCTAAATGACCTTTTTTCCTATCCCTAAACTATGAATTGGTCTTGTGTATGACGAAAGTGATTGGGATTGGTCATGTTATTGAGTATTTCACTATGTTATGGAATGATTGCTATAAATTGAGTGTAAGTGCTTGATGAAGATTCTTGGAAGCAATAGTTAAGTCTTCTAAAGTCATGATTTCTCTATTATGTTGATGTTGGCCTATAATTGATGTAGCTATGAAATTGAAGTATGTATGGTGTTGCTAAGCATATATGTTGGCCTATGAATATGTTAAATGTGAAATCATGGTAAGGATATGATAATGCAAGTTGATGATATTTATCTTGTATGCCTTACACACTATGATTATTATATGTTAATCCCACGGATGAAGGGTTGTGATGAAAGGAAATTCTCATCTTAAACCTAAAGAGCTTATGATCCTATTTATACAAGGATCTAATCTCCTATGACCTATGATAAGATTTATGAATAAATGATGACTTAAAGTTTATTAAAAAAATGGGCTTTAGCTTAGCACCGATGAACTAGATATGAGAGATGTCCCTTCCCTAGTTGGAAAGTAGGTTCACAATGACTCCCATGAGATATAGGCTTCCATGTAATGTGGAATTATGGGTCTCTAATATATCTCCTAGTTCTTGAACTATGTTGCCACCATAGGAATACTAGCTAGTGGATCCACCTAGAATGCTATGTTCATGTTTTGGTTTTACTTTGTCCGGTAGACCACCTTCTTTCGGTGTGGGGTTTCATGACACCAGATTCCATGTTTAGCTCACATGGTCTATTTTCGGTTAAGGTGATTGTTCCCTTAAGTAAAATTTAAGACAAGTAAATGGACATTGACTAGGGTAACTTGAGGAGTTTACTTAGTAAAGGTAGGGGTATGGGACCCTACCTAGACATTGCACAAGTTGACTCTAAGGGAAGTCCAAGGAGATTGTTCTTATGTAATATGATAATATGAAATGTATAATGCTTATGGTATAATATGTTACTCTTATATGATGTTGGTTATGTTGATGAACATGTTATTGGTCTATATTGCTATATGTGGTGATGACTACATATGATATAAGTTATATGAAGCAAAGCTTTACTTATGGTCTCCTATATTGTTTACTTGATTATGTGGGGTTATGGGGCTTCACATGATAATTTCACTTGTAGACTTGGGATGAGATTATTGGTAAGTGTTTTGTATGTTAAGTTGATATGCACTATTGTATATGAAATGTTAATATGATTCTATGATGTTATGTCTTTGGTTATGATCATGCTTTAGGTTGTTGTGATTCTTATCTTGTATATGCTCTCTTGTATGTGCATTAAAGGCTTTCAAATGACTTACCATGCTTTCTAAAGAAATGGTCCTTTTCATGCATGTCCTTAAATGTTTATGTTCATATACCCATACTTAGTACATGTGGCTTACTAACCCCTTAATTTATATTACTAAAAATGTAGGGTCCGGCCATTGAAGATTAAGAAGGTCGATTAAAGAAGCTTGGAACTCTTTCTCCAAGTATTGGTAGGTCCTCATGTTCGGGGATGCTATCATTTCATTATTCTAGCTTATTAAGACTTTAGTTGTTTTGATAAATGCTCTTTATTCCATTTTATGTTCTTTGGATTTCATTGTAGTAAGGCCTATATGGCGTATTGACATTTTATTGGCTAAGTCCAACTCATACTCTTTAGATGGTTTTTATGTGAGACAAGTTTTAGAATATCGTATGTATGTTATCATGTTGCTATAAGAAAAGCCTAAGTAAGATTCTATGTGAGAGGTCTAAGTATACCTCACTTCGTATATGCATAAGTTTTTAATTTTTCCGCATTTTTAACTGATGACATGTTATGACGAACGCTAAGGGTTTGTCAGAGTGCTCTGAGAGGACGACGACGCTCGTCACATCTGGGGGTGCTCTCCAGATGTGACACCATAAGTGATTGTTCTCATTTGTCCGAATCTTGATAGTTGCAAGTTGGTTCGAAAACCACATTAACAAAAAAAAAGATGAATATATGTTTGTGTAAGAATATATAGATGGCGAACTATTTGAAATAAGACCATGAGACATAATGTTTCCTTTATATAGCATGATCAAATTCCTTTGTTATAAAAAAACAAATCATTTCGTATTTGAGTCATTTTTATTCGTATATATTGTTTGCACCTTTATTTTCTCAAATAATTATTTCGACATGAGTTTTTTAAAATATATTCTATAGACACAAAGGAATTAATATGTTATAATGCATGTAATTTGAACTCATAATACAATATTAAAATGCCTAACATTTAGGGGACAAAAATACTAATACGCAAGATATCTTTATTAAAATCATTGCAAAGTACATGTAGTGCTCCATAATTGAAGCAATATAACAAAATAAAAATAAAGCACAAATACTAATATGAATTTAAAGTATTGTATATAGCTTCGATAAAAGATATTATCCGAAGATGATTTTATGAAGCATAAATATCAGTTATTTGCGTCCTTTGGTGGGGATGTAAGGAGGACAAAGTTCCATCTTCTAGCTGCTTCAATTGGGCATTTAAGAGTTCCTCGGTGGTACTCATGATACCTTCAAACTTGGTATATTTCCTCTGCATTGAATTGATCCACTGACTCCCACTAACATTTAACTCTAGCCTCATTCATTTAATTCATAAAACATAATTTTTCCTTAGCAACTTTTTCTCTTGCATCTAATTCATTTAGCCTATCGTTGTTTTGAATTACCTTGTTGCGTGCCTCTGCAGCAACGAGTTGTGCACGTAGACCTAATTCTATTGTGGTATTTATAAAACATTCAATGACTACATCAGTAGTCGGGTGAACAAATGAATAATGTTTACCAGATGGAGAAGAAAGAACAATTCCAAGATTGACATCAGATTTTCTTATGAGTTTACTGCCATTTATATATAAGCATGAACGACGTTTAGAAAATGAGGAATATCGAGCAACTTCGTTTTCTATTTTCTCTAATGAAATTTTTCTACGTCCTAATACTTTCTTACGCTCTATGCTAGACTACAATAAAATATATTAGTTAAATGTTTTCAAGAGCTGACTACAAAAAAAGAAATGAAATATCATAAGTATTTATATTTCAAAGATCACTTAATTATAAGAAATTATATAGCCAAATCATTAAACTTTATTTTACATCGGGAAAATGCACAAGTACCCCCCGAGACATGACTGAAAAAACTCTAGATGACGTTTTAATTTGGTGTGTTTAGAAACAAATTATCCTGTGATTATTGCACTACTATTTTCCAAAAATAAATGTGAGTATCTTCTGCTGCATCCACTAGTCAGTCTAAATAACCCAAAAGGATAAGTAGATAATAAAATCTTACCCTTTACCAAGGAGTGAGGGTGTTGCTGGTACACAAGGAATCTGTATGTTGGCTTGCAAAGAAAGCACCATTGAGTTTTCTTTAGGGATTGCAATTAGTTGATTTCCCCATGAATCCCCCATCCATTCTGCTCCCGGATACCCTTGTTGATACACAAATGTCTAAAAGTTCAAATAAAAGAATGTAAAATAACAAACACCAGACTTCATCATCTTTTTTACTTAGTTCTTCATGCAATATATGTACACACAAAACTCAAACCAAATAACAAATACCATATTTCATCATCTTTTTTTCTGTATATTGAGTTCTGACTGAGTATAAAATGGAAAGAGGAGGAGGACTGGTGGTGCGGGGACATGTAGAGATCGATACGAGGCAGCCATTCGGTTCGGTGAAGGAGGAAGTCATATTATTTGGAGAGAAACTATTGGCTGGAAAAATTTATGCCAAGCAACTCAAAGAGGTTCTTTTTCTTCTCCTTTTGACTTACACTTTATTTTGAATTAACCATGTGAGAGTTGATGCAGTAAAGCAAAAATTCATATAGTCGACCCCAACTTGCTAATGATTGGGGACATAGTTATTGTAAGAAAGAAACTACACAAGGCAACATAGATGAATATAACAATGCTAATGAAATTGAAAACAAGATAGAAATATAAATTTAGGGAACAACTAAAAGTGTCAAAAAGAGGAATTTAGACTTATCAGAATAAGCTGTGTTAATAAATGGACAGGTCATTACTTAGGCTGAAATAGGCTTTGGAACAGGCCATAAACTAACACTCTGGGTTGAATTGGACAGATAAAAAAAACACTAAGATAATGGATAAACGGGTCATTATTTTCATCGACTAGTTTTGTCACTCTAAACACAACTATTTAAGCCCTCAACTCTCTTAGGTACAGAGCAAGGCAAGTGGTGAACAGAACCAGTCTAAACTTGAATCACCAGTGACAATTGAACTTGAAGAGACGAAGAAAAACCTCTAGAAGAGTAAAGAAGAAGGAACATTCATGGCACATTGCCTTCAATCTCTAAAAGAAGAGCTAGAACTAACAAAAAGAGAGATACAACAATTGAAGACAAGAGAACAGAAGCAGAAAGTACCGTTAGCGCTGGATAATCATGAGAT
Organism: Solanum sitiens; assembly: GCA_016801875.1. Classification (NCBI taxonomy): domain Eukaryota; kingdom Viridiplantae; phylum Streptophyta; class Magnoliopsida; order Solanales; family Solanaceae; genus Solanum; species Solanum sitiens. The sequence goes on along the minus strand of JABWTJ010001187.1, from coordinate 91,398 downwards.
GAAGAGCTCAAATTGATCGAGAAACCGTCATCCAAAGTTGAAGCCAGAACACAGTTTCAAGAGGAAGATGACAATGAGATAGAGTTCAAGAGAAAGAGGCTGTTAAATTTGCTAGTACACCTTTACTCACTAGGATCATTGTCAGCAAAGATCATGTAAATAAAGAAATGGAGACTAGTCCTTCACAACATAAGAAGAAAATGAAAAGGAAAATGAGGCCTTTAATCCCTTTGATTAGTGGATTGTTTTTCAAGAAGAAGGGAAATCAAGAACACTGATATTCATAAAAACAAATCGAGCCCTGGATATGGCGTCATCTTTCTAAAGGAGAGCTTTACCCCCATTGTGGGAATTCCCATCAAAAATTCAAATATAGTCAAATCTCAATACAGATACCAGGTACCAAGTCGGAAACCAAAAAAAATAACCACAAAAGCCATGTTAAGTTTGAATTTAGTATAAGGATAATGGTAGAGGTCTCAAGAAAAGATATTTACCATTGAATAATTGGTTGATACTCTAAGTTTTCTATTTATTAGGGAGTATGTTGGTTCATATTTTTTATAATCAAGACAAAGAGTGCCTGTAAGTTCAATATTCTTTAAATATGCAAAATTGTACACATTTAAGATGCATACAATAACAACATACCAAGTGCAATTACACAAGTGGGGTATGTTGTTGATGTATATATGTGTGAATTGAGAAGATGATCAACATATTTTTGTTCATTTGTTGTGCATCAAATTTGATGATTTCCTCAAGAAAATACTTGAATAGACTATCATTTTCAGATACATCAGACTAGAGAGACAGAGAGAAGAAATGATTGCATCTCATGTTCGTTTTCACCAGGAAAATAGGCGATTCAATATAATATATCAGATGACTCAAGTTGATACAGATTGCAATATCAGTCTAAGAGTATTTGAAGAAACAGTTCAATGAGAAAATAGAGAACATACTGATACTATTCTCTTGAGTACCTCGGTCACCTGAAGCAGAACTGGTAAAACAATAAATTTACACCATATCTACTAATATACCTCATTCAATGTTCACCAAATCTACTAAAACTACACACAACATGATAAAAAGTTTAAAGGAGGATACCAATGTATCTTGTAAAGCTATAACAAATTCAAGTTGGTTATAACTCAAATTCTATGCAACAGTAACAGGTTGAGTTGGTACGTCTCTCTCACTTTTGCACCTTTACAAGCAAAAGTCCTTGATGTCAAGACACAATTATATGTTTTGAAAACCAAGTAACTACGTTCAAAAATAATAAATATATGTTTCGAAAATGAATTGTTGGGGCTCAAGATTGAAAGAAAAATAGATATTCCTCATCAAGTTTTCTAAGTTCCATATTTGTCTCTCAGCCAACATATCTCAGGTGATGCAGTTAAGCCAACACCGCTTCCCTCCCTCTGTTCTTCCGGAGGGTGAATCTTTTTGAACATTAAATACTTTACATGTGATTGAAAAGCCTTTTAGTTTTTATTAAAAAAAATGTGATTGAGAAGACCATCATCACAATGAGAATACAAGTCATTATGAAATGTCCAAATTCAATTTTAAAAATAATTGCTAGTACCTCCTTAAAGAACAGAAAATACAACTTCACTGGAGTAATTGAAATCAAGTTAAGATAATCTGAGGTTACCAGCATTTGCTCACTATCGGTTCAAAAAATTACGAATAAAGCAGCCCCCAAGACTTTAACTTAGTGGTAAGAGTGCAACGCGTGATGTGAGTGTAGGCATACATCATCGGCTCAAACCTAGTAGTTAAATGGAGACAGGTAAAGGAGCAAGCCCATTTTCCATTGAGGTGCACCACTGACCCTCGGAGATTTCTCCTTTACGAAAAGAAAATTCTGAACAAATTGACAATTAATTAATCATGTTTGGAGCATATCTATTACAATTTGATCGAGAAGCGTAATTATGATTACTGCAATTTGTGCACATCCAGTCCCCATCACGCCATTGCTTTGCCCTGATAAAAACATGCAACAACACAATTTGAAAAATGAGAGTGAAGAATTGTCTCTAGCACTATACGTAGATGTAGAACATGATTGTTTCGTCTGGAGCTAGTCTTGCATTATCAGTTTGCAGTTGGTTTTGCAGTTGCATCGGTTTTTTTTTAGAAAGCCAGTTGCATCGTGATAATACAGATCTGAAAAGATTATATGAAATTGTGCAAATAAAAGATTGATATATTTTTAATGAGTAATTGCACGAAGATCCCTTATAATAACGTACAACAAGCCTTGCTAGGTTGCTACAAGCTCTGTATCAGTTGTCTTTCAATGCAGTGACTGGATAAGTAAAAGAATTTTCAGCTAAAAAGAGGAAAAAGAAATGGAAACAAAGAAACTAATAATACCCTCAATCACATCAAACTTCAGACGTTTTTTTTTCTTCAAGAAAGTAGTGTCCGGGCATTACTTGCACCTTGACAAATTCCACATGGTACCTGCTAAATCCCATTAGCACACGTAATGAATAGCTCTGTTCTACAAAGCTTAAGCAGATGGGAAGAACACATGTATCAAGTAACTCAGCCCACTAGCATAGCCTTATCTTTATTTATGTTTTGAATTGGTAACTTTAAACTTATCTTTATCTTTTGCCCATCATTCGCAATTCTGGATTTTAGAGTTGTAGCTTGTCCATTTTTCTTTTTCCTGCTCCTAGTAAAGATGCCATATATGCCTCACAGCCTATTCTCCCTTTTTGTCAATTAGAATATGTAATTGTTCCTATTGTAACAAAAAACTCTTGATGATGGCTTGTTGTCCGGCCATTTGATTTGGTGGTGTTTAGGAACAAATTATGTTGTGATTGTTGCACTACTATTTTCCAAAATAAATGATCCTAGTGCTACGTCAGTTTGAAGTACAAATGTGAGTATCTTCTGCTGCCTCCACTAGTCAGTCTAACTAACCCACAAGCATAAGTACATAATAAAATCTTAGCCTTTACCAAGAAGTGTAGGTATTGCTGGTAAACGAGGAATCTGCATGTTGGCTTGCAAAGGAAGCACCATTGAATTTTCATTAAGGAAGATCGTTGGGATTGCATTTAGTTGATTTCCCCCTGAATCCCCCATCCATTATGCTCCTAGATAGCCTTGTTGAAACCCAAATGTCTAAAAGTTCAAATAAAAGAATGTAAGAATGTCAACCAAACAGTCCATAACATCAATTTATCGATATCAATACCAGAAGATGGTTCCTTACATGCTCCGCATTCAGCCTCTTATTGTCCCAATCATGAACAAGTTCCTCAAATGCTAATCGCTTTGTTCCAAGAGCTTCATTGGAGAGTGAAGACAGGAGACCTCACACTAGTTCAGTTACATGCACAGATTACTGGAGCAAAAGCAAACATGTGCACGTAAAAAGAAAGACACAATTTTCTTAGACAAAGAGCAATAATATACACAGTGAAATCCCACAAAGTGGGGTCTGGGTAAGGAAAAGTGTACGCAAACCTTGCCTCTATCTCGTGGAGGTAGAGAAGTTGCTTACTAAAGACCCTAGGCTCAGGTGAAGCAAATGAAAAACATAATGTAAAGGAGAAACAACAGCAAAGTAAACACGACAAGTAATAGGAAACCAGTGTTGAGCATACAAGTAAGGACCAGTACCATCAGCAAAATAGTGAGATCACCTACCCAAGCATAATAAACAACAGATGAGGACAGATACCAAAGCCAGAAAAATAGCAAGTCCAAGCAACATAACTTACGGCTTCCCTTTAATCTTCCCACTATGTTACAACAAAAAAATAGCTATTTTTAAATAAAGATTTATCTCAGAAACATCACCATGTACAAATGTTCAAATCAGTTTTTCCTCCCAACACAAGTAAAATTAATTGGAAGCCCTTGCTTAATATATGTCATGTATGTATAGGTTCCAATGATTTGGCAGGAACTAAAATGAAACTGGGAAAACTAGTCAGCTATAAAGTAGAAATAGTTAAAAAGAGCTCTGCAAGGACAGTGCCTGTGACAAGCAAGGGCTGCTCAAGTGTAAGCACCCTCCACCTCCATCCCTGAGGTTGCGGGTTTGAGTAACCAAGGGAGCACAAAGTGGGGAGATAAGGTGGAGGGTAACAACAAAAAATTTAAATAAGGACAGTGACTGTATAAGCATTCTGATATATATATTTCTTTTGCATAAAGTATAAGCTTGTGATCCACACTCATTAATTTAACAGAAAACCAATGAAATATTTATGATGTGCAAACCTGTAATAGGGGTACTGGCAAGAGAAGACGATGAAGCTGGAGGTGCAGAAACATTGCATTTTTTGCACTACAAGAGAAGATGTGCATCCACATGAAACCACTAGTTAAAAATTCTTTTTGATACATTGGATGTATTTAATGTTCTATTTACAAATACCTGAGCTTGAGAAGAGTAGTTGTGAAAGATACAACTGCAGAGACAGTCACTATTATGCCATCCATTTGGAACTGGAAGCAGCTGATTCGTTTGGCTTGCATATGGAACTCCAGGAGTGTTTAGCAGTCTATACCGATCAGTAGGCTGGCTTTGGTATTGACCAGCCTCCACTAGATACCAGTTAGATCTCAAGGGAAGTTGTTGGAGAGCTCCATGTCCTAAGAACCCAATGTTCAACCTTTGTTCCATACCTCCTTGTGTCTTGGAAAAATAATTTGGATGAGATGGGAGAGATGCTCCAGGGATTACAATTGCTGGCATTGCTGCAACCTCCTTTGGTTGTCCACATTTTTTGTACTTCTCTCTTGATGCATAATTGTTGTTAGTGCAACCTAATGGAGCATCCCCACACGCACGAAATATACATTGCATCCAGGAAGAGGAAACAAGCCAAGAATACGCACGCCAACCCCGCCATCCAAGATGAAAAAAGTCAGGAGAAAACTAAAAAAAACTCAACCTAGCTGAAATCAGGTTTATCATAAAGTTTAACATAACAAATCAATCTCTATTAAAATATGAATAATTCATAACCACCTCCACTATATTTGGTAACAACAACATATCCACTGAAATCTCACAACTGGGGTCTGGGAAGGTACAATGTATGCAGACCTTATCATCACCTCGTGGAGGTAGATAGACTACTTTCGAAAGAACTTGGGCTCAAATGCAATAAATTTGGGTATAAAGAAGGAGACAATGAAGAGAATATAGCACATAACAAGGAATCACTACAAAGGTCTACTAGGGTAGAATAGTTTAAAAACAATAATAAACAATGATAAAAACAAAACACAAGAACTACAATAACACAACTAATACCATCGCACACAACAGCCACGCAAGACAACACTACAATACCTACTAACCTTCTACCCTAATACGTACCGTCCATACCCTTTTATCTAGGGTCACATCCTTGGTAACCTGAAACTACGTCATATCTTGTCTATCACCTCTCCCCAATGATTTTTCGGCCTACCACTGCCTCTCCTCTATAACCAACTTCTCACACCTCCTCACTAGTGTGACCATTTTAGCCTCTCTTCCCTCATCTTGTCCACCACAATATATGGCAAAGACAATTCAAAATAGTCAAGTACTAGTAGCTTTTGGTTTATGATTTGCTCATGAACATCATTTACATCATCTTTATTTAGTCCATTTGGATTCTATAATTTGCCTAATGACAACATACGCTTATAAAGCACCCTATATTCAATCTCTTTGTTTAGCTTGTCTTTATAGGTAATTAATTGATGAACAAAAAACCTAAGTGAGTTAGGAAAAAGAAGAGAAATAACCAGGATGTGCATAACTCACCAAAGCAATAGAGCCAATAATGCAATATGTTGCACGAAACAAATGGCAACCAACCAACTTATATATTACTTTAAAAGCATGAAGTCCTTAGAAATGTTGATTGATTTCTTAGAGATTCATTAAAAAACTTAACAATAGACAAAAAAATCATTTAATTTTTTCCTTATATTTAGTATTTTGAAATCAACTAAAATTATATGTACTAATTACTTACTTTTTTGAATTAGGCACGAATCCTAATACTTTGGTATTCTTTCAAATGAGATTTTATCTTATGTAAATCTTTTATTTATTTGACCTATATGATATGCATACATAGTATAATTCAAGTTATTGTAGACAAAAAAATAAAATCAAAGTTGGTTTTTAGTAGTAGTTCATGAGACCTCATGGTAATTCGGGTCTCTTTCAATTTGGTTTCCAAAGCACTCTATTTTTCTGTAAGTATCAACATCTCATATTGGCTTTACAAAGGTTGGATGCTAAGTTTTGTATTAATATATTAAGAATACGTTTTATTCTCATACTTACTTGTAAATATGGCCCCAATAGACACAAAGTTACTAGTTTAAAAAAAACACATTTAAAAATTGATATGTTATGCGTATAATTCAAACACATAATATAATATTAAGAGATCTAACATGTAGGAGACACAAAATACTAATAGACAAAATATCTGCAATAAAAATCATTGCAAAGTACATACCATTATTGAAACAAAATTCTAAAAAATAAAGCACACATAATAATATGAAAAATTATATGAAATTCAAATTTTCATTTTGATGCATAGACTTCGATAAGAGATATTATTCTATAATATTAGTGAAGCACTAGATCAATTACTTGCATCCTTTAGTGGGGGTTATGCGGAGGACGAAGTTCCATTTTCTAGTTGCTTTAATTGGACATTTAACAAACCTTCAGCAGTATTTAACCATTCTTTGAACTTGGTCTTTTCCTCAGCATTGAACTGGTCCATGGCCTCCCACCAACCTCTAACTCTAGCCTCGTTCATTTGATCCATCATTCGTATTATTTTCTTTGCAGCTTTTCCCTTGCATCAAAGTCATTTACCCTATCATTCAGTTGAATCACATTGTTGCGTGCCTCTGCAACATCGAATTGTGCACCTAGATCTATTGTTGTGGCACTTATAAAATGACCGATGACTACATTAGCAGTCGGATGAACAAATGAGTACGGCTTACCATTTTGAGAAGAAATAAATATTCCAAGATCGACATCACATTCTCGAACGAGTTCACTTGTTTTCTTATATAATCGAGCAGCTTTTGTACCATGACTATATACACATAAATTGGAAAATTATTCACTATGACATTAAATTTCAAGTCAAATATTGCAATGGAAAGTAATCTTTTTTTTCATAATGAAAATTATAGTAGAACATCTTTATTGAATTAACTTATTAACATTTCATAATGAAAATTATCAATTGATAAATTTCATTAGTATCTTATTGAAAGTTAATTCAACAAAAATTTTCTACTATAATTTTCATTATAAAAAAAAGATTACTTTCCATTGCAATATTTAACTTGAAATTTAATTATCATGGTGAATAATTTTCCAATTTATATGTATAAATAGTCATGATATTTCATTTTTTGCAAGTCAAATTTCTTGAAAACAATTGATCAACATATTCGATTATGTACTAGCATGGAGGGTAAGAAAACACCAGGACGCCAAAAAATTAAAATAGAGAAAATAGAAAAACAAGTTGCTCGATATGCCTCATTTTATAAACGTCGTTTAGGCTTATATAAGAAAGCAAGTGAACTCGTTCGAGAATGTGATGTCGATCTTGGAATATTTATTTCTTCTCAAACCGGTAAGTCGTATTCATTTGTTCATCCGACAGCTAATGTAGTCATCGATCATTTTGTATGTCCCACAACAATAGATCTAGGTGCACAATTCGATGCTGCAGAGGCCCGCAACAATGTGATTCAAATGAATGATGGGCTAAATGACTTTGATACAAAGGAAAAAGATGCAAATAAAAAATACGAATGATGGATCAAATGAACGAGTCTAGAGTTAGAGGTTGGTGGGAGGTCATGGACCAATTCAATGCTGAGAAAAATACCAAGTTCAAAGAATGGTTAAATACTGTTGAGGGTTTGTTAAATGTTCAATTGACGCAGCTAGAAAATGGAGTTTTGTCCTCCGCACAACCCCCATCAGAGCATGCAAGTAATTGATCTATTGCTTCACTGATATCATCGAATAATATCTCTTATCGAAGTCTATGCATCCAAATGAAAATTTGAATTTCATATTATTATGTGTGCTTAATTATTTAGAATTTTGTTATTTTGTTTCAATAATGGTACGTACTTTGCAATGATTTTTATTAAAGATATTTTGTCTATTAGTATTTTTTGTCTCATACATGTTTGATATCTTAATATTATATTATGTGTTTGAATTATACGCACGAGAACATATCAATTTTTAAATGTTTTTTTAAACTGGTTACTTTGTATCTATTGATAGAAACAAATCAGTACATGGGCTGAACTAGGCATATTTACAAGTAGATCCAAATCCTATGATCCCATGTCTATAATGAATCTAACACATCAATAATAGATACAAGATCATTAGGCCGAATCTGATTACACCAAAAACATAGAGTCAAGATACATTTCAGTTTGATCTGTTCCATACTATTTTCTATGTTCTCAAAACACTTAAAATTTCTATCATTCTAGATTGTCCACCATATGTTGGTTGATACGATTCTCCACGTACTTTTGCTTCTTGCTAGAATCCCACCTTCTTCCCAGCTTTTAAGGGCCTTTGTAAACTTTCTTGGCATAGTCCAGGAGAACCCTTTAAGGTTAATGAATAGCCTTCAAAGCTGAGATGTGATCTAGAAGTGAAGGAACAAATGTCGAACAATTTCTGCTTGTTCTCCGAAAAAAATGCAGCTCGGACATAAAATTATCCTCTTTTTCATCAAATTGTCTTGTGTAAGAATAACTTCCTTAGATAGGATCCAAATAAAACATGATACCTTGTATGGTATATTCACTTTCCATATAGTTTTCCAGGGCCAATTGACATTCTGTTGATTGTGACTATTCAATCATCTGTATGTTTTGCCTACCCTAAAGTTTCCTTTGCCTCTGCACTGCCACCAAAGTTCATCTTCCCATTCTTATGTTCCTTTAAACTTACCAATAATGTTAAGGAATTCTGCAACTTCCCAATCATTTGCTAGTCATTTGCTTGTCTCTGAAACTGATGAATGGTTACACAATTAGTCCTTATGAACTAATTGTTCAACATTTTTTACTTGGCGTAGCTTGTTACATGGGTCATGAGAGGGAAATTAACTTCTGTCTTCTCACTAAAAGCATTTTCTGAAAACTTGTTTAAAAAATGAACAGATTTTAAACCTTGACCAAACCTACTATAGAAGCTTATAACCTAAATACCCTTGCCAACACATTAAGTAAAGTAATTTTTACGTCCTTTCATCCAAGAGCCCCAATTTTCTGTTATTTCACTCCTTCATTTCAAAAGTATCATATATTGATATCATAAATGTTTTTTTAGAGAATCAATTACTATATTTGGTCAAACATATCAACTAATTCTCGCTTGAGGTTTTTAATAAGTCTTTTTGAAAAAAAATGACAACAAAAGAGAACATTTAACAGCCAGAATCGAACTCAGCACACTGTGCTTGTGAGTTTCGAAGAAGCACAATGAACTGTTTTGGACCAATTCAACAACTCAGCTTATGTGTTTAAAAGTGCGTATTTAATTATATGATCCTTAATTAAGTATATACATGTGTTAACGGGTGCACGTGCACCCACTCTTTCACACGTGAGTCCAACTCGGATATGAACTAATTGGTCTACAGTTCTAATTACTTGGTGGGTAGCTTATTACATGAGCCATGAGTAGGAACTTAGCTTCCATTTCTCACCAAAAGTACTTCCTTGAGGTAACACTTTACAAAATGAATCGATTTTAATAGCTTGACTAAACTGGCTACCGAAGCTTATCAACTAAAATCTAACTCCTACATCACCTCTATCACCATCTATCAGTAAGTTCACATACATACAACTATTAAAATTTCATAAATTTGCACAACCAATAAAATAATTGAAAAAAAAGATACAAATTCATAAAGATACATACCAGTGCATATTCAATTGCCAATTCGAGGAAACCACTTTGAATCATGATGAGTTTTGTTGTCAACAAGGAGACGAGGCTGCTTACACCAATTGCAGAAACATCTAAACGCATAATTCTTATTACCGCAACTACTACACTCACAGTCTCCTTCTCGTCCCATTCCTCTCTCTGTATGTTATCTTCTTCGTCTCTCCGACGAGAGAGAGGGAGAATCTCATCGGCGAGTTTCAGCTCTTTCAGTACCGCAAAGAGGGATTTACTGCCCTATTTTATTTTTTCTACTGACGGCCTGGGGGAATATCACGTGTCTCAAGCCTTTGGCAAAAATTACACTCCTACCTCTAATAACACGAGAAAATACTTACGTCACTTCATTCAATAATAAGTATAAAATATTGATCTACACATATTTTAGAAAAAAAAGGTTTTAAATATATTTCAACATTAATCAACATTAGAAGTAGTACATTGTGCTTGGTCAATGTTTCAAAAGTCCTTCTAAGAAAATAACCCTTATTTTTTAAGCTTCTAGAAGGATTAAGGAGTTTAGGGATGACAATATATTAGACGGGACGGTGCAATTTACAGCTATGCAGAATGGATGGGAGTGAATCAATCTCTAAATGTGTGCGGAAAATATACAAATACGAGTCTCCTTTCATATTTTTTAATGTATTATTACAATCTTCATTTAAGAAACTCTAGAAGATAACTAGCTCTGCAATAGTGAACATTTCAATATGTATCTACATAAGATGTCCCGTGGAGAAGTAATATATTCAATCATAAAATAATAAATGAAATTATAAAATATCATGTTCTATAAAATAAATAAAATCGAAAGAATGAACTCCCACTACAAGCGGAAAGCCAACTTGAGCATACATAAACATCAAAATGAAAGAAACGTTTAAAAACGGTTTACTGAATCTCAAAACTATCTCCTGATCAAACACGTGTTGATAATTTTCAATGATAGTGTCACTAGGCCAAAAATGGATAGAAACTTAATTATAAAATAAGTTCGGAGGGTAATAGGACATTATAATAGTATAAATGTGTCTCTGAGATTTTGGACATAGGTTGGGGGTACTTATGCATTTTTCCAATATACTTAGTATGAAATATAAGTTTAAATAAAATATTTGAAAATTGATAGACTCTCCAAAACTATCTATTCTAGAAAGGATGTCGGCACAAGACCCAAGACACCTCAAAACTACTAAATGAAAAGTAATTTGAAGTCATCTGGAGACTGAAATACAAGGAAGCTCACCAAAGCTAACTGGAGTGTAGAGTGATTTCTAACGAAGTGCTTGTTGATATTCATGAAAACCTATATATGCATCATGAAAGGATGCAGGTCGATTGACATTAGTACATTGAATGTGTGAGTGTGTAGTATAGTTGAATAACAAAAAAAAATGAATGAAAGAATTTCAATAGATAACAATGTACTCCAGTTGAGTATAAAGAAATAAAAGTGTTAAACTTTACAAAATACTTTCTCATCTTTGAACTCAAAATAATAAGTGATATATAAAAATACAATTTAAATCTAATGGAAGATTCTTTAACCAACAATCATCACTATGAGCTACGGTGTTAATTATAGGGCTTTAAAAGTAAGACTCAAAAATTAATGAGCCTTGTAACGTTCATGTATTTTTGAGCCTTGTAAGGCACAAATCCACGTCATTTTTGAAGAAACTCTTTTTTTTTTCTTTTTTCTTTACTTACTAGGACTATTCTATAAGTTGAAGCATATTAATATGGGAAACTTATTATAAATATTTAATAATTTTTTAAGATATATAGAACTCTATATATCTTAAAAAAAAATTTAAAAAAATTCTAAAATCAAAAGCTTCAAATTTTACTTTTATATAATATAAGTTTTAGACGAAAAATATTCAATTGGTTATTTTTTAATTAGCATATGTGGCTTCACTAACCAATATAAATATATCAGAATTTATTACTAAATTAGACAAATCAAAGATTAGGAATTAAATATAAATAAATAAATATAGGAAGAACAACTTTTCTTATATTAATTTTTTTTTAAAAATTACGTGGATTTACGTCTTACAAGGCTCAAAAAGACATGAGTCTTACAATGCTCATGAAATTTTGAGCTTTGTAAGGCTCATGAATTTTTTGGCCTTACTGTTAAAACCCTATAATTAACACCATTAGGAAAAGTAACAAAATGTTACCCTTTTGGTATCAAAATATATTGAGTTGCCCTTTCGGAAATTTTGAAAATATTTGTTGCACTGTTGGTTCCGGACTCCTTAAAAAGTAATAAGGAATCATCTAAAAGTATGATCATTTTGTCACGACCCAGATCACCGTGATTGACACCCATACTAACCATCTGGTGGAAGAATCATTACTACAACCCATTTAAGCAACTTAACAAAAAAACTAAACATTTGAAGATACGGAAGTAGGTTTAAATGATAGTATAACATGGAGTTTCCATAAAATCCGAAAGCTTAAATGAATATCTAAACATAACTATTGCGGAAATTCAACCCCTATCCTGAGTGTCAATGTACCAGAATTCTACTAACAAGTCTGAGAAAGAGGGTTGTAACCCCGAAACTAACACCAATAACATATATATATATATATATATATATATATATATATATATATATATATATATATATATATAAACATAATAATCACAAGTGGTTCTCTCATGAAATACATACCCAAATTGTTTGTGTGTTGAAACATGACACCCGATTCAATATATGTGTCAAAACGTGACACTGATCCAATGCATGTGTCGAAACGTGACACCAGATTCAATCAACACAACCACAATCACAAACACACTATAATGCACAATACATATAGTCACTTGGTCAAGTAGTAGGTTCATTGCATTTAGTTGTTCACACATAATCATTTCATTAGGTTCGATTCCCATTTCTCTATTCATATACATGCATGAATCCAATAAAGAAATCAATCGACATATATCACACAAATAGGAAATCAAACCATCACCTACCTCGATATTAAGCTTGAATCCTCTTAAGACACTTGAGTCTTTTCTTTCTGTTTGTTTTTGGTATAAAATAGTAAATAATGCATGGATCAATAAACAAGGTCTAACTTATGCGGATTATAACTAAAATTATCAACCCGAGGCCCAACCCAGGTCCTAATGTTCAATTAGGGCTTTTTCCACATCAACTTCAGACAACCCCCCCCCCAATGATAATTACCCAAGATTCTAAGTTATAAATATCAAAACACGGATTGTGGGAGTAATTGTCTTACCTTTAGCGCTAGAAATCGTGGAAAATTGTCAAGAATCGCCCTCGGTCATCTCCTGGCTCTCAAGAACAAAGTTTTGCAGAAAATAACAATTTTTGAATTTTTCCCAACTTAAGTTTGCGATTGTCACGCCACAGCGGTATTCAACCCACCACAGCAGCCCCTCCCCGTCGGCTTGAATGGAGACCAGCTCAGAATTTGGGTCTCAAGCATTCTTTTCATAACACACCTTCAACCCTTGACATTCAAAAACTACCCTTTCACACCAAGATCAGTTTCAGAAGTTCTACTCGCCCGAATTCGATTCTGTAAAGCTGTACATGCTACTTAACGTCTTGGTTATCCACTCATAGGATAAAATTCATAATTAGATCCCCCTTTCATTACCAGATTTGTCTAAAACTCCCCTGACTCAAATTTTGTCCAAGTTTCGCTTAGACTAGAATTTCCAAATTACTGCCAAAAAATTTTTTGCCCAAAATTCTTCCCCATCGACTTCTCCGTAACGATGAAAATAGGTCGTTAGACCTTTACCCGTGTTGGCATACATGGTTTATGGTGGGTGAGTTGCCTGAACTCTCCCTTATATCGGTGCTCAATACTACTCCCAGTAATATATATACTCATGCTCATATTTTTAAAAACATAAATCTTCCTGTGGTTTGAAATAATTGCTCAGACTATCCTCTTAAAAGAGATATTTTCTCTTGAAATAATTTTCAAACTAATAACTCATTTAGAAATTCCAGTTTCTTGTTTATCAATGTTAAAATTGATACCTCTGGGAATACATAGTCCCCTTATAATCTTACTCAACTCATACTTGAAAATTCTTTCACAAAACATATCAAAATTATATTATAATATGACCATTGATGACTCGGGAAGTCATACTGCATAAACATTGATGGTATATCTAGATACTATACTGTTCATACATTGATGACATACTCGATTGTCATACTAATGATGTTTTAGAAAACTCTTTTCTCAAAACTCATTTTTACTTGCTCAAAAAACTAAATCTTAACTGAATTGTTGGCTTTAAAAAGCTTCTGAAAATTTATAACTCAAAATAGGGTTCATGATAAAATATAAACATCAACAAATCAACTCAAGGATCTTAATAACAATATAGAAACTCAATAATTGGGAATATAATTTTTAAAAAAACCATGAACTCAAGAACTCAAATCAACTTGTCTAAAAAAACTACTCAATCTAGGAGTAGAATTCTAGATTTCTCTTTTATTGCTTTTAAAGAAGATGTAGGGCGTGAGGACAAACTAGTCCAACACTATGATAACCTTACATACCTAAAAGAACAAGGTTCTTGAAGAATTATGAAGAAGAACTTCATCAGAAGCCTTGAAACCATAACACGAAGGAGAAAAATCAAGAAAATCTTTCTTGAAATTTCTTGAAACTCTATGACCAAGAATTATGATTTTGATTAATTTTCATAATTTATTAAGGAATTTGAGTTGGAAAGAATGATTCTTGGAGAAGGACTTACCTTGAAGAAGAATCATGAAAAAGATTGAAAGATCTTGAAGGGAGTTTTCTAATTTAATTTTTCCTTAGGGTTTTACCCTAGGGTTTGAGAGATAAAAGAATGATGGGTGAAAAGATGATCATCTGTTTGGTTTTGGATATATAATTAGTCAAGAAGTTCGTTTAGGATTTTCTTGGAGGTAAAAAGACGAAAAAAAACTTTTAAGGTTTTTCCATCGGCTAATTCGTCATTGCACTGTATCAGTTACTAAAATGGTCAAAAAACATTACTAAGAAATGGGATTGACGCAAAATTGGTGGCGTTGGAAATAGATTTGAATACCTTTAATCTAATAGGTTATGGGTTACGTAACTCCTTATATTCTAACAGATTTGGTCGTTTGAAGTTGACCCAAGTAAAATCTTGCATCAAAACATAAAAGAACTTAGGAATGAATTGAATGAACTCTCTTCTAAAACCCTAAGGGGTCGTTTGGTACAAACATTGATAAATCATGGATTAGTAATGCATGGATTAGCAATGCAGGGATTAGTAGTGCATGGATTAGTAATGTAATGCGTATTTTTATCTGGTTAGTAATGCATGGATTAGCAATGCATGGATTAGTAGTGCATGGATTAGTAATGTAATGCTTATTTTTATCAGGTGTTTGGTTCATTGTTTCCCACCTCATATTGTGTTTAGATTAAAACTCTATTAAAAAACTTCTTTCCAGTTATACCCTTGAATTATTTTTTAAGTGGGTCAAGGTAGATAATCAGACAATATATATCTTTAAATGGCCTTCTAAGTAGCTATGAGAACAACAATTTTGTTGTCATGCTTGCTATTTTTTCACTTGAATTATTTGAGGATAAATGAATGTCATCTTAATAAATTTATCACTCACAAATGTCATTTTTCAATTTAAAAAAGATAAACCATCTACTTTTAAAATCGAAAAGACGGCCAACAATCAAAAAAATTGAATAAACTATCTACAGTCACACATAAAAATTGCAAGTTGCAATTTTAATATGTATGTAATTTTTATAATCACACAAATATATATATATATATATATATATATATATATATATATATATATATATATATATATATATATATATATATATATATATATATATATATATATATATATATATATATATATATATATATAAAAGATCACACACGTCATATACAAATAAACAACTCACATTTCAAATTTACTGATTTGTATTGGGTTTATTTAGTAACAAACAACTCTCTCTAAATAATTTGTAAGATAATTTATTTAAATAAATTTAATAGTATAAATATAAATCATAAAATCAAGAAAATAAATAAAATATTGGAAAATACATAACCCCCCCTAAACTTGGCAGCAAAACTACTTTAACACTTAAACTATACGAGTGTTTAAATACCCCCTTTACATCTTCCAAGTGAATTTGAATACGCACGAATAGCTGACGTGGCAAGTCAAAAAAGGTCACCCAATAATCTTTCTTTCCTCTATTTTCCTTACCCCCCCCCCCCCATGTTCTTAGTACCACCAACCCCTTCATCTTCCTTACACCCCACCACCCCTCCTGCCCTCAACCCCACTTGCACCACATCTTTCTTCTTCTTGAACCCCCCCCCCAACCTCTTTTTTCTTTTTTGAAACCCTCATTCTGACCCTATATCTCCTCTATGAAACACATCGCGATCCTTTTTCTTTCTCTTCTAGACGCCTCAATCACCACTTTACTCGCCTTTTAATTTTTCTTCTTCGAAGAACTTTCCAGCTTCTTACTCTTTCTTTGAAACACCTCCATCCCACCCCCACCCCCCATTTTCTTTGAATCGGTAAAAGGGTGTGATAAACACAGAAAAATAGAAAAGTCAATAATTTATTTTTGCTTCTAAATTATTATTTATGGCAGAGTTTGAATGTGATGAACTTGAAGCTTTTGTTAATGAAAAATCTACAATTTGTTCATCTCAAATTAAATTTTCATTCATTATTTATTGTTTTGATAATGTCTTCAAAATTGAATGTGTCACGACCCGAGCCTACACCCTGGACGTGGTCGGCACTCAAGAACCATTGTTGGTCCCTAAGGGAACCCTCATCCTGGATGACTACAAGCGGAAGACTAACTTAAGAATACAAAGCTTAAAAAGTGAAATGAAATTCATAAACTCAACTTTAGAAGCTTTAACTCAAATGAACAACTTTGAATAAAATAATATATTCAACTACCCATAAAATAGGCAACTTTAGTCTTTAAAACATTTAATAAAGTAAATGCAGAATACAGACTCCTTAACTAAACTGACTATCTATGAAGCCTCTAACAGATAAAGATGGAAGTCGAGGCAACACCCACGACCTCCTAACTAAACTGAAAAGTAAATGAAATCCTCCGGAAACAAGGAGGCTCACCATGGCTAACTCGAACTCTGGAATGTATCAACAAATATCTTGTTGATGATCCTGACGTGGTGATACATCATCTTGCCCGCGCTGCCAGAATTGTCCTACACTTTGTCGTCGCATAGACCATCCTCTACCTAGTGGATCGACTGGTTAAACTTACGTGATCATCTAAAAAGTATGACACGTTAATACCCATGAAGGCTACATGGTTTACATGGGGACTTGATTTATCTGAACTCTCATTATCACATCGGTGCTCAATACTACTCCCAAAACATACTTTAGTTTATACTTTTAATAAAAACTTTCTTCCTTTGGGTTGAGATAATTTATTGAACCCTTTAGCTTTAAAAGCTCCTTTTGGAAATGAATGTACCCCTCTTTAGTTCAAAACTCTTTTGAAACTCCTGAGTTTCCTTTTTACTTAAATGTAAAACATTTATCAACCTTTAGGAAATATTTAGTCCCTTTATAACTTTTATAGAAATGAAGTCAACTCTTGCTCTTTACTTAACTTGAAACTTTAACTCTTAGGGAATACATAGGTACCTTATAGCTTTTGAGAATTTAACTCAACTCTTTTCTCTTTGCTCGACGTGTAACTTGACCCTTAAATCAAAGTTCAAATGATTGTTTAAGACTCTTTGAAAATTTTAAGAAATCACTTTGACTTGCTTCTTAACTTTTAAGCTGACTCTTAACTTCTTTGACTTTGATCTTAGCTTCCCTCGAATTGGATTATGGATTCAAGGATCATGGTCTCATGTTTATGGATGATGTTATGATTCTTCAACTTAGAGGGTTCATGCAGTATTATGAGTATGAACTACTCAACTCGAGAACTAAAAGGTACTTCTTAACTCAAGATAGGAATAGGGAACTCAATACTCAAGACATAGAACTTGGAGATACTAATCCTCTCAATGATACTCAATTTATGGAATTGATGCGGAAGTTATCGGAATGAATAACTCAACTCGAAGGTCTAAGTAACTAGATGGAACTCATGTATAGGACTCTCTCATTCTCTTATTTACTTCCTCAAAACTTTAGTTCAAATCATTAATGGATCTCAAAGAATTCACAATTTAACTTAAAGACTTTCTTGAACTCTACTCTTAACTCTTTGTGAATTATGAATTCAAGAGTTTTTGTTCATGACATGGAGGATTTAGGTGATACTTTTGACTCATGATACATACTCTTCACTCTTACACTCACTTGCTTGAGTCTTGAAAAGAAGTTACTAGAAGTTGTGGAAAACTCCTCAAAAGGGCTCAAAGGGACATTCTTAGTATGCTCGAAAGAATTCTGAAAACGTAACTCTCAACTCTACCTTGAATTTGAATTATGAATTCAAGGTTATGATCATGTTAGGACTGATTTTTAGTTTTTTAGAAGTAGCTTAGATTAGTTAGAATCGAAAAAGAGTGAAGGTGCACTTTAAACGAACTCAAACGGAGCAACCGGAGGCAAACTGGACTGGGCAGACGACCCTGGGGCTATGGGTGGCGCGGGGAGCCAACCCATGATGGACAGAGATGGGTTGGGGCGCTCTGGCAGGTGCGCCGCACCAGGCCCCAACCCAGAACATTCTGCCGAGAACTTTTGCTCGTTTTCTCACCCTAAATCGCCTAACTTCAAACAGTTTCTTCCCCAATCACTTGGATTCGATTACCTAAATTAATTACACTCTAATATAATGGAAACAACACTAAACTTACTCAATTTTATCTCAACAAATCATCAAAACTCCAACACAACAAGATTTGGAATGAACTTTAAGAGCACCTTTCAAGAACTCATCAAGAACTCTAATCTTTAAAATTTAAGCATGAAATTTCGTTGAAACAAATACATGATTGGTGTGTGGGTGAACTAACCCAACACTATGGAAGCTTACATACCTCTTAGGTATTAGACCCATGGCGAAAATCCGCAACTAGACTCAAGAATGTCAATGAACGCCTTCATCCTTTCCTCTTTTCTCCTCTTTTCTTTTCTTCCCTCTTCTTGAACACTCAACTAAAACCCTAGGTGTTTATTAGGATTATAAAACTAAACCTAAAATGATTATACCCCTAAAATATGACTAAAAACAAGTTAAATCTGATTGGGTAAGGAAAGGACCAAAATACCCCTCACTATTTTGGGGTAACTTTCATTAATTGGACAACCTAATTTCAAAAGGTCATATATCACTCATCTGAACTCGAAAATTAGCAAACTCGGAGGCATTGAAAATATAATTCAAATCTCTTTCCAATGGTATCTTGTAGAACACCTAACTCATCTTGTGATGGAAGTTATGGTCATTTAAAGATGACCCAAAACTCATACTTAACTTAACTTTCAATTTTTTAAATTTTCCTATTTCCAATTTAATTCTTTTTGGAACTCTTGGTGCTAAATCTAGTGAAATCACCTTAATACTTAAGAAATTTTAAATACCTTGGAAAAATCTCATTCACTACGATGAAGGTTCGAGTCTTAGTTCCAAAATATTTCTGGGGTGTTACAGAATGTTTTTGTGAGATTGTGAGAATAACTTTGAGATCATGGATTAATGTGACTGAGTCTGGTCAATCGCAATTGTGAGCGAGTTATTTTTTTTACTAATGGGGTTTGTGACAGTTAGAGAACATGCGCTGATTCTAAAAATAATTTCTTACTAAACTTGTGAATAAATAAAAAGAAAAAAAAATTAAAGAATGTTCTATGTGTCATTGATGTGGCAATGATGTGGCCCTAACGTATCAATGACTTGGAGCGTGTGCAATACATTTGCCAATGTGAGAGTGGTATTATAATCTTAGGGTGATATTAAATTCACTTGAAAAGAGATTAGGGGGGTAAATAATTACCAGTAAAGTAAGTTTTGCTACCAAGTTCAAGGAATTTTATGTATTTTCTCTAAAATAATTAAAATGATTTGAGGGATATTATTATCTTTACATAGACTTATCCCATGGTATTATATCCTATGTATTACTAATACCTACAAATCGAAGGTATTAGTAATACATCAATAATACCATGTAGGAGGTATAACATAGGCCCAAGTTCCTACCAAACATAGTACTAAATAATACATTACATAATACATAAACTATTTCTTCTAATACAGCCTACCAAACTACCCCCAAGTGTATTTGGATTTATAAAAATGAACTCAAATTAGATTTGTCCCCGAAATATTACTAAATTCTCTTTAATTTGATTGGGTAAGGAAAAGAATAAACACCCTTCATATATTCAAGTAATTTACCTTATTTGGAAAACCTGACTTCAAATGTGCATATCTCCCTCATACAATCTCAAAAATTAGCAAACTCAACGACGCTGCAAAGAGGATTCCCAGACTTTTCATTTGATATCTTAGGGGTCTTCTAAATCATCATGTACTAAAAGTTAAGGTTGTTTGAAGTTGACCCAAAACTGAGAAGAACCTAGGATTGATTTCTCCTTAGTTCGTTTTGGAACTCAAGGTGCTACATCAAGCGACCTTAACACTTAACAAAATTTCAATTCCTCAGTAAAATTTTACTCTCAATGAAGAATGGTTCGACTCTTACCTCAAAAAGTTTCTGGGGTGTTATAAGGGCAGAGCGAATTTATACGGGGTGGGGTCGATTGAGAATAGAAAATAATGCTATACGGGGTGGGGTAGGGCGGATTGAGAATTTTGTGAGTTTGAGTTAACCCGCCCATCACCCTCCCCATTGTTATCCCTATAGAAGTTGTCAAAAATGAAAATGACCGTCAAATAGTGGCAGAGCCACGATATATTTAGGGGGTTCATCCGAACCCACTTCAACGAAAAATTATATTATTTTTATATGGTTAAAATAATATTTTAAATATATATAGTACATGTTGAACCCCCTTCGGCTATTTCATGTGTCTATTTTCTTCCGATTTTGAACCCTCCTATCAAAAGTTTTGGCTCCGTCTCTGCCGAAAACTCGCATTCTCTTGTTTCCTATCATCTCAAAGAAGTAAGAATATAACAAAAATAGAATCAATTAAACTACTATATTCGTTTAAATTTGTTTGTCTTATTTTTATTTTTAGTCTATTTAAAATAGATGCATTTTTTCTTCATTAGCAATTAAATTGCTTCAATAATTGATTTAATATTGTTGAAGAGTCTCACATTAGTATTTGACAAAATTACATTTTAAAGTACTTTTAAAAAGTTTGATCAAATATTGATTGATATTCAAAAGTGTTCTTAAAATTTATTAATAAACTACAAATTATTTATCACAAAACAAAAATATTTTTTAGCAAAGCAATTTTTAACTAAACTAATTTAAAATAAGGTATTTTTTAAAAAAAAGTTTATCCTAATAGGCTATAAATTGACTTTTAGTAATAACAATTATATATTCCATCATTTATTTACTCTCGATAAATATTGCACATTTATAAACTTGTCACATTATGCACTCAAGGGTGTGACATAATGGTCAATAAAGAAGTTGAGAGTCCTGATGTCTCGAATTCAAGAATTTCAACGGAGCCAAAAAATACTAAAGGCATGTTTGAAAGGACACCCTGATAACTTGATTTGGTGTAATTGGGTGTAATTACATTGTGTATCCTAATTAGTTGGACAAATAATTACTTGGTTAACAGGTAATTGGTGTAATTGACAGGGGATAATCACACTCTACAATTCACAGCCGTGAATTCCTGGTAATTACATGGTGTAACTACTAGCTATTTTTTTTATTTATATTTTTTATTTTTTGTTTTAATTTTTCTTCTATTATTTTAAGCTATTTTTTAATTTTAATTATTCTAAAAAATTCTAAAAGTTTATTTTTTATTTTATATAACTAAATTTCATTTTCTTCTCGTTCTCAACCTTACTTCATGTGATTCTATGCAATTTTTCGTATTATCTATTTTATGCCATGCTTAATTTATCATTAGCATAATTCTATTAGTATTCTAATATTTAAATTAAAATAGAATTTATTGTTATGTAAGGTTATAGACTTATGTTTTTTTTAAATAAATAAATCATATTTATGTATGCTATGTAAAAATTTGCGATAAGACTATTATGTTAAATTTTTTGCTTTCAATTTATAACTTATGTTATTTTCAGTATCATTTGTTTTAGTAATATTAAATTCACATTGCAAGTTATTTTTAATTAGACTTGATAGATTATCTTTTTGTCAAACATTTAATAATATATGACATTTTATTTATATATATATTTTTTTAATCAAACATGCATTTCACGATGTTAGTGGATATTTCATACTTTTAGTTTTTATGACCAGTTCAATTGAAATATTTTAATTTGAAAAAAAATATAAATCAATTATTGTTTTCATAATATTAGTTAAGAACATATGTTTATCAATTAATATATTTTCAAAATAAAATTATATCTTAAACATTTAATATGATACCAGTTATATAGTTTCTTATTTATCTATCAAAAATTTTAAAGAATTAAATTAAATTTTTAAAATTTAATATAATATTATGACTGCAATTGTGCATCCAAACAGAACATGTGTAATTACACTGTGACATCCAAGCATGATATGTGTAATTACATTGTAATTACACTATGACAACCAAACAGAACAGTGTAATTACTAGACTATGTAATTACTATGCTAGTGATTACTACCCTAGTAATTAAACGAATTCCAATTACCAAGTGATTTTCCAAACAGACACTAAGTGATTCTTCTCATTTGTCCTAGTTTTGATAGACGAAAGTTGGTTTGGAAACCACATAAACAAAAAATAAGATGATTGTATATTTGTCTAAGAATATCCAGATGACGAAATTTGAAATAAGACTAGGAGACATAAACATTTCCTTCATATAGCATGATCAAGATCCTTCGTTATAAAAAAAACAAATCATTTCGTATTTGAGTCATTTTCGCATATATTGTTTGCACCATTATTTTTTCAAATAATTATTTCGACATGAGTTTTTAAAAATATATTCTACAGACACATAAGGAAATTGATATGTTATAGTGCATGTAATTTGAACTCATAATACAATATTACAATGCCTAACATGTAGGGAACGAAGATACTAATACGCAAGATATCTTTATTAAAAATCATTGTAAAGTACATGTAATACGCCATAATTTAAACAACATAATAAAATAAAAATAAAGCACAAATACTAATATGAATTTAAAGTACTGCATATAGCTTCGATAAAAGATATTATCCGAAGATTATTTTTAGGAAGCACAAATATCAGTTATCTGCGTCCTTTGGTGGGGAATGTAAGGAGGGCGAAGCTCCATCTTCTAGGTTCCTCACTCGGACATTTAAGAGTTCCTCGACGGTATTCATGATACCCTCAAACTTGGTTATGTCCTCTGCATTGAATTGATCCATGGACTCACACCAACATCTAACTCTAGCATCATTCATTTGATTCATAAAACGTATTTTTTCCTTAGCAACTTTTTCTCTTGCATCTAATTCATTTACCCTATCGTTGTTTTGAATTACCTTGTTGCGTGTCTCTGCATCAACGAGTTGTGCACCTAGACCTAATTTTGGTGTGGGATTTATAAAACGGTCAATGACTACATCAATAGTCGGGTGAACAAAAGAATATTGTTTACCAGATGGAGAAGAAAGAACTATTCCAAGATTGACATCAAATTCTCTAACGAGTTTACTTCCTTTTTAATATGAGCCTAAACGACGTTTAGAAAATGAGGAATATCGAGCAACTTTGTTTTCTATTTTTTCTAATGGATTTTTTCTGCATCTTAATGTTTTCTTACCCTCCATGCTAGACTACAATAAAGTATATTATGTTTTCAAGAACTAACTACAAAAAAATGAAATATCATAAGTATTTATACAAATAAATAAATAAGAAAATTCACCATAACAATTAAATTTCAAGCCAAATATTGCAATAGAAACTAATCTTTTCTTTCATATTGAACATTTTAGTAGTAAATTAAAATTGAATTGATACTCAAAATATGAGTTTTTTGTTAAATGAATCTGGAAATTTTATATACTAAATGAAATTCATCAAATAGTGATTAACCATTTTGAATACGATGATGATTCATTAATTATGTACCAAAATCCTTCAATTCATTTATAGTAACTAAATCAAAATATTCACTTTCTCAAATTATAAAGAAATCTATCACTTATTCTTTTATATATATTGAAATTTGTTATTAGCCATTTGTTTAATATAATGATGATTCGTTGATTATGTACCAAAATCCTTCATTCATTTATCGTAACTAAATCAAAATATTCACTTTCTTAAATTATAAAGAAACCTATCATTTATTCTTTTATATATATAGTAACTAAATAAAATTTCCAGTTTTTCAAATTAAAAAGAAATCCATCACTTCACTTGAAAAGGAAAATGTATTAATATACTAACAATTTTAAATATAGACAGATCCTTCACTTAGATTAATATTCATACAATTTAGAGTGACATTTAATATAATTAAAATTTTAACTTGATAGTTAATGCTTTAAAAATAACTGCAATGGAAATCAAACTTTCAACATATATTTAAAAATAACTAAATCTAAAATTTAACTTAAATTATATATATATATTAGAAAAAGAGTCATATTTGCTCTTGTACTCTTTTAAATGGTCATATTTACCCTTCGTCATACTTTATAAATATATTTGTCCCTGCTATCAAAACTTTAGGTACATATCTACCTTAGATTTAAAATAGGTAAATTATTTATTATACTAAATGAAATTTATCAATTAATGATTAAGTGTTCTTACCTATTTTCATTTAAAGTATTCTTGTCAAATTTGCTTACCAGAAAACCCAGATTTTATTATCAATTCAATATAAATGTTCTACTATAATTTTCATCATGATTTTTTTTTAACCATCCATTACAATATTTGACTTGAAATTTTTAATTGAATAATTTTCCAATTTATGTGTATGAATAGTCCTGAAAGATTTTTGTATGTAGTTAATAACCCATCAAATTATATTTAGAAGACTTAATCATTAATTGATAAAATTCATTTAGTATACTAAATAATTTACCTATTTTAAATTAAAATTTCAGATTTACTTACCATAAAGCTCAAATTTGAGTATAAAGTCAAAACAAATGTTCTACTATAATTTTCATTATGAAAAAAAAAATTACTTTCCCTTGCAATATTTGACTTGAAATTTAATTATCAGGGTGAATAATTTTCCAATTTGTGTGTATAAATAGTCATGAAATAATTTGGTATGTAGTTAATAACCCATCAAATTATATTTGGAATGAATAAACATTAATTGATAAATTTCATTTAGTATACTAAATAAATAATTTACCTACTTTAATTAAAATTTCAGATTTACTTACCATAAAGATCAAATTTGAGTATTAATTCAATGAAAATGTTCTACTATAATTTTCATTATGAAAAAAAAAATTACTTTCATTGCAATATTTGACTTGAAATTTGATTATCATGGTGAATAATTTTCCAATTTATGTGTAAATAGTCATGATATTTTATTTCTTTGTAAGTTACCTTTCTTGAAACCAATTGATCAACATATTCTATTGTATTCTAGCATGGAGGGTAAGAAAACAGCAGGCCTCCAAAAAATTCAATTAGAGAAAATAGAAAAAGAAGTTGCTCGATATGCCTCATTTTCTAAACGTTGTTCAGGCTTATATAAAAAATCAAGTGTAATCGTTTGAGAATGTGATGTCGATCTTGGAATATTTATTTCTTCTCAAACTAGTAAACCATATTCATTTGTTCATCCGACTGCTAATGTAGTCATCGATCATTTTATAAATCCCATAACAATAGATCTAGGTACACAATTCGCTGCTGCAGAGACACGGAACAAGGTGTTTCAAATGAATGATATGCTAATCGAATTTTATGCAAGGAAAAAAGATGCAAAGAGAAAAATACGAATGATGGATCAAATGAACGAGGCTACAGTTAGAGGTTGGTGGGAGGCCATGGACCATTTCAATGCTGAGGAAATAACCAAGTTCAAAGAATGGTTAAGTACTGCTGAGGGTTTGTTAAATGTCCAATTGAAGCAGCTAGAAAATGGAGCTTCGTCCTCCGCACAATCCCCACCAGAGGATGCAAGTAATTGATCTAGTGCTTCACTAATATCATCGAATAATCTCTTATCGAAGCCTATGCATCAAAATGAAAACTTAAATTCATATTATTATGTGTGCTTTATCTTTTAGAATTTTGTTATTTTGTTTCAATAATGATACATACTACACGTACTTTGCAGTGATTTTTATTACAGATATTTTGTCTATTAGTACTTTTTGTCTCCTACATATTAGATCTGTTAATATTCTATTATGCCTTTAAATTATACGCACGACAACATATCAATTTTTAAATGTGTTCTTTTTAAACTGGTAACCTTGCTATGATTCTGCAGATTTTTAATACCCAAACCCCCATACCTTTCCTATCCTGGTTTCCATACCATAGGAACTTCCTTGATTTTGTCTAACCCCTACTAGAATGGGAAATAAAGGCATCATGTAAGTGGGCATAACATCTAAGACTGAGTTAATTAGAGTAACTCTACCTCCAAGAGACAAGTATTGCCTCTTCCATCTAGCCAGTTTCTTTTCACACTTTTCTATTACACTGCTCTAGATCTCTCTAGACATTGATTTAGAACCCAAGGTATGTAGTTGGGAGAACCCCAACTTGTCCTGCTAGGATTTTTTTTAGCGCCTCCATGTTATGTACTTCATTAATGGGATAAAAACTCTTTCTCCAATTAATATGCAACTCAGAGATTCCTTCAAATAGGACCAATATTACTGTTAGATACGCGAGTTATTCTTCCCCACAAAAGATGAGTGTGTCGTCTGCATCTTGCAAATGAGTCACCTCTAAACTTTCTCTTCCATCGTTGGCCACATCAAAACCTCTCAACCAACCATTTGTGTTAGATGTGTTGAGCATGTTGTTAAGTCCCTCCATCACTAGTAAAAATAGGAAAGGGGATAGAGGATCCCCTTGCCTGAGGCCCCTTTGAGCTCCAAAGAATCCTGTTGGTACACCATTAATCAAAACAAAGAATTTCATTATAGATATACAAAATTTTATCCACGTGATCCACTTAATCCCAAATCCCATATTTTTCGGACATTCAACAAGTATCCTGAGTTAACATGGTCATAAGCTTTTCCAATGTCAAGCTTACACAATATTCCTACTTTCTTTTGTTTCATTTGCCACTAGGACTGCATCCATAATTTGTCTATCTTTAATAAATACCTTTTGATGAGAATGTACCAATTTTTCCATCACCCCTTTCAATCTCTCTGTTAGGCTTTTGGAGAAGATTTTATAGATGCTCCCTATTAGGCTTATAGGTATGAAATCTCTTAACTCAATGACACCTTTCTTCTTGGGAATGAGAGCAGTGAAAGTAGCATTGAAGCTTCTTTACAACACTTCTTGCTCATGGAAATTTTGGAATGCCTTCATTATGTCATGTTTTACAATCTCTAGCATTTTAATGTAAAAGCCCATGGTGAAACCATCAGGTCCTAGGGTTTTATCCATTGCACATAAATTAAGACATCTCAATACTTCATCTTCTTCTAAGTTCTTCTGTAAAATTTCTTTATAGGATAGTTTGGGATATTGCTAGTTGGTCCCATTGGGAAGTTTCTGTGTAAAGTCTCTGATAAAAATCAATGACCTATTTTTCACTTTTGTTTGTATTTTTGTGATCTTACCTTATACCTCCTAGTGATCAATGTTATTGTACCTTTTGTGGGCATTTGCAATTCTGTGGAAATACTTGGTGTTTCTGTCCGCCTCTTTCAACCATAGGGTTCCTGATCTGTGTCTCCAAGCAATTTCTTCTTTTTTTATTAGATTCTCATATTCCAGTAGCACCTCACCTTTCCTTTTGGATTTTTCTTGTGCTAAAGGCCTGGTTGTAACCACAGAATCAAAATTTGCCAACTTCTCTAACAATTTCTTTCTTTGTAAGCCTAAATTTCCTTAACTTCTCTGCTCTATTCCTTATGTTTATTCTTAAGGGCTTTTATCTTACTAGCCAATACATAGTCAGGTCTACCCCCAAAATGTAATTTGTCCCACCACTGTGAGCCCCTCAGTATCTAGCCACTTCAAACTTTAAATACCTTTCATTTTTGTTCCAGGTCCCACCTTGTAGAGCTTATGGTACATGATCTGAAATAGTCCTTTGAAGTGGGATTACTTTCAAATTGTTGAAGCTTTCATTCTTTTGAAAATAGGATTCTATCTATTCTAGAAGCTACTTCGTGGTTGTCCCCTTTGTACCCGATATATGTTGCATTTTCTATTTGAAGATCAAGTAGCACCATATCTTCAATGAAATCTAAAAATGTAATTACTATGTTCCCAAGGTCGACAAAATAGTGCTACTGAGATGTGATATGAGGTCATTCTTTGGAATGCAGTTGCTTCATGTTTGCCTATGGAATTTTGTTTCATGTAGGCATATAATATCAACCTTCCATTGGTCTATGTAGTTCCTTACCAACCTTCTTTTCCCCACATAATTTAATCCCTTTCCATTTTTGATGAGAGACAATTAGTATTTGACCAATTAATCTTTTTAAAACATTTGAATAACAATTAATATTTGACTTAACATTTTGAAGTACTTGAAGTGTATTATTCTAAAATATTAATGTGGAACTCTTCAACAATAGTAAAACAATGTTGAAGATAACACATCAAATATTTAAATTTAATTGTTAACGAATTTGAATTCTTTTGATTGTTAATTAGTACTCCCTGTGTCCCATTATATGTGGCACCATTTTCTTTTTAGTCAGTACCAAAAAGAATTTCACTTTTCCTTATCTAGTAATTATTTAAAGGTACAATTCCTCTTTTACCCTTGTTGATTCCATTTAATTTTAAAAATAGTACTCAAATACATTTATGAGGAAAGAGAAAAATGAATTCACTTTTTGATTTTTTTGAAGGGCAATTTAGTAAATATTTCAAAGTCTTCAATTATTTCTTAAACTCCGTGCCCAGTCAAATGTTGCCACATAAAATGGCACGGATGGAGTAATATACTCTTTCTGTTTCAATTAGTTTGTCTAGTTTTGTGAACTTTAAAAAAGTAAAAAAAATATTGAAGCTTGTGACACTACAATAAAAAGAACTATTAGCGGCAATAAATATGCACATTTACAAGGAGTGCTAAAGGTTTTACCAACATTAGTTAATTGTCATTGGATCCAATGTCGCTATAAGCTTTAGAGACATTACATAGAGTGCTACTTGCCTCTAAAAAGACATATTTAGCGACAATTAAGCTATTGTCGTTAATTGATTGCCGCTAAAGATCACTTTTTGTATAATGTGGTCTTAAACTTAATATATGTAGAAATGTACTAAATGTTCTTTAATCTTGTGGTCTTATACACGACACACGAAAAGTTAGAATTAAAGAGTTTCAAATAAAGAAAAGAGGCATTCCCTATTAAACATACTGAAAATAAAAGTAAGACAAACAAATAGAAACAGATGGAGTAATATCAATTGATAATTACTAACCTAAAAAACCCTCTTACAAGCATTCTATGTAAATATGAGAATAAAACACATTCTTAATATATAAATACAAAATTTAGCACCCAACCTTTGTAAAGCCAATTTGAGATGCTGATACTTACAGAAAAATAGAGTGCTTTGGAAACCAAATTGAAAGAGACCCGAATCCCATGAGGTCTCATGAACTACTGCTAAAATCAAATGTTTTCTCCAACTGGTGAAGTGACGACCTATTTTAGCAGAGAAAGGTTAATCAAATTTCTATAATGATTTTGTTATGTTCGAAATGAAACGAAATATGATGTGATATTTTTTTGATTGGTCAGTTTTGAGGGTATCATGATCAATGCAATTAACCAGCCTGATGAACTGAATCGACGATATATTTATTTTAATATGTCAAATTTATGAATTAGACTTTGCCAATTTCATTCAACTGACTAACTCAAATGTTTTTTTATTGTTGAAGATCCACTCCAAATCCAGATGAAGAGGTACTAAATTTTACACATATTTTACTGATCTATGGAGTTTCATCTGTCCTTAACATGACACTTAGCAGCATTTGATGCAGAGTCTCGCGCAATCAAAAGCTGAAAGAGGAATGATTGAAAAGATTTATATATATGACACTCTACTTTTCTCGAGCTCTTTTATTTTGAATTCTTTCGTTGTTGTGTGGTATTTTTCTATGTGATTGAATAATTTTTATTATTTTTGTTGGATATTTTTACGATTATGATGATTGGACTACGTGCTTTAGTGTTGAGGTAAGGTTTTTCTAGTATTGATTGTGTATACTTAAACTCGTAATTATAAGCCTATATTTATTATTACTAAAACCTGTAACTTGATATATTTTTAATGTATTTTCATAACAGGCTCATAAGGAGAAGCTTAATGAGCTCCAAAACACACTAATTGAAGCACATGATAAAAGAAGGTTGAAGAGTTCTTCACTGGTGTAAGCAGCCTCGTCTCCTTGTTGACAACAAAATTCCTCATGATTCAAAGTGGTTTCCTCGAATTGGTGATTGGATCTGCACTGGTATGTATCTGTTTTTCAGTTCTTTGATTGATTGTGTTGAGTTGTGAAATTGTATTAGTTGTATGTATGTGAACTTATTGATAGATGCTGATAGAGGTGATGTAGGATTTGGATTTTAGTTGATAAGCTTCGGTATCCAGTTTGGTCAAGCTTTTAAAATCAGTTCATTTTTTAAAGTGTTACCTCAAAGAAGTACTTTTGGTGAGAAATGGAAGCTGAGTTCCTGCTCACGGCTCATGTAATAAGCTACCCGCCAAGTAATTTGAAGTGTAGACCAATTTCATAATCGAGTTTTACCCACGTGTTAAAGCGTGGGTGCACGTATACCCGTTAACACATGTATATACTTAATTAAGGATCATATAATTAAATGTGCACTCTTAAACACATAAGATGAGTTGCTGCATTGATCCAACACTGTTCATTGTGCTTCTTCGCAACTCACAAGCATAGTGTGCTGAGTTCGATTCTGGTTGTTGCATTTTCTTTTCATTTCTTTCAAAAAAAGAGTTATTAAAATCCTCAAGCGAGATTTGAACTAGCAACCTCAAAGTGTACACTGAGGTCAAGACCATACACCATAAGGTGAACTGTGTTAGCTTCTAAAAATGACTTATGCTACTCTCCATAAGCAATTAGTTTCTCTCAAAAGTTTGACCAAATACAGTAATTGATTCTCTAACAATACATTTATGATATCATTATATGATTCTTTTGAAATGAATGAGTGAAATAAGAGAAAATTGGGGCACTTGGATGAAAGGATGTAAAAGTTACTTTACTTAATGTATTGTCAAGGGTATTTAGTTGATAAGCATCTATAGTTGGTTTGGTCAAGGTTTAAAATCTGTTCATTTTGGAAACAAGTTTAGTGCTTTTGGTGAGAAGACATAAGTTAAGTTCCCTCTCATGAACCATGTAACAAGCTACGCCAAGTAAAAAATGTTGAACAATTAGTTCATAAGGAATAATTGTATAACCATTCATCAACATATGTTGCTCCTCTAATTGGGCAAAAAATGTAAACCTATAGCTGCAGAAGTAGGAATAATGGCACTGGAAATGACATTTTTGTTGTAAAGTACCAATTGTATTTGATCAATAAATTTATAAAGCACTTTTCAATAGCTATTTTGTTTTACTCTCTGCGCACCCGAAGGATAGCGGTTGCATATTTCCTTTGTCATAAAAAAAATAATAGCTATTTTGTTTTACTAAGCTCTTCAAAAGTGCTTCTACGTGTATTTATCTTATAAGTGTTTTTGAATAACTACCTCTAGGAAAAAACTTCTCTTTTTAGCTTTCGAAAAACAACTTATGTTACTCTCCATAAGCACTTATTTTCTTCCAAAGTTTCCCTACCATAGGAACTTCCTTGATTCTGTCCAATATGTCTGACCCCTACTGGAATGGGAAATAAAGACATCATGTAAGCAGGCATCACATCTAGGACTGAGTTAATTAGAGTAACTCTTCCTCCAAGAGACAAGTATTGCCTCTTCCATCTATCCAGTTTATTTTCACACTTTTCTATTACACTACTCCAGATCTCTTTGAGGGAAATTATTTTCTTTACATAGATTTATTCCATGGTATTATATCCTATGTATTACTAATACCTCCAAATGGAAGGTATAAGTAATACGTCATAATACCATGTAGAAGGTACAACTAATCCATGGATTAGTTATACATAGACCCAAGTTCTTACCAAACATAGTATTAAATAATACATTACATAATACATGAACTTTTCTTATAATGCAGCATACCAAACAACCCCTAAGAGTATTTGAATTTATAAAAACTGACTCAAATTAGATTTGTCCCAAAAGATATTACTAAAGTTCTATTTAATATGATTGAGTAAGGAAAAGACCAAAATACCCTTCATATTTTCAGGTAAATTTTCTTATTTAGACAATCCGACTTCAAATAGGCATATCTCCCTCGTACAACCTCAAAAATTAGAAAACACAACGGCGCTGGAAAGAGGATTCCAATACCTTTCATTTGATACCTTATGGGTCTCCTAAATCACCATGTGCTAAAAGTTATGGTTATTTCAAGTTGACCCAAAACTTAGAAGAACCTAGGAATGACTCCTCTTTAGTTCTTTTTGGAACTAAAGGTGCTACATCAAGCGACCTTAACACTTAAGAAAATTTCAAGTCCTCAGTAAATTTTTACAATGGTTCGACTCTTACCTCAAAAAATTTCTGGGGTGTTATAAGGACAGAGCGAATTTATACGGGGTAGGGTCGATTGAGAATAGAAAAAAATGTTATACGGAGTGGGATAGGGAGGATTGAGAATTTTGCGTGTTTGAGTTAACCCACCCAGCACATTGTCATCCCTATAGGAGTTGTCAAAATGGAAAATGACTAGCAACTCGCATTCTCTTGTTTCCTATCAACTCAAACTCAAAGAACTAAGAACATAACAAAAATAGAATCATTTAAAATACTCTCGTTTAAATTTGTTTGTCTTATATAATTTTTAGTCTATTTAAAATAGATGCATTTTTCCTTTATTGAAGACTCTTTAATTTTAACTTTTCACGTGACGTATTTAAGACCACAAGATGGAAGAATATTTTAGAACATTCTACATATATTTAGTTTAAGACCACAAATTTCAAAAGTCTTCTTTATTTTTATAAAGTTAGACCAAATCGGAATAACACATACAAACAAATTAAAACAGAAGGAGTATATCACTAATTATCAATTAGAAAAATTCAAGTTCATTAACAATTAAATTGCTTCAATAATTGATATACTATTGTTGAAGAGTCTCACATTAGTATTTGACAAAATTACATTTTAAAGTAGGGAAAATGCACAAGTACCCCCTCAACCTATGCCTGAAATTCCAGAGACACACTTATACTATACTAAGGTTACCCCCTAACCTTATTTTATAAGTAATTTTCTACCCCTTTTCGGCCTACGTGGCACTAGCCTTAAAAAAATAGTGAACCAGCGTTGGACCCACAAGATAGTGCCACGTAGGCTGAAAAGGGGTAGAAAATTATTAATAAAATAAGTTCAGGGGGGTAATAGGACCTTAGTATAGTATAAGTGTTTTTCTGAGATTTCGGGCATAGGTGATGTACCGTGGTTTCACGGTACTTTTAATGCTTTTTCCTTAAGTTTAGTGTGTGTCCAAAGACTTTTTGTATTGATTTTTGATGTAGGTTTCTCTTTATTTGCAGGAAATCTGTCCAAAGGAGAACGCGGAGGTTTTGAGCAGGAATTTCAGAAGTGACCACCTACGGAGCTCACGACGGTCCGTAGCGACTGTGACGGTCCGTAGGTGGCACCGTAGTGAGAAAAGAGTAGCTGCTGAAGAAAGATGGAGAAGTCTGACTAAGTGTGGGACTACGGAAGCCTCACGACGGACCAACATAGCCACGATGGTCCATCCTGCTTGTTCGTCGTGATTGTCAGAGAGTAGTCCCTGTACCCAATTCCAAGAAGTTTCTAAATATTATGGAACGAAACCCCTCGATGGACCGTCGTGTTTGAAATGGTCCGTCAGACCTGTCCGTCAAGTGTAACAGAGTTGATGAATAAAGTAGTAGATATTAGAGTCCAAGTATGGAGCGACGGAGGCTACGACGGTCCGTCACATGGGCCGTCATCTCAGACGCGTTTTGGACAGATTTTCCTTAATTAGATTCCTTCTTTTGTTAGGTTTTATTTTATTATAAATAGTCCAAAAAACGTCGTTTTTGGGGTTAGACTTTTGGATATTTTTTTTTAGTTCTCTTGTTTAAGTATTGAACTATTGATTTTGGTATTTGATATACTTTTTCCGGAATCGATTGTTGGTGTTCTTGTGGATTAATCAAGGGAATTTCTGGATTTTATTGATTCTCATTAAAGTAAGTGCATGAATTCTTACATTATAAATATGAATTATGTGATTATGACCATGGGTAACTAAACTCCATAACTAGGGTTGTGGGAATCATAGGTAAATAACAAGGTAAAATCCAGCTAAAATAACAATTCTCGAATAGTGTCTTGCATGTAATGATAATTCTTTCATTTAGAAATCTTTTTAACGGGTGGCCAACGTTAGAACTCGCCTTAATGCTACTTGCCAGACCAAGGAGATAGATAATAGGAAAAGAATTATCAACGTAGATTTAGTGTATACTATCTAATAGGCTAGTGTCGGTTGGTACGAAGTAACAACTTAGTCAAATGTCGATTATGATGCTTAATATGAGGTAAAGATAAGGTTTAGTAAAGCAACACACGTAGCCGGACCAAGGTGCGGAGTGAGATTTTCTAGATGCCGGACCAAGGATTTAGAAATACCTAACTTATCACTTTGCATGCAAGATACTAGGAAAGAATTGTTATAGCTAGAATTACCGAGTGAGGAGCCTGTGGGGAACACTTAAGCCCTAGTTACTTTTATTACTCGATAAAATTCCAATAATTGAATCTGTTAGTCGTTTATGTTAATTTAGCTAATCATTTTTATTAATTCAAACCCCCCCTTTTTAGTTATTTGTTTTCGGAGAATAATTGACTAAATAAAAGTAATAATCGAATAAAGTTAAGTCTGAACCATTTTCTTTGTGGGATCGACCTCAACCTCATTAGTTTGGATCTTTACTTGATACGACCGCTTACTTCTTATTTGAAGTAAGTTTGAGCGTATCAAATTTTGGCGCCGCTGCTGGGGAAAGTGGCTTTTAGATTAACTTAAAACTTATTACTAAAATTTTAGTCAATATTTTTCCTTATTGTACTTCTTCTGTTGTTTTTGTCTCTTGCAGGTCTAACTTCCGTGTATGCCAATTACGCGGAGTAGAAGAGAACCCTTGTTTCCATACGACCATGAATTAGAGCGTACACTATGCAATATGAATCGAAACTTGGGTATTAACGATGATGACCCCAACCAGGACATTCCAGCTCCAGTTGATGCTCATGGTCGGTTATTACTTGAAAATCGTGGTGAATATGAACAAAGGGGACAACACCCCGCTCCACGCCCTCAAGAGTACTATAGGGGTTATGATAACATCGCAGACTCTGATGGGCCACTTGTCTTGCCCCCTCTACCACACGACCACACTTTTGTTGTAACCAGTAGTCTGATACAAATGCTCACTGCCAGAGGTTTGTTTTCAGGGCTACCTTCTGAGGATCCACATGCCCACATCGCTAAGGTAAGGGCAGTGTGCAAAAGTTGTGTAGGGAGGCCCGATTTGAATGTGGATGTAATAGGGCTAAGAGTATTTCCTCTTTCACTAACGGGAGAGGCTGCTATCTGGTTTACTGAGCTTTCTTATAACTCAATCTTCACTTGGAATCAACTGAGGGATGCTTTATTAGCACGTTACTACCCGCTCTCTAAGAAACTAAACCACAAAGACAGAGTGAACAACTTTGTGGCACTACCAGGAGAGTCAGTTAGCAGTTCTTGGGATAGGTTTACTTCATT
This sequence comes from Solanum sitiens, assembly GCA_016801875.1. Lineage (NCBI taxonomy): Eukaryota > Viridiplantae > Streptophyta > Magnoliopsida > Solanales > Solanaceae > Solanum > Solanum sitiens. The sequence continues at coordinate 55,054 of JABWTJ010001187.1, read as the reverse complement.
CTTGAGAAGTGTCCCTAATCGCCGCATTGATGATGAGTCTCTGAAAGAATACTTCTATCGGGGATAGGATGATAATAATAAAGCGGTGTTGGATACGATAGCAGAGGGCTCTTACGAGGAGTGTACTTATGCCGAGATTGCTGAAAAGTTAGAGAAAATCTCCCGAAATAATAAAGCTTGGAGTACTAGAAAGTCAGATACTAGAAGAAAGACCTTCGCAGTACAATCCGCACACAACCCAGCCACAGACGAGATTCGTGAAGAGATGGCTCAAATGAGAACTGAGCTTGGGTTGGTATTAAAACATGTCACTGGGGGTGCAGAAAAGATAAATGCAGTGAACTACTTGTCTAAACCACCACCACCAAATGATGAATATTATTATGAGGAGGACTCCTATGCGGTGAATGAGCAGATGGGGGATTTTCGACCGAACGCCCAAGGCTCCAATCAGGAGAATTGGCGCCAAGGTCAACGAAACCAAGGTTGGAACTATGGTAATTATAACCGCGAGGGTCATTATGTCCGAGATGGAAATTACAACCGCGACAACAACTTCAACCGGGGTAACTATGGTACCAAAAATGACAGGAGTGAGCCCTATGTTCCTCTTCAAAATCGTGAAGTTGCTCCTAGGGATGGTGGAGGTAGTATGGCGCGAGTTGAGGATATGTTGCACAAAATGATGAGGAGGTTCGATGCTAGTGATGAACACACTAAAGAGTTAAGGAGTGACTTAGCAGGTATTGGGCAGAAAGTTGATACACATGCAATCTCGATTAAGCAGCTTGAGTTGCAAATAGCCCAATTATCTGCAATTGTGAACACATAGCAACCGGGCACTCTCCCTAGCAACACTGTCCAAAATATGAAAAATGATGGACACTGTATGGCAATCACTACTCGGGGTGGTAAGCAAACCATTGACCACCTATGCCGTCTGATGTAGAAAAGGTGATAAGATATAATGATAAGGTGGTGGAGGTTAGTGGTGAGTTAAAAGACAACACGGGAAAAGATGTTGAAATGCCCAAAAAGGTAACTCCCATGCCTAGACCACCACCTCCCTTCCCAAAGAGACTAGTGAAAAAGACCGAGGATGGTAAATACCGGCGTTTTATAACTATGTTGAAACAACTTTCCATCAATGTCCCTTTGGTAGAAGCTCTGGAACAAATGCCCGGTTATGCCAAATTCATGAAAGACCTGGTTACGAAGAAAAGATCGGTCACTTTTGAGGATGATGATAGAATGCAGCACTGTAGTGCTACTGCTACAAGATCTCTAGTGCAAAAGAAAGAAGATCCGGGTGCTTTCACTATTCCTTGTACAATTGGATTATTACATTTTGTGAAATCATTATGTGATCTTGGGGCAAGCATAAATCTCATGCCCCTCTCGATTTACAAGAAGTTGGGTTTGGGTGACCCAAAGCCCACTGCGAGGCGGCTACTGATAGCCGATCGAACAGTAAAAAAGCCTATTGGGATACTCCACGATGTTCTTGTAAAAGTGGAGTCGTTCATATTTCCGACCGATTTTGTTATTCTTGATTGTGAGGTCGATTTTGAGGTGCCTATTATTCTTGGGAGGCCGTTCCTTACTACGGGTAGAGCCTTGGTTAATATGGAAAAAGGGCAGATGAAATTTTGTTTGAACAATGAAGAAGTGACCTTCAACATTTGTAGGTCCATGAGGCAGAGTGGTGAGCTCCAATCGGTATCTGCCATATCCTACAAAGTTGAAAAGTCAACTAAGGTACAAATAGAAGAACGTCTGGGTGTAGAAGCACTAGCGGCAGTGATCATGAACTTTGATAGCAATTGCATTGAAGAGTATGGGTCATTGGTCGCGGCACTTGATCGAGGTGATGTTCGGTTTAAACCGAAGATATATGAGTTAGACACGAAGAATCGCGAGTCTCCACCCGCGAAACCATCTATAGAGGAGGCTCCAAAGTTAGAACTAAAAGCTCTCCCACCTCATCTAAGGTATGAATTCTTAGGAAATGGTGACACTTTGCCGGTAATCATTGCATCAGATCTGAATGTACAACAAGTTGAGAGTTTGGTGAAAGTGTTAAAAAGATTCAAAAGAGCTATTGGGTGGACTATTGCGGATATTATTGGGATCCCTCCTGGTATTTGTTCTCATAAAATCCAACTCATGCCCGATAATAAGCCGAGTATTGAGCACCAGAGACGCTTAAATCCACCTATGCAAGAGGTAGTGAAGAAGGAAATTATTAAGTGGTTGGATGTCGGCGTAATATATTTGATCGCTGCTAGAAGTTGGGTATGCCCTGTTCAGTGTGTACCTAAAAAAGGGGGAATGACTGTGGTCCCCAATGAAAAAATGAACTTGTTCCAATGAGACCGGTGACTGGATGGAGGGTGTGTATGGATTATCGGAAATTAAATGCATAGACCAAAAAAGACCATTTTCCTATGCCCTTCATGGATCAGATGTTGGATAGACTTGCTGGAAAAGGGTGGTACTATTTTCTTGATGGTTATTCGGGGTATAATCAGATTTCAATTGCACTAGAAGATAAAGAGAAAACCACCTTTACTTGTCCATATGGGACCTTTGTGTTCAAGAGAATGCCGTTTGGGTTGTGCAATGCACCCACCATATTTCAGAGATGTATGATGTCGATATTCTCCGATATGGTGGAGGATACTATTGAGGTGTTCATGGATGATTTTTCTATGGTTGGTGACTTATTCGAGCGGTGTTTGAGTCATTTATCTAAGGTTCATAAGAGGTGTGAAGACTGCAATTTAGTACTAAATTGGGAAAAATGCCACTTCATGGTGAAAGAAGGTATTGTATTGGGTCATCGCATTTTAGAGAAGGGTATAGAGGTTGATGGAGCTATAGTTGAGGTAATAGAGAGACTTCCCCCACCTATCTCTGTAAAAGGTGTGAGAAGCTTTCTTGGGCATGCAGGTTTTTACTAGAGGTTCATCAAGGATTTTTCAAAAATTGCGTATCCATTGTGCAAATTGTTGGAGAAAGAGTGTAAATTTTATTTTGATGAATCCTGTCTTAAGGCATTCGGCGAGTTAAAAGAAAAGTTAGTGTCTGCACCTATCATTATTTCTCTGGATTGGAGCAGTCCATTTGAGGTGATGTGCGATGCTAGTGGGGTTGCTCTTGGTGTGGTATTGGGACAAATAAGGGACAAAATACTTCATCCCATTTACTATGCTAGTAAAGCCCTCAATGAAGCCCAAAAGAACTACACAGTGACTGAGCAAGAGCTCCTTGCAGTAGTCTTTGCTTTTGAGAAATTTTGCTCCTATTTGCTAGGCACTAGAGTTATAGTGCATATTGATCATTCTGCTTTTGAGATATTTGATGGCAAAGAAGGATGAGAAACCGAGGTTGATTTGTTGGGTATTACTATTGCAAGAATTTGACTTTGAGGTAAGAGATAGAAAAGGGACTGAGAATCAAGTTGCTGATCACTTGTCCCGATTAGAAGATGAAGCAATGAGAGAGTTGGGGGATAAGATTGATATTGATGATACTTTCCCTGATGAGCATGTATTGGCTGCCTCTCAAGACTTGATTCCATGGTTCGTAGATTTTGCGAATTATCTGGCTAGCGATATTGTTCCACCGGACTTGTCCTTTCATCAAAGGAAAAAGTTCATGTACGATGTGAACAAGTTCTTTTGGGATAAACCATACTTATATATTAGTTGTGCCGATGGGCTTATTCGGCGTTGTGTGCCAGAAGTTGAGATGTTGACTGTTTTGGAGGCATGCCATTCTTCACCCGTAGGTGGACATCATAGTGGTATCCGGACGCTCATAAGATCTTACAATGTGGCTACTATTGTCCAACTATTCATCAAGATGCTCATGAGTTCGCCAAAGCATGTGATAGATGCCAAAGATATGGCGGCATTTCAAGAAAGCAAGATCTCCCTTTAAATCCCATTCTTGTGATTGAGTTATTTGATGTTTGGGGTATTGACTTTATGGGCCCTTTTGTGAGTTCTCATGGGATGAAGTACATTCTAGTAGCGGTTGGTTATGTGTCTAAATGGGTGGAAGCTATCGCACTCGCAAATAATAAAGGGAAGAGTGTCACCGCGTTCTTGAAAAATAATATATTTTCTCGATTTGGTACCCCAAGGGCGATTATTAGTGATGGGGGATCCCACTTTTGCAACAAATTGTCTAAGGGATTATTGGAGAAATATGGGGTTCGCCATAATGTGGCCACTCCTTACCTCCAACTAGTGGGCAAGTTGAGGTGTCAAATAGGGAGATCAAGCAGATTTTGTTGAAAACGGTGAATGCTAGTAGAACGGATTGGTCAAGGAGGCTTGATGATGCTCTTTGGGCCGACCAGACAGCATATAAGACTCCCATAGGTATGTCCCCATACCAACTTTTATATGGGAAGGCTTGTCACCTTCCGGTTGAATTAGAGCATAAAGTCATGTGGGCAATGAAGAAATTGAAAATGGATTGAATGAAGATGCAGAACAGAGGTTAAATGGGTTGAATGAACTCGATGAATTTTGCCGAAAAGCTTATGAAAGTTCAGCCCTCTACAAAGAAAATATGAAGAAGTACCATGACCAAAAGATTGAGAAACGCGATTTTATGGTTGGGGATTTGGTGCTTTTATTTAATTCAAGGTTGCGCTTGTTTCCGAGCAAACTCAAGTCCAAATGGATTGGCCCTTACCTGATCACCCAACTATTCCCTCACGGAGCGGTTGAGTTGGAAAACAAGGAGGGTATGCGATTTAAGGTGAACGGACAACGAATCAAAATCTATCTGGGGCATACTGAATCGGCGAATAAAGTGATCTAGGCATACCATCTTGATGAAGTCTGAGTAATCGAGTGTCCTCCGTCGTGCAGTGACATTAAATCAAGCGCTGGTAGGGAGGCAACCCAATATGTATCCTCCAAGCCAACTATAGTTTTTTTATGACTTTCTAGTAATAGTCGCATTTTCTTTGTTTTTCATTTTGTTAGAAGTGTTGGCTAGAGCGTAGTTTAGGGTCCGTGTCCACTAAGTGTCCAGAAAAATACATAAAGAATAGCTTAATAGGTGTTAAATTTGCAGGTAGCACATCACCAGAAAAATCTGCAGAAAATTTGTCTGAAACACTCATTGACGGATCCATCGATGGACCGTCGCAGGAATCCGTCATGCCAGGTAAGTTTGTCTATTTCTTTTAAATTAGGGCACCCATGACGAAACCCACGACGGACTGTCACACCTGTGATGGACCGTCAACGGGGACTCGTCGCATCAATACCCATCCACCCGACCCGACCCGATTGGCGAATATTAAAAGTTTTTAAACCTTTTAACTTCCCACCTCTTCATTTCAACCGTTTCTTTCCCTCATTTCTCCCATTTCCTCTCTTTTCAACTCCCTACCACTCTCATTCTCTTTCCAAACTCCTGATTCACCATCCCTTCCCGAATTCCCCTAATCTTCCCTCTCCCAATCTCCCTGCTTCTTCAAAGTATTCTGCTGGTCGGAGTCTACTGTTCTTCTGTTGATCGTCATAGTTTTGTGCCTCACCCGGTTTTCATCTTCTCCAAGTCTCAGGTATGTGTTTCTGATCTCTAACCCATTTATATTTCATTATTGTTTTCACATACTACATGCCAGTTTCTGAATGTTGGGTCTTTGAATTTTGACCCCTATTGTATGCTAAGAACTCATCCCGTTCCTCCTACATGCCTTAAGGCCGGTCATATAAGTAAAAATGATGTGGGTATTGGGTTAACCAAATCAAAAAGGGGGGAATATGTTTCTGAAACTTGTTCTGACCTAGGTTGATAGTCCTCCAAATTCGCATATTAAAACTCGAGAAATTAGTGCCTTAGAATTGCTAGTTTGCTGGGTATTTGGGTTAGAAAGTATGGGTTGATATGTAGTCTTTCAATTGAAATTTTAGGGGACGATTGAGGCATCCTCAGTTCTGTCACTGAAGGACAGAACGAGACCCCGTCAACGGACCGTCGTGCCCACGAAGGACCGTCATAGGGTCCGTCCCACAAGCCCCCGATTTATTTTCTGCAAGTGTCCACTGACGGACCTCTACCACGGACCGTCATACCCTCGACGGTCCGTCCTGCACAATCGTCATGGTTGTCAGAGACCCCACTCCTAAGGGTCTCAAAATTTTCTCCAAGTGTCCAATGATGGATATTTACGACGGACCGTCGTACCCTCAATGATCCGTTCTGCACAACCGTCATGGTTGTCAGAGACCTTACTCCTAAGGGTCTCAAAATTTTCTCTAAGTGTCCAATGACGGACATTTACGATGGACCGTCGTACCCTCGACGGTCCGTCCTGCACAACCGTCTTGGTTGTCAGAGACTTTATTCCTAACGGTCTCCAAACTTTTTCTAAGTGTCCCACGACGGACCACTACGACGGACCGTCGTGCCCACGATGGTCCGTCCTACTTAACCGTCATGACTGTCCGCGACTTTATTTCTGAGAATCTCCAAAAATATTGTTAAGTAATTCATGACGGACCCCTATGACGGTCCGTCATACTCACGACGGGCCGTCAATTGGTCCGTCGTGCTTCACAGACACTACTACAATACCATTCCAATTTTGGTTTTACGTTTGCTGTTTTCTTCTTTGTATGTCTTGTTTGCTTCTACTGGTACTAATTGTTATTCTTTACAGGTACTAACACTGATGGCACCAAAGCAAGATCGAGTTTATGCACGAGGGCGTTCAAAGTTCGTCACCCCATCTGCCCGACTGGTCATTGGCTCTGATAATGAGCGTGACCCCGAGTACGTGCCCCCAGGCACTGTCACTCCTGCACGGCCTGCACGCGCCACTAGAGCCACGCCCAAGAAGGTGGCGACCGGCGTAGTCACTGCCTCCCAGTCTAACGAGGAGCGCACACTGACCAGCACACCTTCTGGGTCAGCTGCACAGGACGGAGCGTCAGGCTCCTTGGGAGTATCTTGGTCGGAGGAGGTCTCCGGGTCTGCAGAAGCCTCTGCGCCCGCCACAGCTTCACAGTCTGCCTCATCTGATGAGGCCGACAGTACTGATTTCACTCCAGCTTCACCGACTGGAGTCCCCGCCCCGGTTGCCGACCAGCCCAACCGGTGGTGTGTCGAGGGGCAGTATCAGGTATACTACGACGCCAAGCTACTGAATGATAAGGGCGTCATGACCCGTACCCTTACACTGGAGAGGCGGGTCCTTACAGGGAGTCTCCCCACCATGCCGGATATCCATACACTCTTCACTAGACACCGGCTAGATTGGACGGCTCGTGCTTTGGGTCGATACAGTGAGGAGTTAGTTCGAGAGTTCTACGCCTCGTAAGTGGTGACTCTCCGATCCCAGATTGATAGGCGGGCTGCCCCTGCCAAACAGGCCCCACTTGTTCACATCAGAGTCCACAGCAAGCGGGTAAACATATCCTTGCCAGCCATCCACAAATATTTATACGGCGAGGATGTTGATGCCACCAGAAGGTTCTTGCATGATCTAGCGCTGAGAGAAACCACCAAGAGGTGGATGGCCCAGCACTTGTCTATTGATGGAGAGGCTGCTGACCGGGTAACGGAGCCGAAGGGAGCTATCAAGAAGGATAACTTGACCTTCATGGCCAAGTTTTTATGGTTGATAGTCCGCCACTGCCTTTCCCCCACTGCTGTTGATAATATAGTTACATGGGATCGCGCAGTTCTGATGGCAGCGATGATAGCGGGGTTTGAGGTTTACTTCGCTTGGTTTCTTCAGGCGGTTATGCACGAGAGGGCCTTCAAGGTCACCACTACTTACCCATTTCCGTGCATGGTGTTTTCTTTATGCAGGTCCGCAGGTGTGCCCATTTGGCACATAGATCAGCTCAAGACCCCGTAGGCAATGTTGATATCGGCCTCATCAGGGATGAGGCCAATGAGTTGGCTCCACACAGAGGGCCCCGCCCGGAGGTGCCTCCGCTTGGTGAGAACCTGGCGGACACAGTAGAGCATGCCCAAGCGGCTACCCAGGCTACTTCTGCGCCCACTGATACTACCCCGGTCGAGTCTATCCCGGGTAGTAGCACTGCCCCGAGCTCCTCTCTCTCGGATCCTTCCGCCACTCTGGTCCCATTTGCTAGGGTCCAGAAACTCAAGGCTCAGATGGCCACACTTATGCATCACATCCAGCCTTGGATGCAGAGGTCTATTGCTGAGGCGGAGGAGCGCATGGAGCGGAAGATGGCCCAGCACACGGAGAGGAAGATCATGGAGGTTCATCAGCGCTTGGACGCTTTTGAGTTGCGGGTGCTAGCCCGGCCAGCCCCTCTAGTAGACGTGTCGACCCTTCAGGCTGCGGTTCAGAGTTTGAGAGCGGATCTAGACACGATTCTAGAGGCTAGGGTGCCTGAGTCTGAGGCCCCTTCTGCAGAGCCTGCTGAGGACACAGTGATGGCTTATTTATTCGCCACTTCTGATGTGCCACCATCTCCCCCACGAGAGCATGCCAAGAGGCGCACGGGTCGAGAGGAGGATGAGGCTAGGGCGAGGAAGAAGGAGCGCCGTGAGATGGAGTTTGCGAGGAGAGCCTCAATTGCTGATGAAGAGGCCCGTACGTTTAGGGCTATAGAGTTGGGTGCTGGGGCGTCTAGCTCCAGAGTTGTGGAGACAGATAGAGGCACTACTGATGGTGCTGTTGCTGCTAAGGACACTATTGATGGTGTCCAGACTACAGAGGGAGTGGGTTCCGGGAAACCGGACCCACCAGCTTTCTGATCGCGTGCGCTTTGCGCCTCAGGTTTGCTTCACCTACCACTCCATTATTTTAGGTTCTTTTATGCATTGGGGACAATTGCATATCTTTTTGTTGGGGGTGGGGTAAATGGAAAGTGAGTGCTAGGGTGAAGTCTCAGTAGCCCAATTCATGATCCTCTTTTGGTGTTTTCTTGCCTGTTTTCTTTTTTCCCAAGAGACTGATTACTTTTATTGTTGAACCGACATGTTTATATCTTGTGTACATAGTATAACTCTGAAGCATGATGGCTAAAACAGAAATGATATCCCGATGTAATGAAAATGATGCATGACTTGGCATAGTAATTGATAAATGTGTGTCTCTAAGCATGACATAGAGATACACTACTGCATGACCCTAAATCTAAGACTCAAACTAGGTGTCCGATAATCTGGTAGTGTAACGAGATGTCAAGTGAGTGTGAGGAAAATTCGAATGATCCACCATTGATACTGAGCTAGAACTTGCCTGGTTAATCTTGCTAAAAGTAAGCCGAAATAAACAATTAGGAAAGGATCATAGGCCCTTGTTCGAAATAGTCAATCTTGAGTCTAAAAATAACAGAAAACCAAATGAAGTTAATCCCTTATTGATCCAAATGATTTGAGCCTAAAATAGATCTTTCTTTTTTCACCCCAACTGATCTTCTCTGGGAACAATGTGTTGGCCCTGGTTCCTCCTTGGACATGTGCACCTCAGTTTATGCCAAAAGCATAAGTTGAGGGTGGCTAATGCAGAAAGCAACCTTGTCGTGGCCCTGACCCAACCATGGGTATTGTGAACCTTGACTCATGGAAAAATCATGAGTTGAGGGTGGCTGTTATAAGGAATACTCTGGAAAGTGGGGTTGAAAGAATAAAGAGGAAGAAAGAACAAAACAAAGGTGATTTCTTTATAAAAATAAATAAATAAATAAAATAATAAAAATAAAATAAACACAAGAAAAGAGAAGAGTCACTTACACATAAGGAGAAGAAAGGGAAAATAGCAAGGTGAAAGAAAATTGAGAAATAGGGCAAAACAAAAAGATAAAAAGGTGGTACGCTTAGCCGGTATGTCAAGGAGAGAAAAAAGTCACTAAAGTATACCTAAATATAACCTACCTGACCCTAAGCCTATGTTACAAGTTAAGAAAGTCCTATCGTGATTCTAAGAGTTGTTATGGCGAACTTAAAGCAGTGAAAATAAGGGCAAGCTTATGGAAATATGTATAAATGAGTTGTGAAGTTGTTCTGAGAGCGAGTGTTGAAAAGTAATCCTTATACTCAAACTGAAATTATTGTGTGAAAAATGAGGATGTTATTTTGAAGTGAGGACACTAGTTGCAAATATCGGAAAAATTACCATCTTGGTGAGAAATTGAAGAGGATAGGTGTCAGTGCGTAGTGAGTCTGTGTCATGGTGTGATCCACATAATTCAAGCCTAATAGTGATAGCATGCATGAACATAATGAGAATGATCGGGATTAATAGCCAATTGATTGCGAAAGATAAAATATGGATACTCTTGTACAAAGATTTTGTAGTGAGTCATAGTGCGTCGCTTGAGGACAAACAACGAATTTAAGTTGAGGGTGTTGATGTACCGTGGTTTCACGGTACTTTTAATGCTTTTTCCTTAAGTTTAGTGTGTGTCCAAAGCCTTTTTGTATTGATTTTTTATGTAGGTTTCTCTTTATTTGCAGGAAATTTGTCCAAAGGAGAACGCGGAGGTTTTGAGCAGGAATTGCAGAAGTGACCACCTACGGAGCTCACGATGGTCTGTAGCGACTGTGACGGTCCGTAGGTGGCACCGTAGTGAGAAGAGAGTAGCTGATGAAGGAAGATGGGGAAGTCATAGCCACGACGGTCCGCCCTGCTTGTTCGTCGTGATTGTCAGAGAGGAGTCCCAGTACCCAATTCCAAGAAGTTTCTAAGTATTGTGGAACGAAACCCCTCAACGGACCGTCGTGTTTGAAATGGTCCGTCAGACCTGTCCGTTGAGGGTAACAGAGTTGATGAAGGAAGCAGCAGAGATTAGAGTCCAAGTATGGAGCGACGGAGGCCACGACGATCCGTCACATGGGCCGTCGTCTCAGACGCGTTTTGGACAGATTTTTCTTAATTAGATTCCTTCTTTTGTTAGGTTTTATTTTATTATAAATAGTCCGAAAAACCTCGTTTTTGGGGTTCGAAATTTGGATATTTTTTTTAGTTCTCTTGTTTAAGTATTGAACTATTGATTTTGGTATTTGATATACTTTTTTCGAAATCGATTGTTGGTGTTCTTGTGGATTAATCAAGTGAATTTCTGGATTTTATTGATTCTCATTAAAGTAAGTGCATGAATTCTTACATTATAAATATGAATTGTGTGATTATGACCATGGGTAACTAAACTCCATAACTAGGGTTGTGGTAACCATGGGTAAATAACAAGGTAAAATCTAGCTAAAATAACAATTCTCGAATAGTGTCTTGCATGTATAGATAATTCTTTCGTTTAGAAGTCTTTTTAACAGATGGCCAACGTTAGAACTCGCCTTAATGCTACTTGCCGGACCAAGGAGGTATATAATAGGAAAAGAATTATCAACGTAGATTTAGTGTATACTATCTAATAGGCTAGTGTCGGTTGGTACGAAGTAACAACTTAGTCAAATATCGATTATGATGCTTAATATGAGGTAAAGATAAGGTTTAGTAAAGCAACACACATAGCCGGACCAAGGTGCGGAGTGAGATTTTCTAGATGCGGGATCAAGGATTTAGAAATATCTAACTTATCACTTTGCATGCAAGATACTAGGAAAGAATTGTTATAGCTAGAATTACCGAGTTAGGAGCCTGTGGGGAACACTTAAGCCCTAGTTACTTTTATTACTTGATAAAATTCCAATAATTGAATTTGTTAGTCGTTTATGTTAATTTAGCTAATCATTTTTATTAATTTAAAACCCCCCTTTTTAGTTATTTGTTTTCGGAGAATAATTGACTCAATAGAAGTAATAATTGAATAAAGTTAAGTCTGAACCATTTTTCTCGTGGGATCGACCTCAACCTCATTAGTTGGGTTCTTTACTTGATACGACCGCTTTACTTCTTATTTGAGAAGTAAGTTTGAGCGTATCAATAGGTAGAGGGGGTATTTGTGCATTTCCCTTTAAAGTACTTTTAAAAAGTATGGTCAAATATTAATTGTTATTCAAAAGTGTTTCTAAAACTTATTGATAAAATACAAATTATTTATCAAAAAAAAATATTTTTCAGCAAAACACTTTTAAACTAAACTAATTTAAAATAAGTAGTTTTTTTAAAGTGTATCCAAATAGGCTATAAATTGACTTTTAGTAATAGCAATTATATATCCCCTTGTTAATTTACTCTCTATAAATATTGCACATTTATAACCATGTCACATTATGCACTAAAGGGTGTGACATAATTGTCAATGAAGTGGTTGAGAGTCCTGAAGTCTCGGATTCAATTTCAGCGGAGCCAAAAAATACTAAGGGCATGTTTGGAAGGACACCCAGATAATTGGATTTGGTGTAATTACGTGGAATTACAATGTCTGTCTTGTTTAGTAGGAAAAGTAATTACTTGGGTAGCAGGTAATTGGTGTAATGTATACACTCTCCAATTCATAGCCAAAGGTTGTGAATTGCTTGAAATATTACCAGCTAGTTACTTTTTATTTTTTTTAATTTCTTTTTTCATTTTTTGTTTTAATTTTTTATTTCTATTATATGAAGTTTTTTTTGAAACTTTTTTTGTTCTAAAAATTTCTAAAATGTTTATTTTGTATTTTATATAATTAAATTTCATTTTCTTCTCGTTCTCAACCTTACTTCATGTGATTCTATGCATTTTTTTTGTATTATCTATCTTTTCTGCCATGCTTATTTCTCATTAGCATAATTCTATTAGTATTCTAATTTTTAAATTAAAATAGAATTTATTGTTAAGTAGAATTTAAATCATATTTATGTATGCTATGTTGAAATTAGCAATAAGAGTATTATGTAAGATTTTTTTCTTTGAATTTATAACTTATGTTATATTTTCAGTTTTATTTAATTTGTTTTAGTAATATTAAATTCGGATTGTAATTTATTTTTTAATTAGACTTGATAGATTATCTTTATGTCAAACATTTAATAATATATGACATTTTGTTTATATATTAATCTTTTTATGAAACATGGATTTCACGATATTAGTGGATACTTCATACTTTAGTTTTTATGATCAATTCAATTGAAATGTTTTAATTTGAAAAAATAGAAATTAATTAATTTATATATATATATATATATATCTTAAACATTTAATTCAATACCAATTATATTTTTTCTTGATTGTCTAATAAAATTTTTAAATAATTAATTTATATTTTTAAAATTTAATATAATGTTATGGTTGCAGTTGTGCATCCAAACTGAACATGTGTAATTACTCTGTGGCATCCAAACATTACATGTGTAATTACAGTGTGGCAACCAAACAGACCACTGCAATTACTGGACTGTGTAATTACTATGCTGGTAATTACTACCCTGGTAATTAGACCAATTCCAATTATCAAATGGCATTCCAAACAGACCCTATGTAACACTCCAGAAGTTCCATGACTTAGACTAGAGCTTAGCCCATTTAATAATGATTTAAATGAATGCTTCCAGAGCTATAATAACGTAGTAACTCAATTAGAAAAGGTTAGAGTAATAACGACAAAGAAAGACCTTGACGTCTGGAAACTAGCTAATTTGAACTAGTAGACGTCCCCATGTTTGGTGAAGGTTTGGGAGTGTCAAATGAAGTCCAAAACTTGTAAAAAGACTTTAAATAGGTAATATGTAGTACAAAGGGTCCAAACATTCAGTAACGACTCCCTAAGGACCGCCCGAAGGGTCCTTAAGGAGGACCCGAACATGGGCAAGCAGGCTGCCAAAGCAGCCTGCGTGCAACCATCACGTGGAGGCCAAAAAGTTACATCGCGATGCGGGGCCTCCACGAGGCTTACTTCCTCAACCCGTATTTCGAAAATAAAATGTGAAATTGACCCCGCGACACGCATCCACTTCCCAGATTCGTCCGCGTCGTTTTTAAGTCAATTTAACTTCACAAAAAGACTCATTTAAGTGAGGGGTCTTTTTGGGTATTTTAGGGGACGAGTTTATAATAATTTTAGGTCAGTTTTAGACCACTTTCACTTTTTTCAAATCAGAATAAACAAATCCCTCTCATCTCTCTCAAAAACACTCTTTTCAACCTCCATTGAAGCACAAGAAAAGCTTGAGGAAGAAGACAAAGACTTCAAGATTTTCATTCAAAATTTGTGGAATATTCGTCAATAAGGTATGGGTTTTTCACTCTTGGGATTCCTTTCCCCAAGAGGTCCTTTCAAAGATGATTTCCAACAATTCAATCTTTAGGGTTTTTACTCTACAAGCGGGTTTTCTTCATGAGATTTATGACTAATGATGAAAAACAAAGATTTTCTATGGCTAATTAAGTTTGTATTGTTGAATAATTGATATGGTAATGTTGGTTTTCGTGTGTAGCATGTTCCATCTCTAAATAATGGTTTCGATTATGTTGTATCTACTACTTAATGTCATTTAAATGTTGGGATTGGAACTATAGCTCGAATGAACTCCTAAATGGCCCTCTTTCCATTATCCTTAAACTATGAATTGGTCTTGTGTATGACGAAAGTGATTGGGATTGGTCATGTTATTGAGTATTTTCACTATATTATGGAATGATTGCTATGAATTGAGTGTAAGTACTTGATGAAGATTCTTGGAAGCAATAGGGAAGTCTTCTAAAGTCATGATTTTTGTATGTGGTAGTTCTATTCATGTTATACTTGACTTATACTTATAGTGTAGGTGAGGGATCATGTTTCTTACATGATTAGTGTTGGTTTAAACTAGCTTGGAAGGTGATGTAATGCCTTGCACGTTTTAGCATATGTATTGCAAGTTAACTCCGATGGAAAGTATTTAAGTAATTATAGTAAGGTGGTAATTGAGCTAGCAGCTGCATCACCTACTTGATCTATATTATATAGTTAAAGGGCCCAAGTTTGATTGACCAGATTTAGGCTTATATTTAGGGGGCTCATTTGAAGCCCAAACCTATTAAAGAAAATGTGAATGAAAGAAGGCCCAACAGCCAAATCTGCCAATTGGCCATTATGGATAAAGCCCAAGTGAAACTAAGTAAGTACATGACCTCCTAAAATTTGTTTTACCATGTTATTGGGCCAAGTGTGTACCACCTACTTGCACTAATCTGTCCCAAGCTGATTAAAAGAACAAAGGAAAAATGGACAGCCAAGGTCCAATAATATTAAGTCCAAAAGGGCCCAAGTTAAAAGGACAAGCAGGTGGGGCACCTACTTGACATTATATGGCCCAAAATTGGTCAAGAGTGTCGGCCATAACACCTCCTTTTTCAAAGGATAAGGATCAAGTCTCATTCTCCATTTTGATCTTGCAAAAATTTCAGATTTCCTAAGTTCTTTCTTGGTCTCTCTTGGCTTCAATTAGCAGCCCTAAAACACCTTAGAGTTCTTGAGTGCTGTCTAATTTTTCAAGTAAGAGTTTGAAGGAGAGTTTGAATTCTTGAAGTACAAGTTTAGAGGATAAATTTTCAGAATTAAGGTAAGACTTCAACCCAAATTGTTTTCCTCTCTTTCATAATGTTTGGAGTGGAGAATTTTGTATATGATTATCAAGAATTCATGGATTGTGATAAATCTTTGAGTCAATATTCTCCTATTATGCTGAAAGATTTGAGATTGTTAGTGGCTGCATTATGAATATTGTTGTTGAGGGCTGTTTGGGTATCTCTGGAAATGATGTTTGAAGTTGTATTAATGTGTAGAGGAAGGGTGTGGTGGTTCACCATTTATGTAAGGGTTGTATGGGCCTGATTTCCATCAAATATTTTTAGCTACTATTTTGGAGAACCTTATTGTGATTAGCTGCTGATGTTAGCTTAATCATGACTTATGTTGTAGATTAGCACCCAATAAGGAAGGCTGAATCGTGATAGTGGTATTGGTCATAAATATAAGGTATGTAAGGCTATTCAATTCTATATCCTTTTGGCATGAAATCTGCCACCTGCAATTAATATCAATGAAGTGATTCTCATAAGTTCTATTTCTAGAAAAGAAAGCATGGTGGCAGCGTACTATCTCCAAATAGCTAACAATATTTCTTTCCCCATTCTAAGTACGTGGAACTACTTCATTATATGTTCACTATTCTATACTTGTGTAATTTCCCTTGTGCTGTTATAGAATGGTATTTGCAAAAGAAAGTTTAATGAATCCTTCTCCTAAGCCAATTGAAGTCAATTGTGCCATTAAGGTCTTAAAGTAAGGTGTTGATGTTTCATAGCTCCTTATGTCATTGTTACTGCCTCAAAGTATTGTTTTCATGTATTCCACTACTGTTTCGTAATTTCATGTCTCCAAGATGATTATGACCACCAAATCAACATCTCAAAGTGTTACGATTATCCAAAATAACATCTCAAAAGAGTTATGAACTGATTAACAATAATCTCAAAGATTAAAGAATCTAAGTGAAGAAATCTATTTAATTAAGGGTGGCAGCTCAGGGGCGAAAGCCTAGCATGGGCCGATCCCTATTGGTATAGAAGGGTGGCAGCTCAGGGGCGAAAGCCTAGCATGGGCCGATCCCAAGTTGTGTAATTATGAGGACCGCATCCCAGGGGTTAATACGCCTAGCATGGGTCATCCTCTTCTACCACTGATCAGCTGGTCACTTGTATCACAAGCCCAACAAAGATTATAACATACAAAGAAGGTAAAGAAAAGAATGTAGCTTACTTGATTCCACAAGAGTAAGCAAAGGTGGTCTTCTCTCCTAATCTATGCACTCATATGTTGCTACTTGATTTCATTTGTGCCTTGTATTACATATACTTTTTGCCTTACATATTCAGTACATTTTTCGTATTGACGTCCCGTATTGGGGACGCTGCATTTCATGCTGCAGGCTCAGGTACTCCAGCTAGTAGACCTCCTCAGTAGGAGCACTCGAAATTCTGCTACTTTTGGTGAGCTCCAAGTTGATTCGGAGCTTTATTAAGTCCTTGGTAAATTCGTTTGGTATTGTATCGTAGTTAAGGGTAAGGCGGGGTCTGTCCCGACCTACTCTAGTCTTCTATCTTTTAGAGGCTTTGTAGACGTATGTACATGGTTCAGTTGTGTCTTAAGGAGTTGTGGTCTAAACGGCCAAGTCTTGTATATAACTTTTGGACCTACTTACGTTGGTTTGTATCGCTGCATCCAAAGTTAACTTGTCTCAATTGTTATAGTATATGCTCAGTAAGAACAGGTTGTAGGTTGGTTCTCTCGGGCCTTTAGGGCATCGAGTGCCTGTCCGTCTTAATGGGTTTTGAGGCGTGACAAAAACAATCAGTATCATTGGTGCCACAACAAAGGAAATTAAATGATGCACATCATTTCTGGAAAGTTGATTGCACATCTAACACGGAACAAAAATGTCGAAGTCGCGTGTTCTAATAGACAAACAAGAACCCCACTCTTTACCTACATATGGTACACAAAGGAGAAATTCTAAACTGGTGATGACCAGCATTTCTAACAAATAAGATGGCATTGAAGTCAATAGCTTACTATCCAATTCATAGCAAATTGTCTACAAATCTGACAATGAAATCATTTGAAATATAATTCAGTAATTCTAAGAAGTGCAACGGTTCTCAATCAGGTAGGCTTATACAGAATTACCTGTTGTACAAATTATCTTGCCTACAATTATCAATTCCAAGGTACAAATACCTGTCGTCATGTAAGCAGTAGCAAGAACCAAGACCAAGTTAGTAGTTTTATATCTATCCTAATGGATACTACCGAGTACCAACTAAAACTCAAAAGAACTTTACCTTCAAAACCTTAAGATATCCCGTTAGCCTCCGGTGAGGTTTAGTGAAAAATTCCTACAAAGACATGTCAGAAATCGAGCTCAAAGCCTCTCCTCCTATAAGGCCAAAGTTTGCTGGGAAAGCATATTTAATTTCTGAATTGAAGCATTTTGATGTCACTAATGTAACGCAAGCATACGAAACCATAGTTAAAATGGCCAAACCAAAAAGAGGCATAATAGAAGATGAAGGAATAGGCACATAAACTGTCTACATAAGCTAGCTATAAGTACCTAAGCACCAATATCTATGTTCCAACTCAACTCAACTATAAAAAATAATCAAAACATCTCTACATACAGTAGTGATCAACAAAAAATATATTTGATCTCTCTCTCTTAGAACGCAGTACAAGTAAAACCACAAAAATGTAAGCATCAATATTTTGGGGTATGTACAACCATACCAGTTTTCCCAATTACAAGTAAAACCACACACAAAAAAAATAACAGAACATCTATAAAAAAAATGAACAGAAACAGTCAAAGAGCCTACTTGATCAATATCCTATAGACTACAACAATTCTAAGTTAAGAACATCATAGTTGTCAGGCAAAATAAATTATGTACAGCAGCACCAATACAATAGAAAAGAAGATGTCAGTCCAACACTTTGCAAAAACATTGCCATATCTTCCTCCCATCAGCACCAGTCCATCTCGTGGAGACACCAAATCCTTCAAAAGAAGGCAGGACTTCAGGTGATGAAGTAAAATAATAAATTGAGCAAAACTTTCTGCACATCAAAATGGCATTTGTCCAATGTCAAGAAACTAATACTTAGCATTGTCATCCACCTTAACATAGCAGGTCCCAAATGCCTATAATAACTGATACCGTATGGGAAGTGGAGACTAGGTTAAAGTTCAAACTAAGAGTAGACAACTTAGAAGAATAACAAACATAAAAAGAATAGTCTTATAAGGAAGTAAATCTCATGGAAAAAGGAAATAAGTGTTTTGATATAAGAATATTCACTTGGAAAAAAATTATGATACTAGAAATGGAGCATCATACTAAGGGGAGAAAAAATAGTTTCAAACTTTCATGTTAAGCAGATGCCCTCAACATCAGCAGTAGCAAACGAAGGAACATAAGAATTCATTGAAGAGCCTCACCGGTCACTGCCTTTTGTGCAACTAGTCTAAGCAATTAAAATTGCATAATAGCACAACTTTCCAAATATTCTCAGCAGCTCACCTCTTGATCCTCAAAACATTAACAAACCCCCATTCTCTTACACGACACAATTTCAACTTTTAAGAAACAATCAAAATAAAAAAGACTAGACCATGAAAATGGCCACTGAGGGAGATTGCGGAAGTTTGTTCAATCCAGTGTCTTAATTCAAAATACTACAAATCAGAACTTTTTATAATTAAACTACTAAAAAATTCAAGCTGTTTGAGTGGGGCCTTCAAGAACAACACCATAACTTCCATTCGATACCTAGCAAAATCATAAATGAGTATTGAAACTTAAAAAGGGTAAACAAGTACCTAGAAGGAGTGAATATGAGAGCTTATTAGAGTCGATGGACTTACCTGTTGAAACTCTAACAGATCCACATCAGTTAGGTTAACGCCCGAACAACCACCTAGGTGTAGTTGAAAGGTTCCAACATGCTCCCATATAGTAACACTTCATAACGTACCCAAACTTAATTAATTCATAATCTTCGTTTGATCGTTTCCAAGAAGGCACACATAGGAACATCAAATAGTTGATCAATGGTCACATCTGGAAAAATACATGGAACCTGTACTATCACGAACACAACCAATTTCTTATGAAACACATACAAGCGAATCCTGTTAGCTAGTGGAGTATTTCCTAAAACATGACTGATGTCATGAATGATTTTCAAAAGTAAGTTGGAAGCAATTCGAGCTTCACGACCTTATAATTTGAAAAGAGAGAACCTCTAGCATCATCTTGTTACTGATGGTATTAGAATAAAAAAAGTTCTCCCCTTAGAAGTTACAATTCATAATTCACTCACTATAATCAACACAATTAAAACATAAACTGAACCATAAGAGACAATGCACACAAACGACACTTGAAAATCTTAAACCCAAAAACCATTATTGCTTTAAACAAGAGCACAGAACTGATAAAAACTGTTGTATTGATACCTCATAATGGAATAACTAGACTGAGCAGAAGTGTCATGCTTTTAACCACACTAGGACATGCATATATACTTCAGAGGGGGGAATAGGAATGCAAAAGTGAATAAGCTATAAAATAAGGTAAAAGGTTCGAGAATGTAAGTGAGCTATCTCTCTCAGCCCTTGTGTATTTATACTCTACAGTCGTATCTTTATTTCCAAGAAATCTGAATCTCAATTCATTTTTCATAATAGTTTATGTCACTTCCCTATCCTGTATTATCAACTACAATCAATACTATAATACCTTTCCCTTCTAAGACTAATTTGCAAAAGGTTTCCATGTACTTAACTTTTCAATGTATAATATGACAGAGACAAGTATTAGAGAATATAACTGCAAGAGGTGTGACAGACATTGGCTGCTTGTGAAACAGATTAGGTCCCTGCTACAGCTATAACCAACCAGCTTCATGCTCAGAGATAAGTTTAACTTTAGTGAATGCCGCAAAAATTAGTGCAACGTATTTCTGGTAAATAGCAATTTTATCAAGTTCCATAGACTAATTCTGATAAAAATCTAAACAAAGATCCGTAACATACCTGGTAAATGATCTTGATGTTTGCGAATGAATGTTGCAGGTCCAATACCTGTTCTGAATTTGGTCAGCATAATTTTGTAATAATTGATAACCGATTTCAGGGAAGACCTGCAAAAGCATGGTCGAAGACTCAAAATCAACGTTACCTATTATAAAGAGTTTCAAGACTTCCCACAAGCCAAGCGGCACATGGCAAAGATGAACTCTATACTTCATATTAGATGACCATAAATGTACCAATTCTTGCTCTGAATCAAGATAGGTTGTTGTCCTCTTTTATCCAGATAGGACCTCATAATTTACTAAGTTACAGACTCCAAGTTGAAATAGCACATCAATGAGTCTTAAGAAAATCAATACCTTCTCAGGCAGGTCTTCCATTACGAATTCGGTCATCTACAACATGAACATGACAATGAGTGTAACGTTCAACAAAGATAAATGCAAGAATCAAACAAAAGATCATAATCTTGACTATGTAGAATCAAACAAAAGATCATAATCTTGACTATGTAAAAAGGGACGCACATTTATTTTGACATACGAATATACTCCTCCGCCAAACAGTCAGAGTGATGAAACAAAAGATAAAACACCTATGCAGAAATCCCATACACTCTACTGTCTCATTCTTGCCTTTATTTTTGACAACGGTAACAGTTTTGTGTATTAATCTTCAGCACTAATGGCTGGGGTCCCAAATTTACATTATGGAGCTACATACAATTGCGTGTACTTAAAACAAAACTAAACTAGATCCTACTTTATCTTACAAAGGACCTAGGATATCTCTAACATCTATAGGATCATCTACATACTCCAAACTGCACCTATAGCAAAAAGTGATTGTGCAGTTCATTTTAATCCTATGTAAAGGACTACTACCACTCTCAAAGCATCTCATATTTCTCTCCTTCCATATGGTCCACTTGCCTTTTTTAGGCTAGCCTAACAAAAGGGAATTCACAAGACTTCAAGCGTCTTTTGGCCAATTCTTTCTCCTAAGGCTCAGAGTTGTTATAAAATCAGCCAAAAGGAGACAAAGAAACCGCCATGGCTGCAGACCTCGGTTGCAAAACAGAGATGCCTTACCGGGTTGCCTCGCAAAGATAAAGGTAGCTCCAATTCCTGACCCAACTCTATACAACTTCATTTGTCATCATCACAGCTTAAGGGCTGTTGGTTTGATTTAAAAAATAGGGAATCACAGGGAAAGCATAAGGCTACTAAGTAGTAACTAGGAATGCGGATAGCTCAGCTAATATACTTACTTGCTCTTCGTAAGGGGGGAGGCTAAAGCAGGGTAGCGAGAGAGAAGGGCAACCACCCTTGATAGAAATCCCATACTCTCTGCTGCCTCATTCTTGCCTTTGTTAGGCTAACCTAATAAAAAGGGAATTCACAAGACTTCAAGCGTCTTTAGGCCAAGTCTTTCTCATGAGGCTCAGATTTAGTCTTGTCATAAAACCAGGCAAAGGAGAGACAAAGCAACCGCCATGGCTACAGACCTCAGTTGCAAAACTGAGATGCCTTACCGGGTTGCCTTGCCAAGATAAGGGTAGCTGGTAGCTCCAATTCCTGACACAACTCTATACAACTTCATTTGTCATCATCACAGCCTTAAGGGCTGTTGGTTTGTTTTAAAAAATGGAGAATCACAGGGAAATCATAAAGGCTACTGAGTAGTAACTAGGAATGTGGCTAGCTCAGCTAGTATACTTACTTGCTCGTTATAACGGGGGAGGCTAAAGCAGGGTAGCGAGAGAGAAGGGCAACCACCCTTGATAGAAATCCCATACTCTCCGCTGCCCAATTCTTTCTCCTGAGGCTCACATTTATCACAAAACCAGGCAAAAGGAGACAACGCAACCACCATGGCTGCAGAACTCGGTTGCAAAACAAAGATGCCTTACCAAGTTGCCTCGCCAAGATAAGCGTTGCTCCATTTCCTGACCCAACTCTTTACAACTTCATGTATCATCATCACAGCTATCATTAAAAGCTAGCATTGGTAGATAGACCTTCCCCGATCCTTTGTGGGTGACTAGACAAGTTGTTTCCAATAGGCCTCCAACTCAAGAAAATCACAGTCTACAACCAGTACTGGGGAAAAAACTGTAGTGTACTATATCTATGATTTTGAAGAAAAAAAACCAGAATCATAGGCAAAGCATGGCAACCACCCTTGAATAGAAATCCTGTTATTCTCTCTGCTGACTCATTCTGAGCTCATAAAATCCAATAGTTCATACAATACAGTTACAAATCGAACATCTTAACACAGGCGGCAAGAATAACAAAATATTTTTTTAAGAAAAGATTTCTTGAATTTCCTTATACGTACAATGCCAATATATTCTTGAAAACTTCTTTAGAAAGCCAACAAGTTTCAATGCATGCAAGAATTCCAACATAATTTGACAAGAACTTGATAAAGAAAACAGGTTCTTGATTTTTTCTTAGGGTTGTGATTGGAAATCATCAATGGGATAAAGACAACAGGTTCTTGATGTTTAGTTCCGTGAATTACAAACCTTTTTATTAGGATAGAAGAAATCCGGTGGAGTAACCCTAAATCCAATGATGATTTAGGGTTTGATCGAAAATCGATAAGAGCAGCAATCCGGCAAAAGGGAATTCACAAGACTTCAAGTGTCTTTAGGTCAAGTCTTTCTCCTAAGGCTATGATTTGTCATAAAACCAGGCAAAAGGAGATACAAAGCAACCGCCATGGGTGCAGACCCTGGTTACAAAACAGAGATGCCTTTCCGGGTTGCCTCGCCAAGATAAGGCCAGCTCCAATTCCTGACACAACTCTATACAACTACATTAGTCATCATCACAGCCTTAAGGGTTGTTGATTTGATTTAAAAATCTAGAATCACAAAGAAAGCATAAAGGCTATCGAGTAGTAACTAGGAATGTGGCTAGCTCAGCTAGCTAGCTAGTATACTTACTTGCTCATTATAAGGGGAGGCTAAAGCAGGGTAGCGACAGAGAAGGGCAACCACCCTTGATAGAAATCCCATACTCTCCGCTGCCTCATTCTATCCTTTGTTAGGCTAATCTAACAAAAGGGAATTAACAAGACTTCAAGCGTCTTTCGGCCAATTCTTTCTCCAGAGGCTCAGATTCTTTAAAAAACAAGGCAAAAGGAGACAAAGAAACTGCCATGGCTGCAGACCTCGGTTGCAAAACAAAGATGCCTTACCGGGTTGCCTCACAAAGATAAGGGTAGCTCCAATTCCTGACCCAACTCTATACAACTTCATTTGTCATCATCGCAGCTAAAGGGCTGTTGGTTTGTTTGAAAAATAGGGAATCACAGGGAAAGCATAAGGCTACTAAGTAATAACTAGGAATGTGTTTAGTTCCGTGAATCACAACCTTTTTATAACGAATTGAAGAAATCCGGAGGAGTAACCCTAAATCCAATGATGAATTAGGGTTTTGATCGGAAATCCGATGGAGTAACCCGGTGGAGTAACGCCGATAGCGTATGAAGTTAGCAGACTTCTGTAATAGGCGGTGGGATTCTTTTATAGTTTTGGAATTAGTTAAACACGCGGCAAAAACAAAAAAGTTAATACTTATAAAATATATTATTTTTAGTAAGTTTCTATTCTAGCACTTAAACTTATTATCATATAGTATGATTTTAATTTATAATATGAAATTTTCTATCCTTATATAGAAATTAAATTATTTAAGTTATGCACTTTTCACAAAAAGATGCAGAAAATTCCATCTAAGTTATGTAATTATAAATTAATATTTTTTATATAAAATATTTTTTAAAAAAAATTAAATATAGAATTTAGCTTAAAGATAATTTTGACACTATAAAATAATATTTGTTGTTTTTCAGAATGGATAATAAAAAAAATGTCAGTTGATAGTCTATCTTAATATACACAATGAACTATTCTGAGTTTATCTGGAATTTGTATCATCCGTTCTCCTTTTCTATTCGAGAAAGGGCCTAAAATATCCTTTAACCATGTGAATTGGTACAAAATTACCCTTCGTCTACCTTTTAGACCTAAAATGCACTTGACATTAACCTTTGGCTCTATTTTACCCTTATATTTAACAGCCAAAATAATAACCAATTCATTTATGACGTGTCATTGTCTAATTGGCTACCCTAATAATTAATTAAGTTAATTAATAAAACTAAATACCCACCCAAAATCCCTACCCATAACCCAAATCTTTCAACTCAAATATTCTAACCCAAATCTTTTAACCTAGTAAAACTTAGGCTCATCAGAACTCAAACTTGCCCAAATCTTCAAAATCTCTTCTCTTCTCTTCTTCCTCAATCGAAGCCACAAGAACTCAAGCTTTCTACTCGAAGTGTCAGCCTGAGTTGACATGAAATGGTAAAGCGTATGAGGAAGTCTCTTGATCATCATATATTTCTTTAACATACTTGTGACTTGATTAGCATTAGCTACTAGTTTCTATTTGGTGGTTCTTACCTGTTGAAGCTTCAAGATTATATTGGACAAACATGGGGAATGTTGGCATTGATCTGCTAGCATTATAATCTTCTTGTTACATCAAATCATCATGTAATGAATTTCGAACATCACTATATAACTTAACTACGTCGATAAATTAAGCTCAATGATCTTCAATTATGAAATTATTATTTTTATCTCACGGATCAAATAATTCTTTGGTGACATGGTGGATCACCAATTCTACAAAATGGATTATTATTGCTTCATTAGAATGAGTCATATATGTGGCAATAGTAAGAAAACACAAAGATATATAAGTTCTTTAATCATGTAATGGATTTCAATCACCACTATAATTTATCACGGAAAAGGCAAATAATGTAGTATATGGTCACTACATAGCAATACATTCTGGAAACATAATATCAGTTACTATGAAACAAATATAAGCTTTGTGAGAAAGTTTGAGTTCTTGTGGTTTTGATTGAGGAAGAACAGAAGAGATTTGAAGGTCTGATTTGGGTTTTGATTGAGGAAGAACAAAAGAGATTTGAAGGTCTAGATTTGGGTTAGAATATTTGGATTAAAAGATTTGGGTTATGGATAGGGTTTTTGGGTGGATATATATGTTTATTGATTAATTTAATCAATTACTAGGGTAGCAATAGGACAACGACACATCATAAATGAATTAGTTATTATTTTGGTTGTAAAATATAAGGGTAAAATAGAGTCAACTGCTTAACGTCAAGGGTACTTTAGGCCCAAAAGGTAGACGAAGGGTAATTTTGTACCAATTCGCATAGCTAAAGGGTATTTTAGGCCCTTTTTCGTTTCCTATTTTATTATTATAATATCATTTCTATTTTGAATTCAATTTTTATATCTCATTTTAAGAGTTAAAATTAGAGTCGTCAATATGGGATAAGTCTGTTAGGCCATCCTGGTCTAACTCGAGATTTAATAGGTTAGGCTAAGATTTTTGGAGCTTATTTAAGAAAAGTATTTTTTAGTCTGATCTGAATAAACCTGCTGATTTGTGGGGTTTAAGAAGTATCGGTAGGGCCGGCCCGTGAACTAATAAAAATTAATCAACAAATATAATATAATATTAAAATTTAAAATTAAAAAGAATCCAAACTCAAAATAATAGGTTAATATTTCTATTTAAATATTCTACTTTTACTTGAAAAAAACCTTAATAGATATTATAAAGATAATTTTAGAGATAAGTTTCAAAAACACACCTAAAGTATATCATCTTTTTGAGTTTCATAACTAAACTATTGAGAGTGTGAGTTTCACACCTAAACCATCACTTTTTAGTTTGAGAAACACACATCTCTCAATATTTTAGGTATATGAAACTAAAAAAAGAGATAGTTTAGATGTTTTTGACACTTCTCTTATAATTTTATTTGTGGATTGATTAACAAGTAGTAACATTAACATCATGCAATATTGTTTTGTCGATATTTGTGATAATATTTTTAAATTATAGGAGTAATTTATAATTTAATTTAATAATTATAAAAAATATATTTTTTTAAAAAAGTGGACTGCCCGGCAAGCATGTAGCCCACGTATTTGTGGGTTGGACCGACCATTTTCTGGCCCACAAAAAAAATGGATTAGCCCGATCTGACCCATAAAATGTCAAAGCATGTATGCATTAGCCCGAATGTGATAGGCTAGCCAATATTGACAACTCTAGTCAAAATAGAATAGTTATAAGTATCTTTTTGGTTTTTTGATAATATATGTCATCTATATTAAATAAATAACTCAATCACGAATCTTTATCTTTGAATAACGATAGTTTTTATTTTAATAAAATAAAAAATTCTAGTTATTGAAATAGGAAATATGTATTTGTATGTTAAAATAAATACATAAATAAATAAGTACTAGAATAAAACATTTACAAAAAATAATATATTTGTACATTACCTAACTTCTTCTTTTTGTTTCTTCCGCGTGTATTAATTATTAATAAATAATTAATTAATTCTAAAATTATAAAATAGACCCTATATTGAGGCGCTTTGTAAAATCACAACTATATTGCCCTGCTTTTTTACTACGCTACCGGCCGACTACTCCACTGGATTACTAATCTTTTCAAATTACGCTACCGGCGAGTACTCCACCGGATTACTGATCTTCTCAAATTACGCATCCGGCGAGTACTCCACCGGATTACTGATCTTCTCAAATTACGCCACCGGCGAGTACTCCACTGGATTTATGATCTTGACTATTGCAGTGACGATGTCCGATCAAAACCTAAATCATTATCTTGGTATTCTACTGCCCTTCCTAATATTTTGACATTGTTTTTATTAAAACGAAGAAGGAATAATCCAGAAGAATGTATTGTCAGATTTTTTTTGGAGTCCTTTCAATAAAAGAATCAAGAACTTGTTGGACTTCTTGATCAAAACCTATCTTGATATTCTTCCTCCATGGTTAGCTATTCTTGGAATTCTTGCCTACAATACATCGATAATTCTTTGTTGGAAATTGTTACTAAAACTCATGGGAGACCAAATGTATATAGTAAGGTTTTGAAGATAAAGTTCTTTTGAGTTTTGTTGGTAGAAACCATTAAGATAGGTATAAAACAACTAACCTAGTTTTTGTTCTTGCCATTGTTAAGAGGAAGGCAAGTGTTGTTATGTTGGTATTGATGATTGTTGTCAAGATGTTGTACAAGCTTTCCTAATACATTCTTTTGAAGTCATTTTCGGTGATGTATTTTACAACCAACAAGTTCGAAGGAAGCAATTGCACTTCATGTACTTCTAGTTTTCCTCAAACTCAAACAAGTAAAAAAAAGTTGATTACATACTTCAATGATCTGATTAAACTTTTGGTTTGCATATATAATCTAAAAGCCCAAAGAGGGTTCTGGCATTCTCTGAAAGAGTCTCTGCTGTAAATCGCCCTTGTACATCCCAGTGTCTTCTTCAAAATTGTTGATATTGAAAGGTCTATATTTGATACACCAATTAACTTAAGGATATTTCACGTCTAGTTTTTTAGTTTTTGTTTATTTGCATGCAGTGAGGATGACCTGCTTCGCACAGGTGCTTTGTGCTTCTCCATTGGATTCATCTGATTTCTCTTAACAAATTGACTGCAATCAATTGTTCATTCAAGCTTTCAGGATACTTTTCAGGTCATGATGTTTACACAATGAAAGTATATAAGCATGGATAAAGAGATGCGATAAGTTATCTTTTCTACACTCTGTTTAATTCTAGCAGTTATCTTCGTTGACAATACAGTCATTGTCATGTTCTATAGCACGCAGCAGATGAGCGATTTCATTTGGAAGAACTGTGTGAGAAGGTAATGATAGCTTATTGAATTATCGCTCAACTGAAAAAAATGAAACTTCATGCGCTACCGTCTTTCAAAGCTTTTGAACTAATCGTGATTTGTCGTCGTAAAGTTTAATTTTTTTTTGTCACTAAATCACCTTTTTGGTTTTATTGTTCTTATTACTCTCTCTGGTATTACTCAAAAAGACAATTTAATATGTTCTCTCTTGAGTTGAAAACTGTTGTTTGGAGCACCTCCGGTGGATATATGAGATTTAAGAGAAAGTTCCATTTCGTGGTGCATTTTCTCTGTCTCATAAGGCTAATTTATGTTTGCCGCCCTCATAGATTTCAAAGCTTTTAGTTGATTCGTGTGTTGGCTTGGCAAAGTTCAGTTTCCTTCCCCCCCCCCCCCCCTCTCCAACCAAATCACCCTTTTCGTGAAATTACAAATGTCCTTCTTCTGTCTTCCGTGGAAGTTCAATAAAATATGTTTTCTCTTGAGCTGAAAAACTGTGGTTTGGCACAACACCTCAGGTGGGTCTATGAGATTTTGGATTTAAATTTCCATTTCAGGGTGTTTCTTCTCCGTCTCATAAGGCTAACTATGCTTGCAGCCACGACGGAGTTCAAGTTTTGGTTTCGCAAATTTAGTTTTTTTCCCCTGACTGCACCACTCTTTTGGTTAAGGAACACATGACCTTCCACTTTTCTTATTTTTATTACTCTCTCCAGTAACTCAAAATAGCAATCAAAAATGTTTTCTCTTGAGCTTAAAAACTGTTGCTTGGCATGACATCTCAAGTGGGTCAGTGAGATTTTGGAGAAAGTTCCATTTCATGGTGTTTCTTCTCTTTCTCATAAGGCTAACTGATGTTTGCATCCATGGCAGGTTCTGTGATTTTTAGCTGATTAGTGCTTTGACTTGGCAAAGTTCAGTTTATTTCCCACTCCTCACCGAACCTCCCTTTTCGTGATACTACACATGCACTCCCTCTTTTGTTATTCTTATTACTCACTCTGCTATGTTTTATGCACAATTCAATTTTGGAGGTTTTCACTTTCGATGTTGTATCAAATATGTTGCTGTCAAGCTAAAGAATTGTTTCTTGGCACGACACTTCTGGTGGGTCTGTGAGATTTTGGGAAAAGTTTCATATTTTGGTCTTTCTTCTCTTTCTCATAGGCAATGTGATTCTTGCAGCCATGCTGGGTTTCAAAGCTTTTGAGCTAGTCATGTTTTAGCGTCGCAAAGTTCAATTTCTTTTTGTCACTAAATTACCCTTTGGTGAAACTACATGACCTTCTACTTTTCTTGTTCTTATTACTCTCTTTGGTATGACTCAAAAAGTAATTTAACATGTTCTCTCTTGAGCTGGAAAGTTGTTGCTTGGCATGGCCTCAGCGTATATGAGATTTAGTAGGAAGTTCCATTTCATGGTGCATCTTCTTTGTCTCATAAGGCTATTGATGCTTGCAACCATGACAAATTTCAAAGCTTTTGAGTGGATTCGTGTTTTAGCATGACAAAGTTCAGTTTCCTTCTTTCCCCTCACCAAGCCACCCTTTTCGTGAAATCACATATGACCTCCTCTTTTCTTATTCTTATTACTCTCTCTCTCATCCATTTTATAAACCATGAGTGGAGGTTTTGTCTTCCGTGCAAGTTTGATAAAACCTGTTTTCTGTCGAGCTGAAATATTGTTGCTTGGCACGACATCTCAGGTGGATCTATGAGATTTTGGAATTAAATTTCTATTTCATGGTTGCTTGGCGTGAACATCTACGTCAACGTCAACGTGAACATCAATGTGAACTTAAACGTCAACATAAACGTCAACGTCAACGTCAACGTAAATGTGAACGTGAACGTCAACATTAGCATGACCGTCAACGTCAACGTGATTGTGAACGTTAACATCCAGTACGTGAACGTTAGCGTGAATGTGAATGTGAATGTGAATGTGAATGTCAACGTAAATGTTAACGCGAATGTCAACGTCAACGTCAATGTTAGCGTCTACGTGAACTTGAACGTCAACGCCTACGTGAACGTGAATGTCACATGAACGTCAACGTCAATGTCAACATGAGCGTCAACGTGAACGTGAACGTTAACGTTATGTTACCGTCAACGCGAACGTTAACATTAACGTCAAAGTGAACGTCAACGTTGACATACACGTGAACGTGAATGTCAACGCTAACATCAATGTGAACGTGAACATTAACGTAAACATGAACGTTAACATAAATGTGAACGTCAACATAATTGTGAACATCAACGTAAATGTCAGCGTTAACGTAAACGTGAACGTGAACATAAACGTAAACGTTAATGTGTTGGGAGACGTATATGTCAACGTTAATGTCAACATTAACGTGAACGTACGTCAACGCTAATGTGAACGTGAACGTCAAAGTCAACGTCAATGTGAACGTAAATGTCAACATGAACGTCAACGTGAATGTCAATGTAAACAAGAACGTAAACGTAAATGTAAAGATTAACATGAACGTGAACGTCAATGTTATCGTAAACGTAAACGTCCATGTAAACGTATATGTCAACGTCAACATCAACGTAAATGTCAATGTCAAATTCATCATCAACGTAAACGTCAGTGTCAACGTCAATGTCAATGTCAATGTGAACGTCAACATACGTGAACGTGAATGTCAATGTCAATGTGAACGTCAACGTGAATGTCAATGTCAACGTAAACGTGAACATGAACGTCAATATAAACGTCAAAGTTAGCGTTACTATCAACATCAATGTACGTGAACGTGAACGTTAATGTGAATGTCAACGTCAACGTCAATATCAACGTAAACATCAACATCAATGTCAACGTAAATTTAAACATCAGCGTTAACGTAAATGTGAACATCAACATCAATATCAATGTTAAAGTTAACGTCAGTGTGAACATGAATGTCATTGTCAACGTAAACGTAAACGTAAACGTAAACATTTACGTAAAAGTGTACGTCAAACGTCTATATCAACGTTAACGTAAACATAAACGAAAACGTTAACGTGAACATGAACGTCAACGCAAACGTTAATGTGAACGTCAACGTAAACTTCGGTGTTAACTTAAAAGAGAACGTCAGCTTCAATGGAAATGTTAATGTCAACATCAACCTGAACGTCAGCGTCAACGTCAATGTCAAAAGTAAACATCAATGTTAACGTAAATGTGAACGTCAACATCAACATTAATGTCAACATTAACGTCAATGTGAACATGAACGCCAACGTGCACATTAACGTCAACGTAAATGTAAACAACGTTAATGTTAACATGAACGTAAACGTAAACGTGAACATCAGCGTCAATGTAAACATCAGCATTAGCATAAACATCAGCGTTAACGTAAACGTGAACGTCAATGTGAACTGAAATGTCAACGTGAACGTCATTATAAATGTAAACGTCAACATTAACGTCAACATGAACGTCAATGTAAACAAGAACGTAAACGTAAATGTCAACATTAACATGAACGTGAACGTCAACGTTAGCCTAAACGTAAAGGTCAATGTAAACGTATATGTCAACGTCAATGTAAACTTTAACGTCAATGTAAAAGTCAATATCAATGTGAACGTCAATGTCATCATCAACGTAAATGTCAGTGTCAATGTCAACGTCAATGTTAAAGTCAACATGAACGTCAACGTTAATGTCAATGTGAACGTCAATGTGAACGTCAACGTGAATGTGAATGTCAATGTCAACGTAACGTGAACATGAACGTCAATGTGAACGTGAACGTAAATGTCAAAGTTAATGTTACCATAAATATCAACGTACGTCAATGTAAATATCAACAACAACGTCAACATCAACGTTAATGTCAACGTCAACATCAACGTAAATATCAACGTTAATGTAAATGTGAAGGTCAACGTCAACGTCAACATCAATGTCAACGTTAATGTTAATGTGAACATGAACATCAAAGTCAACGTAAATGTAAACGTCAGCGTTTACGTAAAAGAGTACATCAACGTCTACACTAACGTTAACGTAAACGTAAACGTCAATGTGAACATGAACGTCAACGCTAATGTTAATGTGAATGTCAACTTAAACGTCAGTGTTTACTTAAAAGAGAACGTGAGCTTTAACGTAAATTTGAATGTCAACGTCAACGTCAGCATCAACGTCAATGTCAACTTCAACGTTGGCGTTAACGTAAACGTGAACGTCAATATCAACATCAACGTCAATATTAACGTCAATATGAATGTGAACGTCAACGTAAACATGAACGTCAACATAAATGTAAACGTTAGCTTCAACGTAAACGTGAACATGAACGTAAATGTGAACGTCAGCTAACGTAAACGTGAACGTCAATATCAATATCAACGTCAATATTAACGTCAATGTGAACGTGAACGTCAACGTATACATGAACGTCAACATAAATGTAAACGTTAGCTTCAACGTAAACGTCAGCTTTAATGTAAATGTGAACATGAAAGTTAACGTGAACGTCAGCGTCAACTTAAACAATAGCGTCAGCATAAACATCAACATTAACGTAACAAGAACGTCAATGTGAACGTCAACGTTAACGTCAACGTTAACGTCATTGTGAACATGAACCTCAAAGTCAACGTAAATGTAAACGTCAGCGTTTACGTAAAAAAGTATATCAACGTCTACATTAACATTAATGTAAACGTAAACATCAATGTGAACATGAACGTCAACACTACCGTTAATGTGAATGTCAACGTTAACGTTAATGTTAACGTCAACGTAAACATCAGTGTTAACTTAAAAAAGAACGTGAGCTTCAATGTAAATTTAAATGTCAACATCAACGTTAACGTCAACATCAGCGTCAATATCAATATCAATGTCAATGTTGACGTTAACATAAATGTGAACATCAACATCAACATCAACGTCAACATTAAGGACAATGTGAACGAGAACATCAACGTAAACATGAACGTCAACAAAAATATAAACGTTAGCTTCAACGTAAACGTGAACATGAACGTAAACGTGAACGTTAGCGTCAATTTAAATATTAGCGTCAGAATAAACATCGGCATTAACGTAAAGGTGAACGTCAATGTGAACGTGAATGTCAACGTGAATGCCATTGTAAACGTAAATGTCAACATTAACGTCAACGTGAACGTCAATGTAAACAAGAATGTAAACGTAAATGTCAACATTAACATGAACGTGAACGTCAACGTCAATGTCAATGTTAGCGTAAACATAAATGTCAATGTAAACGTATATGTCAACGTCAACGTAAACTTTAACGTCAATGTATATATCAACATCAACGTGAACGTCAATGTCAACGTCAACATCAACGTAAATGTTAGTGTCAACATCAACGTAAACTTCAATGTCAACGTCAATATTAAAGTCAACGTGAACGTCAACGTACGTTAACGTTAATGTCAATGTGAATGTCAATGTGAACGTCAATGTGAACGTTAGTGTCAACATCAACGTGAACTTGAACGTCAACGTGAATGTCAATGTCAACGTAAACGTGAAAATAAATGTGAAACATAAACATCAAAGTTAGAGTTACTGTCAACATCAACGTACGGGAACGTCAACGTAACGGGAACGTCAATGTGAATGTCAACGTCAGCGTCAACATCAATATCAACGTCAACGTCAACATAAACGTAAACATAAATATCAGTGTTAACGTAAATGTGAAGATCAACATCAATATCAATGTCAACGTTAACATCAATGTGAACATGAACGTCAATGTCAACGTAAACGTAAACGTAAACGTCAGCATTTACATAAAGAGTACATCAACATCTATATCAATGTTAACATAAACGTCAATGTCAACGTGAACGTGAACGTGAACATGAATGTCAGTGTTAAATGTGAATGTCAACGTCAACGTGAACGTCAGCGTCAACGTGAACGTCAATGTCAATGTAAATATCAGTATTAACGTAAACATGAACGTCAACATGAACATCAACGTCAATGTGAATGTAAATGTCAACGTGAACATGAACGTCAACGTAAATGTCAATATGAACGTCAGTGTCAATGTAAACATCAACATCAGCATAAACATCAGCGTTAACATAAATGTGAACGTCAATATTAACTTCAATGTGAACGTTAATGTAAACAAGAACGTAAATGTAAATGTCAACATTAACATGAACGTGAATGTCTACGTCAACGTCAACGTCAATGTCAATGTCAACGTCAATGTCCGTAAATGTCTACCTAATCGCATATGTCAACGTCAACATAAACTTTAATATTAATAAAAACGTCAACATCAACATCGCATATGTCAACGTCAATATAAACTTTAATGTTAATGAAAACGTCAACATCAACATGAACGTCAATGTCAACGTATACGTCAGTGTCAACGTCAAGTCAACCTTAATATCAACGTCAATATTAACGTAAACGTCAACGTACGTGAATGTGAACGTGAAAGTGAACGTCAATGTGAAAGTCAGTGTCAACGTCAACGTGAATGTTAATGTGCGTGAACGTTAGCGTGAACGTCAACGTGCGTGAACGTTAGCGTGAACGTCAATGTGAACGTGAACGTCAACATCACATCAACGTCAATATTAACCTGAACGTACGTAAACATCAGCGTGGACGTCAATGTAAACGTCCACATCAACGTAAAAGTCAATGTAAACGCCAACGCCAATGTAAACGGCAGTAATAACGTGAACATCAATGTCAACGTCAATATTAATGTCAGCGTAAACGTTTTTGTGAACGTCAACGTCAACATGAACGTCAACCTCAACCTCAATCTCAACGCCAGCATGAACGTCAACATGAATGTCAACCACAACCTCAACGCCAGCGTGAATGTCAACGTCACTGTGAAAGTCAACGTAAACGTCAATATCAACGTCAACGTGAACATCAATATGAACTTAAACATCAATATGAACGTCAACGTCAATGTAAACGTGAACGTGAACGTCAACATTAGCATGACCGTCAACGTAAACGTGAATGTCAACGTTAGCGTCTAAATAAACTTGAACATCAACGTTAACATGAACGTCAATGTCTATGTGAACGTGAACGTCACAAACGTCAATGTCTATGTGAACGTCACATGAACGTCACATGAACGTCAACGTCAATATCAATGTCAACGTGAACATCAATGTCAACGTCATATGAACGTCAACATTAATGTTAACATCAACGCAAATGTCAACATTAACCTCAAAGCGAACGTCAACGTCGACATACACATGAATGTTAACACGAATGTCATCATTAACCTCAAAGTGAAAGTCAACGTCGATATAGACATGAACTTGAACGTGAACGTCCTGACGTTTATGTAAACGTTAATGTGTTGGTAGACGTATATGTCAACGTTAATGTAAATGTCAACGTCAACATCAACGTGATCGTGAACATGAACGTGAACGTCTGTCAACGCTAATGTGAACGTGAACGTCTGTCAACGCTAATGTGAACGTGAACGTCAAAGTCAACGCCAATGTGAACTCAATTGAAACATCAACGTCAACATGTACCTTAATGTATACAAGAACGTAAACGTAAATGTCAAAATAAATTTGAACGTCAACGTCAATGTTAGCGTAAATGTCAAAATAAATTTGAACGTCAACGTTAACGTCACTGTAATCATCAACATCAACATGAACGTCAATGTCAACGTCATCATCAACGTAAACGTCAGTGTTAACGTCAACGTTAATGTGACCGTCAACATCAACGTACGTGAACGTCAATGTTAATGTTAGCGTGAACGTAAATGTCAACGTCATCGTCAATGGCAATGTCAACGTGAACATCAACGTCAACATGAACGTAAACGTAAAAATCAGCGTTAACATAAATGTGAACGTCAACATCGACGTTAACATAAACATAAACGTCAATGTTTACGTCAACGTCAATGTCAGCTTCAACGTCAATGTGAACGTCTACTTCAACGTAAATGTGAATTTCAACATCAACGTGAGTGTCAACGTCAACGTCAAAGTCAATGTTAATTCAACATCAACGTCAACGTCAACATTAATGTAAACGTAAACATTAGCGTCAATGTCAACGTAAACGTAAATGTCAGTGTTAACAAAAATATGAACGTCAATGTTAACATCGACGTCAACATTAACACCAATGTGAACGTGAACGTCAACGTGAACATGAACGTCAACGTAAACGTTAACGTCAATGTAAATGTCTGCGTTAACATAAACGTGAACGTCAATATAAACGTGAATGTGAACGTGAACGTCAATGTAAACATCAGTGTCAGCGTAAACAGTAATGTGAACGTCAACGTCACCATTAATATTAACGTATACGTCAATATTAACATCAACGTCAACGTTCATGTCAACGTTAACGTCAACGTCTATGTGAACGTCAATGTCAACATCGATGTAAACGTCAATGTCAATGTTAAATGTCAACGTCAATGTCAATGTGAACATTAACTTTAACGTCAACGAGAATGTTAGCTTGAACATGAATGTCAACGTCAACGTGCCCGTCAACGTCTACCTCAACGTGAATGTCAACGTCAATGTGAACGTTAACGTGAATGTCAACGTCAACGTAAACATAAATATTAACGTCAACGTCAACATGAACGTCAACGTCAATGTCAATGTCGATGTAAACGAAAACGTGAACGTGAACGTCAACATCAACGTCAACGTAAACGTCAATATCAATGTCAATGTCAATGTCAATATAAACGAGAACATGAACGTGAACGTCAATATCAACGTCAATGTAAATGTCAACATCAACGTCAATGTAAATAAACGTAAACATCAACATTAACGTTAACATGAACGTGAACATCAATTTCAACGTCAACATCAATGTGAGCGTAAATGTCAATGTCAATGTATTTGTATATGTCAACGTCAATGTAAACTTTTACATCAATGTAAACGTCAACACCAACACGAACGTCAATGTCAACATCATTATCAACGTAAACGTTAGTGTCAACGTTAATGTTAATGTCAACGTACGTGAACGTACACGTCAAAGTTAGCGTTACCGTTAACATCAACGTACATGAACGTCAACATTAACGTGAACGTTAATGTAAATGTGAATGTTAACGTCAATGTCAACGTGAACGTGAACATCAACGTGAACATCAACGTAAACATAAACATAAATATCAATATCAATATCAATGTCAACGTTAACGTCAGCATAAACGTAAACATTAGCGTTACGTAGAAGAGTACGTCAACGTCTACATCAATGATAACGTAAACGTCAACATCAATGTCAACGTCAACGTCAACGCTAACGTTAATGTGAACGACAACATAAACGTCAGTGTTAACTTAAGAGAGAACATCAGCTTCAACGTAAATGTGAATGTCAACGTGAACGTCAGCGTCAACGTCAATGTTAACGTCAACATTGACATGAACATAAACATCAATGTCAACATAAACGTCAGTGTTAACGTAAACGTGAACTTCAGCATTAACATCAACGTCAACATTAACGTCAATGTGAACGTGAACGTCAACGTGAACATGAACATGAACGTCAATGTAAACGTCAGCGTCACCGTAAACATCAGCGTTAACGTAAACATGAACGTCAATGTGACTGTAAATGTCAACCTGAACGTCATTGTAAACGTCAACGTCAACATAACGTCAACGTGAACGTCAATGTAAGCAAGAATATAAACTTAAATGTCAACATGAACATGAACGTCAACGTCAATGGGAACGTCAACGTCAACAGGAACATTAATGTCAACGTCATTGTGAAAGTCAACATCAACGTTAATGTAAATGTCAATATCAATATCAATATCAATTTCAACGTTAACGTCAATATGAACATGAACGTCAACATCAACATCAACATAAACATTATTGTTTACGCAAAAGAGTACGTCAATGTCTACATCAATGTTAACGTAAACGTCAACGTCAACGTCAACGTCAACATGAATGTCAATGCTAAAGTTAATATGAACTTCAACGTAAACGTCTGTGTTAAAATAGAACATCTGCTTCAACGTAAATGTGAATGTCAACGTGAACGTCAGCGTCAACGTAAACGTCAGCGTTAACGTAAATGTGAACTTCAACGTTAACATCAACGTCAACATTAACGTCAATGTGAACATGAACGTCAACGTGAACATTAACGTCAACGTCAATATAAACGTTAGCGTCAACATAAACATAAGCCTTAACGTAAACGTGAACATCAATGTGAATGTAAATGTCAACGCGAACGTCATTATAAACGTAAACGTCAATATTAACATCAATATAAACGTCAATGTAATCAAGAACGTAACGTAAATATCAACATGAACAGGAACGTCAACGTAAACCTCAATATTAGCGTAAATGTAAACGTCAATGTAAACGTATATGTCAACTTTAACGTCAATGTAAACGTCAATATCAATGTGAACGTCAGTGTCAATGTCAATGTCAACGTAAACATCAATGTCAACGTCAATGTTAATGCCAACGTGAACATCAACTTACGTGAACATGAAAGTCAATGTCACCGTCAATGTGAACTTGAACGTCAACGTGAATGTCAATGTCAATGTCAACGTAAATGTGAACGTGAATGTAAAAGTCAAAGTTAGCATTACCGTCAACATCAACATACGTGAACGTCAATATTAACGTGAATGTGAACGTCAACGTTAACGTAAACATAAATGTAAACGTAAACATCAGCGTTAACGTAAATGTGAAGGTCAATGTCAATATCAGTGTCAACGTTAACGTCAATGTGAACATGAATGTCAACGTCAACGTAAACATAAACGTCAGCGTTTACGTAAAAGAGTACGTCAACGTTAACGTAAACGTAAATATCAACGTGAACGTGAACATGAATGTCAACGCTAACGTTAACGTTAACGTTAGTGTTTACGTAAAAGAGTACATCAACGTCTACATCAATATGAACGTGAACATGAATGTCAATGCTAACTTTAATGTGATTGTCAACGTAAATGTCAGTGTTTAACTTAAAAGAGAACGCCAGCTTCAACGTAAATTTTAATGTCAACGTCAACGTGAACGTCAGTGTCAACGTGAACGTCAATGTGAACATGAACGTCAACGTAAATGTAACGTAAACGTAAATGTCAGTGTTAACAAAAATATGAACGTCAATGTTAACATCGACGTCAACATTAACACCAATGTGAACGTGAACGTCAACGTGAACATGAACGTCAACGTAAACGTTAACGTCAATGTAAATGTCTGCGTTAACATAAACGTGAACGTCAATATAAACGTGAATGTGAACGTGAACGTCAATGTAAACATCAGTGTCAGCGTAAACAGTAATGTGAACGTCAACGTCACCATTAATATTAACGTATACGTCAATATTAACATCAACGTCAACGTTCATGTCAACGTTAACGTCAACGTCTATGTGAACGTCAATGTCAACATCGATGTAAACGTCAATGTCAATGTTAAATGTCAACGTCAATGTCAATGTGAACATTAACTTTAACGTCAACGAGAATGTTAGCTTGAACATGAATGTCAACGTCAACGTGCCCGTCAACGTCTACCTCAACGTGAATGTCAACGTCAATGTGAACGTTAACGTGAATGTCAACGTCAACGTAAACATAAATATTAACGTCAACGTCAACATGAACGTCAACGTCAATGTCAATGTCGATGTAAACGAAAACGTGAACGTGAACGTCAACATCAACGTCAACGTAAACGTCAATATCAATGTCAATGTCAATGTCAATATAAACGAGAACATGAACGTGAACGTCAATATCAACGTCAATGTAAATGTCAACATCAACGTCAATGTAAATAAACGTAAACATCAACATTAACGTTAACATGAACGTGAACATCAATTTCAACGTCAACATCAATGTGAGCGTAAATGTCAATGTCAATGTATTTGTATATGTCAACGTCAATGTAAACTTTTACATCAATGTAAACGTCAACACCAACACGAACGTCAATGTCAACATCATTATCAACGTAAACGTTAGTGTCAACGTTAATGTTAATGTCAACGTACGTGAACGTACACGTCAAAGTTAGCGTTACCGTTAACATCAACGTACATGAACGTCAACATTAACGTGAACGTTAATGTAAATGTGAATGTTAACGTCAATGTCAACGTGAACGTGAACATCAACGTGAACATCAACGTAAACATAAACATAAATATCAA
Organism: Solanum sitiens; assembly: GCA_016801875.1. NCBI lineage: Eukaryota > Viridiplantae > Streptophyta > Magnoliopsida > Solanales > Solanaceae > Solanum > Solanum sitiens. Next base: position 14,528 of record JABWTJ010001187.1, on the reverse strand, counting down.
TATCAATATCAATGTCAACGTTAACGTCAGCATAAACGTAAACATTAGCGTTACGTAGAAGAGTACGTCAACGTCTACATCAATGATAACGTAAACGTCAACATCAATGTCAACGTCAACGTCAACGCTAACGTTAATGTGAACGACAACATAAACGTCAGTGTTAACTTAAGAGAGAACATCAGCTTCAACGTAAATGTGAATGTCAACGTGAACGTCAGCGTCAACGTCAATGTTAACGTCAACATTGACATGAACATAAACATCAATGTCAACATAAACGTCAGTGTTAACGTAAACGTGAACTTCAGCATTAACATCAACGTCAACATTAACGTCAATGTGAACGTGAACGTCAACGTGAACATGAACATGAACGTCAATGTAAACGTCAGCGTCACCGTAAACATCAGCGTTAACGTAAACATGAACGTCAATGTGACTGTAAATGTCAACCTGAACGTCATTGTAAACGTCAACGTCAACATAACGTCAACGTGAACGTCAATGTAAGCAAGAATATAAACTTAAATGTCAACATGAACATGAACGTCAACGTCAATGGGAACGTCAACGTCAACAGGAACATTAATGTCAACGTCATTGTGAAAGTCAACATCAACGTTAATGTAAATGTCAATATCAATATCAATATCAATTTCAACGTTAACGTCAATATGAACATGAACGTCAACATCAACATCAACATAAACATTATTGTTTACGCAAAAGAGTACGTCAATGTCTACATCAATGTTAACGTAAACGTCAACGTCAACGTCAACGTCAACATGAATGTCAATGCTAAAGTTAATATGAACTTCAACGTAAACGTCTGTGTTAAAATAGAACATCTGCTTCAACGTAAATGTGAATGTCAACGTGAACGTCAGCGTCAACGTAAACGTCAGCGTTAACGTAAATGTGAACTTCAACGTTAACATCAACGTCAACATTAACGTCAATGTGAACATGAACGTCAACGTGAACATTAACGTCAACGTCAATATAAACGTTAGCGTCAACATAAACATAAGCCTTAACGTAAACGTGAACATCAATGTGAATGTAAATGTCAACGCGAACGTCATTATAAACGTAAACGTCAATATTAACATCAATATAAACGTCAATGTAATCAAGAACGTAACGTAAATATCAACATGAACAGGAACGTCAACGTAAACCTCAATATTAGCGTAAATGTAAACGTCAATGTAAACGTATATGTCAACTTTAACGTCAATGTAAACGTCAATATCAATGTGAACGTCAGTGTCAATGTCAATGTCAACGTAAACATCAATGTCAACGTCAATGTTAATGCCAACGTGAACATCAACTTACGTGAACATGAACGTCAATGTCACCGTCAATGTGAACTTGAACGTCAACGTGAATGTCAATGTCAATGTCAACGTAAATGTGAACGTGAATGTAAAAGTCAAAGTTAGCATTACCGTCAACATCAACATACGTGAACGTCAATATTAACGTGAATGTGAACGTCAACGTTAACGTAAACATAAATGTAAACGTAAACATCAGCGTTAACGTAAATGTGAAGGTCAATGTCAATATCAGTGTCAACGTTAACGTCAATGTGAACATGAATGTCAACGTCAACGTAAACATAAACGTCAGCGTTTACGTAAAAGAGTACGTCAACGTTAACGTAAACGTAAATATCAACGTGAACGTGAACATGAATGTCAACGCTAACGTTAACGTTAACGTTAGTGTTTACGTAAAAGAGTACATCAACGTCTACATCAATATGAACGTGAACATGAATGTCAATGCTAACTTTAATGTGATTGTCAACGTAAATGTCAGTGTTTAACTTAAAAGAGAACGCCAGCTTCAACGTAAATTTTAATGTCAACGTCAACGTGAACGTCAGTGTCAACGTGAACGTCAATGTGAACATGAACGTCAACGTAAATGTAAACGTCAGCATTAACGTAAACGTGAACGTCAATATTAACGTTAACGTAAACGTGAACGTCAACATTAACGTTAACGTAAACGTCAATATCAATATCAACGTCAGCGTCCTCGTCAACGTTAACACCAACATCTATGTGAACGTCAATGTCAACATCGATGTAAACGTCAATGTCAACGTGATCGTCAACCAGAACATTAACTTCAACGTCAACAAGAATGTTCGCTTGAACATGAACGTCAACGTGCTTGTCAACATCAATGTGAACGTCAACGTCAACGTCAATGTAAATGTAAATATCAACGTAAATATGAACGTCAACATGAACGTCAATATCAAGGTCAATGTTAACGAGAACGTGAACATGAACGTCAACATCAATGTGATCATGAACGTCAACGTGAATATTAGCATGAACGTCAATATCACATCAATGTCAACATCAACGTGAACATACGTAAACCTCAGCGTGGACATCAATGTAAACGTCAACGTCGACGTTTAACGTCAAAGTGAACGTCAATATCAAGGGAACGTGAACGTAATTGTAAACGTCAGCATTAACGTGAATATGAACGTCAATGTTAACATAAATGTCTACGTAAACGTTAGCGGTCAACGTCAGTGTGAACGTTAACGTTAACGTCAATGTGAATGTCAACGTGAACGTCAATGTGAACTTGAACGTCAACATCAACGTCAAAATGAACTTGTACATCAAAGTCAACGTGAACGTGAACGTCAACATCAACATCAACATCTACGTACGTGAACGTTAACGTGAATGTCAACGTTAATGTCAACGTAAACTTTAGCGAGAATGTGAACATCAATGTGAAGGTGAATGTCAACGTCAATATGAACGTGAACGTGAACGTCAGCGTGAACGTCAACGTCAGCGTGAACATCAATGTAAACTTAAACGTCAACATGAATGTCAACGTCAACGTCAACATTAACGTCAACATTAACATGACTGTCAACGTCAATGTCAATGTCAATGTCAACGTCAACATTAATGTTCACATCAACATTAACCTCAAAGTGAACGTCAACGTCGACATACACGTAAACGTGAATGTGAACGTCAATGTTAACCTCAAAGTGAACATCAACGTCGACATACACGTAAATGTGAACGTGAACGTCAACATTAACGTGAACGTCAATGTTAACATCAATGTTAACATGAACGTTAATGCGTTGGTAGACGTATATGTCAACGTCACTAGAACGTCAACGTGATCGTGAACGTACGTCAACGCTAATGTGAACGTGAATGTCAAAGTCAATATCAAAGTGAACGTCAATGTCAACATGAACGTTAATTGAAACGTAAACGTCAACATGAACGTCAACATGAACGTCAATGTAAACATGAACGTAAACGCAAATGTCAACATGAACGTGAACGTCAACGTCGACGTCAATGTTAGCATCAATGTTAACATCAACATCAACATCAACGTCAACGTAAACGTAAACTTTAACGTAAACATTAACATGAACGTCAATGTAAACGTCATCATCAACGTAAACGTCAGTGTCAACTTTAACTTCAACGTAAACATCAATGTCAACGTTAATGTTAACGTCAACGTGAATGTCAATGTGAACGTGAATGTAAATGTAAACTTCAGCATTAGTGAACATGAACGTCAACGTCAACATAAATGTCAGCATGAACGTTAACGTGAAAGTGAATGTCAGTGTCAACATTAACGTCAACGTACGTGAACGTCAACGTGAACATCAACGTCAGTGTGAACGTCAACATCAACTTTAATGTGAACGTCAACGTAAATGTCAACATTAACGTCAATGCGAACTTGAACGTCAACATGAACGTCAAAGTCAACGTCAACGTCCACATCTACCTACGTGAATGTCAACGTCAATGTGAACTTTAGCAAGAACGTGAACGTCAACGTCAACATCAACGTGAATATCAACGTTAACAAAAATGTAAACGTGAACGTCAACGTGAGCATCAACGTTCACGTCAACATTCATCAACGTTAATGTTACCGTCAATGCAAACGTCAAAATGAACGTCAAAATGAACGTCTACGTCAACGTACAAATAAACATGAACGTGAACGTCAACGTTAACGTCAATGTGAATGTTAATGTGACGTCAACGTCAATGTAAATGTGAACGTCAACGTGAACGTGAACATTAACATCAACATTCACAAAAAACATTAACGTGTTGGTAGACGTATACATCAACGTCAATGTAAACGTCAACGTCAATGTCAACGTTTACATAAACGTCAACGTCAACGTAAACGTGAACGTCAACATCAACGTTAATAAGAACGTCAATATGAATGTCAACATCAACGTTAACGTCAATATCAACGTTAGTGTGACCGTCAATGTGAACGTGAACGTCAGCGTTAACGATAACGTTAGCGTGAACGTGAATGTCAACGTCAACGTCAATGTCAATGTCAACGTGAACATCAACGTCAACGTAAACATCAACATGAACGTAAACATGAACGTCAATGTCAACATCAATGTTAACATAAACGTAAACGTAAACGTCAATGTTTATGTCAACCTCAACGTAAGCTTTTACGAATACGTCAACGTGAACGTCAACTTCAACATAAATGTCAACGTCAACATCAACGTCAATGTTAATTCAACATCAACGTCAACATAAACGTAAACGTCAGCGTCAACATAAACGTAACATTAGTGTTAACGTAATGTGAACGTCAACATCAACATCAACGTCAATGTGAACGTCAACATAAACATAAATGTCAACGTAAACGTCAACATAAATGTCAGCATTAACATAAACGTGAACGTCAACATAAACGTGAACCTGAACGTCAGTGTCAATGTAAACATCAGCTTCAGTGTTAACGTTAACATAAACGTCAATATCAATATCAACGTCCACGTCAATGTTAACGTCCACGTCTATGTCCACGTCAATGTTACGTCAACATCTACGCGAACATCAATTTCAACATCGATGTAAACGTCAATATCAATGTTAATGTCAACGTCAACGTGAACATTAACTTTAAGGTCAACGAGAATGTTAGCTTGAACATGAATGTCAACGTCAACGTCAACGTGCCAGTCAATATCTACTTCAACGTGAACGTGAACGTGAACGTCAATGTAAACGTAAACGTAAATATGTACGTCAATGTGAACGTGAACGTCAACATAAACGTCAATATCAAGGTCAATGTAAATATGAACGTCAACATCAACATCAATGTAAACGTCAACATCAACGTCAACATGACCGTCAATGTAAACCAGAACGTGAACGTGAACGTCAACATCAACGTTAATGTAAACATAAACGTCAACATTAACGTCAACAAGAACTTAAACGTAAATGTCAATATTAACATAAACGTCAACGTCAATGTCAATGTCAACATCAATGTGAGCGTAAATGTAAACGTCAATGTAAACGTATATGTCAATGTTAACATCAACATTAATGTCAATATAAACGTCAATATCAACGTGAACGTCAATGTCAACATCATCATCAACGTAAACGTTAGTGTCAACATCAACGTCAATGTTAACGTGAACGTGAACGTGAACGTCAACGTACGTGAATGTGAACATCAATGTCAGCGTGAACGTCTATGTGAACGTCAATGTGAATGTCAACATCAACATGAACTTGAAAGTCAACGTGAAATTGAACGTCAACATCAATGTCAACTTAAACATAAACGTGAACATGAATGTCAACGTGAACGTGAACGTATATGTCAATGTTAGCGTGACCATCAACATCAACATCAACGTACGTGAACGTTAAGGTTAACGTTAGCATGAACGTGAATGTCAATGTGAATGTCAACTTCAACGTCAACGTCAACGTAAACATCAGCATTAATGTAAATGTGAACGTCAACGTCAACATCAATGTACATTAACGACAACGTAAACGTGAACGTCAACGTAAATGTCAGCGTTAAACGTAAAAGAGTACGTCAACGTCAATATCAACGTTAACATAAAAGTAAACGTAATTTTAACGTAAACGTGAACGTGAACTTCAACGTCAACGTTAACAGTAACGTGAACTTCAATGCTAACGTTAACGAAAACGTAAACGTTAGTGTTTACTTAAAAGAGAATATCAACATCAATGTTAAATGTTTACGTCAACGTCAACTTCAACGTAAATGTGAACATCAGCTTCATCGTAAATATGAATATCAACGTGAATGTGAACGTCATCGTCAACGTCAATGTCAACATCAATGTCAACGTCAATATCAATGTCAACATTAACGTGAATGTGAACGTGAAACGTAAATGTGAACGTAAACGTAAACGTCAGCGTTAACATAAACGTGAACGTCAACGTAAACGTGAATGTCAACTTTAACGTAAACGTAAACGTAAAGGTAAAGGTAAACGTCAGCGTCAACATAAACATCAGCGTTAACGTAAACGTGAAAGTTAACGTTAATATTAACATTAACGTATACGTTGATATCAACATCAACGTCAACGTCCACGTCAACGTTGACATCAACGTCTACGTGAACGTTAATGTCAACATCAATGTAAACGTCAATGTCAATGCTAATGTCAACGTCAACGTGAACGTCAATGTCAACGTGAACGTCAACGTGAACATTAACTTCAACGTCAACGTGAATGTTAGCTTGAACATGAACATAAACGTCAGCATTAACATAAACGTGTACGTCAACATAAACGTGAACGTGAACGTCAGTGTCAATGTAAACATCAGCTTTGGTGTTAACGTTAACATAAATATTAATATCAACATCAACGTCCACGTCAATGTTAACGTCAACGTCTACGTGAACGTCAATATCAACATCGATGTAAACGTCAATATCAATGTTAATGTCAATGTCAACGTGAACATAAACATTAACTTTAAGGTCAACGAGAATGTTAGCTTGAACATGAACGTCAACGTCAACGTGCCCGTCAACATCTACTTCAACGTGAACGTCAACGTCAATGTGAACGTTAACGTGAACGTCAATGTGAATGTCAACGTCAACGTCAATGTAAACGTAAACATCAACGTGAACGTGAACGTCAACATGAACGTCAATATCAAGGTCAATGTAAACATGAACGTCAACATCAACGTCAATGTAAACGTCAACATAAACATCAACATGAACGTTAATGTAAACGAGAACGTGAACGTGAACGTCAATATCAACGTCAATGTAAACGAGAACGTGAACGTGAACGTCAACATCAACGTCAATGTAAACATAAACGTCAATATTAACGTCAACAAGAACGTAAACGTAGATATCAACATTAACATGAACGTGAACGTCAACGTCAATGTCAACATCAATGTGAGCGTAAACGTAAACGTCAATGTAAACATATATGTCAACGTTAACAAACTTTAACGTCAATGTAAACGTCAACATCAACGTGAACGTCAATGTCAATGTCATCATCAATGTAAACGTCAATGTCAACGTCATCATCAACGTAAATGTCAGTGTCAATATCAACGTCAATGTTAACGTCAATGTGAACGTCAACGTACGTGAATGTGAACATCAATGTCAGCGTGAACGTCTACATTAATGTCAACGTAAACGTAAAAACGTGAACATGAACGTCAATGTGAGCGTGAACGTATATGTCAACGTTAGCATGATCGTCAATATCAAGGTACGTGAACGTCAAGGTTAACGTTAGCATGAACATGAATGTCAATGTGAATGTCAATGTCAACGTAAACGTAAACGTAAACGTAAACGTAAACGTAAACGTAAACGTAAACATCACTGTTAATGTAAATATGAACGTCAACGTCAACATCAATGTACGTTAACAATAACGTAAACGTGAACGTCAATGTAAACGTCAGCATTAACGTAAAAGAGTACATCAATGTCAATATCAACGTTAACATAAAAGTAAACGTCAATTTTAACGTAAACGTCAACAGTAACGTGAATGTCAATGCTAACATTAATGAAAACGTAAATGTCAGTGTTTACTTAAAAGAGAACGTCAACATCAATATTAAATGTTTACGTCAACGTCAACTTCAACGTAAATGTGAACATCAGCTTCAACGTAAATGTGAATGTTAACGTGAATGTGAACATCATCGTCAACGTCAAAGTCAACATAAATGTTAGCGTAAACGTGAACGTCAAGATCAATGTCAACATTAACGTGAAAGTGAACGTAAACGTAAACGTCAGCGTTAACATAAACGTGAATGTCAACGTAAACGTGAACGTCAGCTTCAACGTAAATGTAAACGTCAACATTAACATAAACGTGAACGTCAGCGTCAATGTAAACATCAGCGTTAACGTAAACATTAACGTTAATGTATACATCAATATCAATATCAACGTCAACATCCACGTTAACATTGACGTCAATGTCTACGTGAATGTTAATGTCAACATCGATGTAAACGTCAATGTCAATGCTAATGTCAACGTCAATGTCAACGTGAACGTCAACGTGAACATTAACTTCAACATCAACGTGACTGTTAGCTTGAGCATGAACGTAAACGTCAACATAAATATGAACGTCAACGTCAACGTCAACATGAAATCAACGTCAAGGTCAATGTAAATGAGAACGTGAATGTGAACGTCAACATCAACGTGATCATGAACGTCAACGTGAACGTCAGCGTGAACTTGAACGTCAACATCAAAATCAACGTGAATGTACATAAACGTCAACATGGACATCCACGTTGACGTTTAACGTCAAAGTAAACGTCAATATCAACATGAACATGAACGTAAATGTAAACGTCAACATTAATGTGAACATGAACGTCAACGTCAACATAAAAGTCAGCGTGAACGTCAATGTAAACGTGAATGTCAGTGTCAACGTGAACGTGAACATCAACATGAACGTCAATGTTCGTGAACGTCAATGTGAACGTTAGCGTGAACATCAATGTCAACGTTAATGTGAATGTCAGCGTGAACGTCAATATAAATGTCAACATCAACGTCAATGCCAACTTGAACGTCAACATGAACATCGATTGGAACGTGAACGTGAACGTTAAAGTCAACGTCAACGTCAACATCTACGTACGTCAACATCTACATGAATGTCAACGTCAACGTGAATCTTAGCGAGAACGTGAATGTCAACGTCAACATAAATGTGAACGTGAACGTGAACGTCACACGAAAGTCAACGTGACCATCAACGTTCACGTCAACGTTAATATCAACGTCAACGTTAATGTTAACGTCAACGTGAACGTCAACGTCAACGGACACATATACGTCAACGTCAATGTCAACGTCAATATTAACATGAACGTCAACGTTAAAGTCAATGTTACGTCAACGTCAACGTGAATATCAACGAAAACGTTAACGTGTTGGTAGACGTACACGTCAACGTCAATGTAAACGTCAGCGTCAATGTCAACGTAAATATCAATGTCAACGTCAACGTAAATGTAAACGTCAACGTCAACGTTAACATTAACGTCAACGTCAACGTCAATGTCAATGTCAACGTCAACGTGACCGTCAATGTGAACGTGAACGTCAATATCAACGTACGTGAACGTTAGCGTGAATGAGAACGACATCAACGTTAGCTTGAACGTGAATGTCAACGTCAACGTCAATGTAAACGTCAACATTAACGTCAATGTCAACGTTAACGTCAACGTCAATGTAAATGTCAACATTAACGTCAACGTCAACGTCAACGTCAATGTCAATGTCAACGTGAGAACAATGTTTGTCCCTTTTGACATGTGAAATGATTGCAGAATGTGTTCTCGAACACGAAAAGTGGCAGTAGCAGTCAGTGCCATGATCGGAATGTCAAACGTCAGAAACTTCATGGTATCCATGCTAAAGCTCTCTCTCAAAACAGATAATCGCCTATGATACATGGAAAATTTCTGTCAATATTTTCCTGCAGCTTTAGCGTGGCTAGAATGGAGTTGATAAGAGATATATCCGAGGAGTTTGTCTAGTCATGTCATATGCATGGTATTTTCTTATGAGTTAATTAGCATGATGTATTAAGAGGCATATCTACGCTCAACTGGAAAACTAATCCTTGTAATTGAATAAGAGAGATTACTAGGAAGTAAATGGGACATACTAGAGTCAGGTGTAATTTGATAGCAAAAGACCATGTCTACGGTGCAAGCACTATCTTCATAACAGAATGATAACAAAACTCAAGAAACTTAAGAAAGTTGTTGTGTGTTACCAGATTAATGAGGAGAAAAAAGTCGATATTTGCTTGTCAGAAGCAACAGAAACACAGAGGCTCCTTGAGCTTCAACTGCAAGAAACCAGTTCCGAATAATAGCATTAGTCTGATTTATAAAACAAATAAAAGAATAAAACCTGTAATCTGGTCGAAAATCATGGCCCCACTAAGAAATAGTGAACTTCATCGACTACAAATAGAGCAATTTCACGACTTTCTGCAAGGATTTGGAGGGGTTTTATGAGTCTGAAAGAAAAGGAAAAATTAAAAAAGGAAACTCATCTGTCAAACAACAGCCAATACTATCCTTGTAGTACAATTCAAAAGATTAACATGCTCAATACCTTAGAATTGTCTCAGGGCATATACATAAATGATACTATACATGCCTGCCATTGCTTTTTGTTCCACACTTCAAACAGTTTGACCAGATCCAAGGAAGCAAGCAGAAAACCATGTTATGCTAACTTCAAACACTGATCGTGCATCAAGCTAATCAATGGTGATATAACTATGACAAACCTTCCCAATCAGCAATTCCGAAATCTGAGATCACAAAGATTTCCGTACAGAAACATAACTTTGAGTAATCGGAAATCACAGTTTACGGAAAGGGAGAGAACGGAGAAGAAAGAAAAAGTGTAAGGCACCAACCTTACAAGTAACATTAAGAACCAACTAAGTCACCATAAGAGATTCTTGAAAAATACATCAAAAATAGCTTTTTCAGATTAAAACAATCAGTACCATTGGTGCCACAACAAAGGAAATTAAATGATGCACGTCATTTCTGTAAAGTTGATTGCACATCTAACACGGAACAAAAATGTCGAAGTCGCGTGTTCTAATAGACAAACAAGAATCACACACACCTCTTCTTCATTTTGCCTTTTTGTGGTGATAAGTCAAACCAGTCCACTCTTTACCTACATATGGTACACAAAGGAGAAATTCTAAACTGGTGATGACCAACATTTCTAACAAATAAGATGGCATTGAAGTCAATAGCTTACTATCCAATTCATAGCAAATTGTCTACAAATCTGACAATAAAATCATTTGAAATATAATTCAGTAATTCTAAGAAGTGCAACAGTTCTCAATCAGGTAGGCTTATACAGAATTACCTGTTGTACAAATTATCTTGCCTACAATCATCAATTTCAAGGTACAAATACCTGCCGTCATGTAAACAATGGCAAGAACCAAGACCAAGTTAGTAGTTTTATATCTATCCTAATGGATACTACCAAGTACCAACTAAAACTCAATAGAACTTTAACTTCAAAACCTTAACATATCCCGTTAGCCCCCGGTGAGGTTTAGTGAAAAATTCCTACAAAGACATGTCAGAAATCGAGCTCAAAGCCTCTCCTCCTATAAGGCCACAGTTTGTTGGGAAAGCATACATAATTTCTGAATTGAAGCATTTCGATGTCACTAATGTAACGCATACGAAACCATAGTTAAAATGGCCAAACGAAAAAGAGGCATAATAGAAGATGAAGGAAATAGGCACATAAACTGTCTACATAAGCTAGCTATAAGTACCTAAGCACCAATATGTATGTTCCAACTCAACTAAACTAGAAAAAATAATTAAAACATCTCTACATACAGTAGTGATGAACAAAAAATATATTTGATCTCTCTCTCTCTCTTAGAACGCAGTACAAGTAAAACCACAAAAATGTAAGCATCAATATTTTGGGGTATGTACAGCCATACCAGTTTTCCCAATTACAAGTAAAACCACAAAATAATAAATAACAGATCTGTAAAAAAATGAACAGAAACTGTCAAACAGCCTACTTGATCAATATCCTATAGACTACAACAATTCCAAGTTAAGAACATCATAGTTGTCAGGCAAAGTAAATTATGTACAGCAGCACCAATACAATAGAAAAGAAGATGTCAGTCCAACATTTTGCAAAAACATTGCCATATCTTCCTCCCATCAGCACCAGTCCATCTCGTGGAGACACCAAATCCTTCAAAAGAAGGCAGAACTTCAGGTGATGAAGTAAAATAATAAATTGAGCAGAACTTTCTGCACATCAAAATGTCATTTGTCAATGTCAAGAAACTAATACTTACCACTGTCATCCACCTTAACATAGCAGGTCCCAAATGCCTATAATAACTGATACCGTATGGGAAGTGGAGACTAGGTTAAAGTTCAAACTAAGAGTAGAAAACTTAGAAGAATAACAAACATAAAAAGAATAGTCTTATAAGGAAGTAAATCTCATGGAAAAAGGAAATAAGAGTTCTGATATAAGATTATTCACTAGGAAAAAATTATGATACTAGAAATGGAGCATCATACTAAGGGGAGAAAAAATAGTTTCAAACTTTCATGTTAAGCAGATGCCCTCAACATCAGAACTAGCAAACGAAGGAACATAAGAATTCATTGAAGAGCCTCACCGGTCACTGCCTTTTGTGCAACTAGTCTAAGCAATTAAAATTAGCACAACTTGCCATATATTCTCAGCAGCTCACCTCTTGATCCTCAAAACATTAACAAACCCACATTCTCTTACACGACAATTTCAACTTTTAAGAAACAATCAAAATCAAAAAGACTAGACCATGTAAAGGAAAATAGTCATTGAGCGAGATTGCGGAAGTTTGTTCAATCCAGTGTCTTAATTCAAAATACTACAAATCAAAACTTCTTATAATTAAACTACTAAAAATTTCAAGCTGTTTGAGTGGGGCCTTCAAGAACAACTCCATAACTTCCATTCGATACCTAGCAAAATCATAAATGAGTATTGAAACTTAAAAAGGGTAAACAAGTACTTAGAAGGAGTGAATATGAGAGCTAATTAGAGTCGATGGACTTACCTGTTGAAGAAACTCTAACAAATCCACATCAGTTAGGTTAACGCCCAAACAACCACCTAGGTGTAGTTGAAAGGTTCCAACCTGCTCCCATATAGTAACACTTCATAATGTACCCAAACTTAATTAATTCATAATCTTCGTTTGATCGTTTCCAAGAAGGCACATATAGGATCATCAAATAGTTGATCAATGGTCACATATGACCATTCTGGAAAAATACATGGAACCTGTACTATCACGAACACAACCATTTTCTTATGAAACACATACAAGCGAATCCTGTTAGCTAGTGGAGTATTTCCTAAAACATGAATGATGTCATGAATGATTTTCCAAAGTAAGTTGGAAGCAATTCGAGCTTCACGACTTTATAATTTGAAAAGAGAGAACCTCTAGCATCATCTTGTTACTGATGGTATTAGAATAAAAAAAGTTCTCCCCTTAGAAGTTACAATTTATAATTCACTCACTATAATCAACACAATTAAAACATAAACTGGACCATAAGAGACAATGCGCACAAACGACACTTGAAAATCTTAAACCCAAAAACCATTATTGCTTTAAACAATAGCACAGAACTGATATAAACTGTTGTCTTGATACCTCATAATAGAATAACTAGACTGAGCAGAAGTATCATGCTTTTTACCACACTAGGACATGCATATATACTTCAGAGGGAGGACTAGGAATGCTAAAGTGAATAAGCTATAAAATATGGTAAAAGGTTCGAGAATGTAAGTGAGCTATCTCTCTCAGCCCTTGTGTATTTATACTCTACAGGCGTATCTTAATTTCCACGAATTTTGAATCTCAATTCATCTTTCATAATAGTTGATGTCACTTCCCTATCCTGTATTAACAACTACAATCAATACTATAATACCTTTCCCTTCTAAGACTAATTTGCAAAAGGTTTCCATGTACTTAATTTTTCAATGTATAATATGACAGAGACAAGTATTAGAGAATATAACTGCAAGAGGTGTGACAGACGTTGGCTGCTTGTGAAACAGATTAGGTCCCTGCTACAGCTATAACCAACCAACTTCATGCTCAGGTATAAGTTTAACTTTAGTGAATGCCGCAAAAATTAGTGCAACGTATTTCTGGTAAATAGCAATTTTATCAAGTTCCATAGACTAATTCTGATAAAAATCTAAACAAAGATCCGTAACATACCTGGTAAATGATCTTGATGTTTGCGAATGAATGTTGCAGGTCCAATACCTGTTCTGAATTTGGTCAGCATAATTTTGTAATAATTGATAAGCGATTTCAGAGAAGACCTGCAAAAGCATGGTCGAAGACTCAAAATCAATGTTACCTATTATAAAGAGTTTCAAGACTTCCCACAAGCCAAGCGGCACATGGCAAAGATAAACTCTATACTTCATATTAGATGACCATAAATGTACCAATTCTTGCTCTGAATCAAGATAGGATGTTGTCCTCTTTTATCCAGATAGGA